>CM042250.1:41726365-41963865 GCA_023566225.1 Romanogobio albipinnatus | reverse complement strand
TGCACTCTATTGCCCTGTCCCAAATGATACCCATCTGTTATAATAGAGAAGGGGAAACTTTTTGTGCTTTCAGTGTATGTGCTTGACAGTCTTCTGTCGTAATATCGTAATTTGGTATGTTATTACAATTGATCTGAGCAAAGCTTTATTTGTCTTCAAGTTGGTAATCATCTAACAACACCAAGGTCATAGGTTAATACCCAAGGAACACACACACACACACACACACACAGCAAAAAAAATTGGTTAAAAACATCTGTTATATAACTGCTTCACTTTAAACGCACACCACCGGTCAAAAGTTTGGGGTCAGTAAGATTTTTTTGTTGAAAGAAGTCTCTTATGCTTAGCAGATGCATTTATTTGATCAGAAATACAGAAAAAAAAAAATATTGTGAAATATTATTAAAATTAATTAAATTATATAATTATTATTAAATACATTTTAAAATATGTATTCCTGTGATGGCAAAGCTGATCATTACTCCAGTCTTCAGTGTCACATGATCCTTCAGAAATCATATGCTGATTTGCTGCTCAAGAAACATTACTTATTATTATGAAAAAAGCAAACAGTGGTTTTGCTTAATATTTTTGTGGAAGCACTTTTTTTCAGGATTCTTTAATAGATAGAAAGTTCAAAAGAACTGCAATTGTTTTAAATAGATATCTTTTGTAACATTATAAATGTTACTTTTTCTTTTGATTAATTTAGTACGTCATTGCTGAAGAAACAATTTAAAAAAATCTTCCTGACCCCAAATTTTTATATTTTATTTCACTTCACAGTCCATTTGTGCATTAGTACAACTCTCTGGTCAAAAGTTCAAAGCTATTATCTGAACACAGAACATCTGACTGGAGTGACTCATAGAGAGCTTACTACAACTGAGGTAAAACTCGACAATTAGGCCCCAGCATAAATGGTTACTCTAGTCTAGTTAATCAATTAAAACACTTTGGCATGTGGAACAAGGCAGTTTTTGGCAGGCACAGTGCTTTCGCTCTTACCTTGACTTTTTACCTCCAATTGAGCACACAACTGCAAAAACGTTCATTCACAATCTTGTTTTTCTCTCGCACACACATATTCATTGAATTCACGGGCAGAAACACAAACACATTACAGTTACATTCACACCACTACACACGCAGCTCTGCTTCCTCCAAAAGCAGGCCTCACTTACCCGTAGTTTTAAAACGCTGCATAAAGAGGAGACAATTATTCCCCCATCATATTTTTCCACTCTTGAAAATGTTATTTTAATTGTGCCGGTGGAGTGGACCACTCTGTTGTTTTCACATGAGTGTAAAAAATAATGACGGCTGTCCAGTGAATGGGGCCTTGGCATGAGTTTAGACCACTATGGGCATGCAGTAGACTCTCTCTCTTTCTCCCCCTCTCTCTCGCTCTCACACACGCGCACACACACCTCATAAAGACACATACACAGTGTCTAAACAGCTTCAGAAAGGACCAAGAAAATGTTCTGGATTCTATTTTCTTGGTCCCTCAATCTATAATATTTGTATTTAGCAAAACTGACTTGTTTCAATAGTTCTTATATATGGTCTATAATGGCAAATCTTATTTTAAAAGGTACACTATGTAACTTTTGGCCCTCTAGTGGTTAAAAACAAAAAGTGCATGCATTTTGCGGAAGAACAATGTTTTGGTTGTGCCTCGGCTCTGAATGACATTGCGGATTAATATAGTTATCATACTGCTCATACACATTCACTACTAGGCTTAATCAAGCGGCAAACTTCTGGTCTCTCTCTTGAAGCCAACACAGAAGTGACTTAAACTGAAATTCATTGACTGGCCGCTAGAGACAGGCTCCAAAAGGTAGTCAAAAGTTAAAAAACCCAACTTTACAGCAGAAAAACATGTTTACAAAAAGTGGTTTTGGTCTGTATAGCTAATTTTGCCCTTCATGACAACTGTGAGGGTGGGTGGATTTTTTTTTTTATAACTCATCCGTTTAAATTATATTAAGCCTTAAAGTTCTGCATAATTAAGGGCGTGGCCACTTGAGTGACAGGTGGATTGCTGCTATGGTCGAGCCAGACGGGCGTGGTTTCAGCAACCAGGCACCTCAGCTCCACCCACGTCCAGCCTCTTTGCCCATTTTCAGTTATCTGGGAGTGACGCGCTGCCAAGATGGCGATGGTCGACTCCGCCCACTTTGGTCTTCAAAAATGCACTTCAGAAACCTACATGTGACCTCACGGACACTACGTCCATATTTTTATACAGTCTATGGACTTAATGCTGACTTCACATGCTATCAGAAATGTCCTACTTCCCACTTCTGAAGTCCTTATTACGAGCTCATCGCATTCAAATGTTGCGTTTGTATAAAGTGGGTGACTCCCCGGAGTTTCGAGTTTTAGCTCCTCCATGTCAACCTTTCTCGCTTGTTGTGCCACTCCCACACCATAGCCGGAGCAACTTTTCTCTATTTATGGATATAGGAGGAGACACACATGGGCGAATGACTATGTATGCAATTTCCCACGAAATCCACCGGGATAGGTCTAAAATATAAACGCTTATAATAGGCTTACCATAGTGAATCAGGGTGAGACAAAACACTCATGAGTCAATACATCAATCCTTATTTAAATTGTGTTAATTTTTAACAAAAAAGTTACATAGTGTACATTTAATCTTTTAAAAATGAAAATTTTTGAAAAAAAATTCAAAAAAATGAAACCATTTAGTAGCCAGTTGCTAAATTTAGGAACCAGCTGATGCCTAACCCCAAAGACCTTAAAAAAAGTGACTACAATAGTCTTTTTTACCTGACTGCTAGTGTACTATGTACCTGAGATGTGTACAAGACTTGTATTATTCTGCTGTTCCTTAAAGGGATAGTTTACATAAAAATATACTCACCCTCATATAATTCCAAATAAGAGAAATGTCTTAGTGCTTTTTTCTGTCCATGCAATGGAAGTCATTGGTAACTTAAACTGTTTGGAAACCAACATTATTCAAAATATCTGTTTTCCACAGAAGAAAATAAGTCATACAGGATTGGAACAACATGAGGCTGAGTAAATAATTATCCCTTTAACAAGAAACATTTTAAATATGAACCCTTCTGTTAGAGGACATTAAATTGAATGTGTTAGTAATTATGTAGCTAAAGGATGACAGCATCACTGTATTTGTTCTGTTACTGCATTGTATTTTTAAAATACATGGAATCATATTGGAAGCCCTAGTGCGCCATAAAACCTAATCAAACTGCCATTCTTTCAAGTATACTGATATGAAAGATATATTGCAAATAAAGTCTTGAGTTTCATCATCTTTTAGTTGCCACCTAGATACAGTGACTCAATGTCCATGTCATAGTCTTTCCTGGGAGGCTCCTCTGGGCTGGAGAACTCCTCTCCAAGCATCCTCCACCATGGGAGACGCATGCTCTGCATCAAGGCATTGTGGGATTGACGGGCGCGTGTGGCCACAGGGCAGGAACGGCTCAGGAATAGACTTGCATCCTCCGCTCTGGCATCCTTCAGGGACGGCGCATCTAAAATCAAAAACAAATGAGTGGTTTTAGGGGGCGTTTTCAACTTAAAATGGAGAACATTAAGCATTTTGGCCATTCATTTAAAAGACAATAGCATTTTGGGGGCCTGAAAACTTTTGAAAATGGGTTTCGAAGTGCACGTTTTTGAAAACAATACCGTCATCGTATCCATGTAAACTAAAAACGGTGATGTCATGCGTATTACATATTCAGTCTAAAGGCACAGTGTTTCTTTACAAAGTGACATCGCCCACTACATGCCTAGCATGCACAATACAGCATTTCTAATGCGTTTTGACAATGTTGTCGTCTGTGTCACGAAACTTTTAAAAAACGCCAAGGAAAAACTTTTCCATTTTTAGTACATTGTCGTGTAAACATACCCTAAGATCAGTGGTTCTCGACCTTTTTGACTACAAGGACCCCACCGTCCACATCAATATTCAAATGGTCAATCAAATTTCCAGTTGTTTATGGTTTAGTGCCGTGCTTCTCAAACCTGTCCTGGGGACCCCCCACATGTCTCCCTCATCTGACACACCTGATTCTACTCATCAGCTCATTAGCAGAGACTACAAGATTGAATTGGGTGTTACTAAAGAGGGAGACATGCAAAATGTGTTAGTAAAGGATACTGCGTTAGTATAATGTATATTCATTATAAAAATAATGAAATATAAAAAATATATTTAAAAAAAGTCTTAGATCAAATTAGAAAATGTCCTCATATATCCAGGTTTTTCAAGACAAGGTGTTTAAGGAATGATTTTTCTTTAATTACATGATGTCTAGTTGTTATGACTTAAAATGATTTCAAATAAGACAAAGCACGCATTAAATTAAGTCATTTTGAGGGCCCTGGTTGAGAACCACTGTTTTAGGTCATGCAGGGGCACCCACAGGATTCTCATCCTCTGTAAGCTAAATAAATAAATTATTTATTAATTTATAAATTTGCATCCTTAAAGGATTCACCCAGAAATTAAAATTCTGTCATTATTAATTACTGTTGTTCTAAACCCGTATGACAGTGTAGCGCTTCCGAGTTGTCAGAACACCGGCTCCCCATTGGCCGATGCTGTTCACGTGAGCCCCACGATGCATGCACGTGATGCTGACACAGGAGCTGGCCAATGGAGAGCCGGAATCCTGACGTAGAACTCGGAAGCACTGCGTTTCCAACGTGAACCGCGTCGGAGACTGACACAGATGAGAAGTTGTTGAATAAAGTCATTATTTTTGTTCAGTATTCTCGGGGTTGAAACATTGGAGTCACATGGACTATTTTAACGATGTCTTTTCTATGGAATGATTTTAGACTCAAAATGATTAATAAATGCACACAATTATCCATGAACTTGATAAATGTTGCAGACATGTTTTACGATCCACAAACAAATGCCTTTTATCTTGTGTGTGCAAAATACAGAATTACATGAATGTGCAGTTTATTGAACATGTGCTATATTGCATATTAAGAATTTTATGGTTTTCTATGGGAGAAAAATTGTAATGAACAATGTTGTGTTTATAACCTGATTTAATCTGCTTGCCTATACAAAATAGCCTATGCGTTAATACCTTTTTAATGTTAGCCTACTGCTAAGCGTTTTCCTCGTCTTTATAACGCTTACGGTGCCATTGTCTGTTTTGGCAGAATACTTCCATCTAGTGGTAGCAGGTTTTCTTAGACAGCTGTGTGTGGATCGTGTAAGGCCAAACCGGCAAAATGAAAGTCTCAAAATGAATCAAAAAGAGTCAGTGAATGCATGCGCGTCATCGGATCCACAAATGCACATCTTACTCGTTGCACGAACAAATTCTGACCTACATTAATACAAAATCTCTAATGTCTCTATTTGTACAAATCGCTGCACATTCATGTAATTCTGTATTTCGCACACACAAGTTAAAAGGCATTTGTTTATGGATAGTAAAACATGCCTGTAACATTTATCAAGTTCATGGATAATTGTGTGTGCATTTATTAATAATTTTGAGTCTAAAATCATCCCATACCTTTCTGGGCCTTGAAAATGCGCTCTGAAGAAGAACAAAGGTATTACGGGTTAGGAACAACATGAGAGAGTAATTAATGACTAATGACTAATCCTTTAATTAAATCTTTGTCCCACTGTAAACTAGACAAAGTTATTAAGTACAGAAGTTAGACATACACCGCCCGACCAAAAAAAGTTGCAAATGCTTAGGAGTATTTGATTTGATCATTATTGCAGTGATTGTGTTTTTTTTGCATGTTATATTTTTGGCAACAGTTCTACTAACCCTAAATGATGGAGTGTGTAGCTTTTCATTTCTTAAAAAAACATGTATGAAGACACATCATGGCCATATCCCAGGATGACAATGTCAAGATGCATCAGGCTCAGATTGTGAAAGAATGGTTGGGAGGGAGCATGAAGAATCATTTTCACACATGAATTGGCACCTTAAATTCATTGAAAGTCTCTGGGATGTGCTGGAGGAGACTTTAAAGAGTGTTGGACTCTTTCATTGTCAATACAAGGTCTTGACCAAAAATTGATGCACCTCTTAATGGAAATAAATGTTGTGATGACATCCCAAAGACTTTCAATGAATTTAAGGTCTGCTTAACATGCTAGAAACACAATCACTGCAATAATGATCCAATCACAGACTCTTAAGCATTTGCCTATTTAAATCCAAACAGCAACTTTTTTTTTTGGGTTGGGCAGTGCAAATTCTCATTTTTGCAGAACAGTTTTATTTTAACCTAATCAGCACTTGTTTGAAGCCTGCAGACTGACAGGGCACCTACTGGTCAAAACGGGTACTGTTCAACAGCAGGCTATAGAACGTTTTTTTTTTTGCGTTTTGTTCCATTGCCTCTTTTAAATTATTTCTATATAAACATGCACTAGATTGTGCGCTAGACGTCATGTTTTTTTTTTAATAACAGTAGGTCAAAAAAGTTTAACTTTTAAAAACGCGTCTCAAGACCATGCACGTTCTTTCATTCTACTCCACTGCACTGCGTCTCGTTTTTAAAACAAACAAAAAAAGTCTTCTGCGTGAACACCTGGCCCATAAAAACGCAAATCTACCAGTGCCCACTGCTATCACGAACAGACAAACTGCATCATGAAATGAGAGACTGTCACAATATCGAACAGTGGAAAAGAAAACCATGGCAAGGGCAAAGTCACCCGCAGTTTTCAAAAAGTAATTATTGGCATACATGATTACTGACATACATGATTTAGAAGTGATATGACATAACAGAACATGTATTGAAAAGCTGGTGATGTCAGGGTGCGCAGAGTACACACTTTGCATACAGGTAGGGCCACCATTGAGGTCATGTAAGATATGAAAGGCAAAATCTACTGATTTACATATGATCAACATATATGACACATGAGCAGGATACATACACCAGATTGCTTTTAAATGCGCACTTGCTTTCAAATTCAAATCACACATACTGTGTATAGGGAGCAAGATATCTGTCAGTCACGCTCAGGATCTGTTGCACACCAAATCCTCCACCATCTTGTCTCTCTTTACTCTAGTTACATGATGAGTGAAACCTGACTCCTGCTGCGATTGTTGCTTGTGTTTTATGGAGCAGAGCAGATGCTTTAAGTTTATAATTGTAGCGTCTGTTGTCCAACTGAACTAAATGGTTTTTAATTCCTATACAAAAGCCAAAATGACAGTGGGGGCGGTGCCATGGTGGGCAAGTAATGTGATGTGTACGGCCGTGTAAAGGCCTGTTCACACCGGGACGATTTTCGCACGCGTTTATCGCCGACGTTTAACGCCTCGGGACTTAACAATGGGCGCCAATGTGAGTGTTCACACCGACGCGCAAAACGCCAGGCGTAAAAGCGTCATTTTTAAAAAAACGCCTCGGGTTCGTTTTTTTATTTTGACGCGGCGCGTAAAAAACTGTCCGACCAATGAGATCGGCGCTTTTGTTCACGTGCCTGGAGCTGCTGAAGTGACAGTAAAACACGACTTGGTGGCGCTCAAGCACAAAACGGTCTTGCCGGGCACACATTGATACGACGAAGAAGTAGTAAGTAGACAAAGAAGAAGATGAGCTGCTAATGCTGCTTGCCAGTTAGCAAAAAGTGTGTGAATGGTTTTGTCCATATACATAATATGTCTATGGTTTTGGCAAGCACGTAAATACTGTCTCTCTTCTCCTTCTGTGTGACAAGCGAGTGTCAGAGGCTTAAAGTGCCGCAGCACCATCTTGTGTACCGGGAGCGCATCGACTGAATGTGCACGTTCACTCGGCGCAGCGCCAGTGAAAATCGCTTGGGTGTGAACACTCAAGACGCGCCGAAAAACGGCACGAAAAACGCTGGCGATAAGCGCGCGCGATATTCGTCCCGGTGTGTACAGGCCTTTACGCTACCGCAGCAAGCCTACCAAATACATACTCTATGCAAGTGCTCAAACATAGCCACATCTGCAATCAGCCTTGCGCACACTCACATACAGTATGTTCCAGGCCTTCATGATGTCATACTTCATTTCAGCAGATCAGATTTAGGTACGTACTTAATAAAAGCTCCAAGTCTGTGTTGATCTGCACATGTAGAGCCTGTCTGTGCTGCTCCTGTGCCCGATCAGATGCTCTGCTGCTCAGATGCTGGTGGAGGAGACTCTGGGCTCTCTGATGGAGCTCCACACTGTCCTCTGCTGACATCACAGATGACTGCACAACAGAAAAAACATCATCATTGATAAGAGGAATAATTTAAACTGAAAATTGATACAAGATGTGTTTTTAATCGATTCTATAGCTCACAAACACACTAAACACCAACAGAAGATGACAAGATTTCATTTCTTCATGGTGACTCACAGGGTGTAGAGAGATGTGCTCCTGTATCTGTTGCCTGAGCTCTGTCCTTCTACTGTCAGTCAGTCCTTTGGGTCCTTTCAATGGCGTGAGAATATTCCTTTGCGCTTTACGATGTTTTAAAAACTTCAAAATCTGATAAAAACAACATAAATGATCAAGATTGTCAGGGGAAAAAACAACTCAACCACTTTAATGTATTAATACATACACTACCATTCAAAAGTTTGGGGTCGGTAAGAAGTCTCTTCTGCTCACCAAGGCTGCAATTATTTGATCAAAATTAAAGTTAAAAACGGCAATATTGTGAAATATTACAATTTAAAATAGCGGTAACACTTTGAAATATGTATACAGTAACAAAGAACTTTGTAAATAATTTGCAAACTATTAGTTTATAGTTAATTCATAGTTTAGATGCATTAATAGACTATATATAAATGGTGAGTTCTTGATTCATTGTCACTATAATTAAAAAAAGTTATTGTTTAATTAGCTCATGTAGAAAAGTTTGATGTTTTTTTTTTTATGCTTCGTTAAACTCATTAACAGTAAATATTTCTCAATTTAGATTAGGTCACGGAAAATGTTATTAAGTGCTTTAAACCAACCTTTATTGGACATTAATTGCATTTACACACACACACACACGTCTGGTTTACTATCTTTGGTAGGACTTATTGTTAAAATCAAATGTTGTATTACAAATTTTGTCAACATTAGTTAAGGCACTGTGAACGTGAACAAACAATGAACAACTGTATTTTTTATTAACTAGCATTAACAAAGTAAATACTGTAACAAATGTATTTTTTAGTTAATGTATTTGTTAATTCATGTTCGTTAATACATTAACCAAAGTTAACAAATGAGACCTTATTGTAAAGTGTTAACACCTTTTCTGATTTTCCGTGACAATCTAAAGTGAGACCTACTTATTAACCATAAGTTGTTAAAGAATTATCCAAATCTTTACATATGAGCTAATTAAACAATAACACTATTTACAGTGACAGTTAATAAGGAACTCACTATTTGAATATCGTCTATTAATTAAACTACAGTTTATAAACTATTCATTAACTGTAAGATAATAGTTTGCAAATGATTTGTAAATACTGTATACTTATTATAAAGTGTACCAAAATAAGTTTTCTATTTAAATATATTTTAAAATGTAATTTATTTCCTGTGATTGCAAAGCTCAAATTTAAGCATCATTACTCTAGTCTTTAGTGTCACATCATCCTTCAGAAATCATTTTAATATGCTGATTTGGTGCTCAAGCAACATTTATTATTATTATTATTATTATCAATGTTGAAAACAGTTGTGTTGCTTGATATTTTTGTGGAAACTTGATTTTTTTTGTCAGGATTCTTTGATGAATAGAAAGTTCCAAAGAACAGCATTTATTTAAATTATAAATCTTTTAGAACATTATAAATGTCTTTACTGTCACAATAAATATATTCATAAAAAAAAAAAAAAAAGATCTTACTGACCCCTTACTGATAATAAATGACAAGTGAATAAAATAATTTTAAGATTATTTGGGTCACACTTTAGATTCGGGGACAATTCTATTAACTAACAATTAGACGATTCTATTTTCTCAATAAACTCCTAACTACTGCTTATTAATAGTTAGTAGGTAGTTGTTAAATTTAGGTATTGGGTAGGATTAGGGATGTAGAATATGGTCATGCAGAATAAGCATTAATATGTTCTTTATAAGAACTAATAAACAGCCAATATCCTAGTAATATGCATGCTAATAAGCAACTAGTTAATAGTGACAATTGGACCCTAAACTAAAGTGTTACAGATTATTTTCATACATGTACAGATTCCAGGGTTATTATAGTTAACTAAAACCATAAATATGATTTTCGTTACTTGAAATAAAATAAACCTTAAAAAAATAAAAAAAATTCAAATTAGCTAGCCGCCAAAGTAACACTTCTCATTTTCATTTAGTTTACGGAGTGTCTATTTACACCAAGTGCAAATAGCGTGCCTTGTTAGCAAGTGCTATTCGCACTAGCTTCGCCTAACAATACAAAAGTCTTCAGTGGTGCAATAAAGCATAAGGCTTAAGGATCTTGGTTTTGTGACGTCATCGACCCAGGTTCAAATCCGCCTTTTGCCGAGCTCGCTCTTCTCCCTTTTCCCATCACATATCACATCGGAAAGGCATTTATTTTCAATAAAAATTAATTAAATGTTCTAAAAGTGGAAATAAGTGCCTAACGAAATGTTTTAAACTTTAAAATAAGAATGGAAAATATAAAAATAAACATTTTAATAAAAACTATAATATTATCTTAATGATACTAAAATAACACTGCACACGTGTAAGTCTTTTAGTCAGTGCATCTGTCCACTCACGGCTCTCTGTAGAGTGACAGCAGCTCTGTGCTGTGTGAGAATGTATCTGTGCTGCTGGAAGTTCCGTCTCTCTCTGTGTCCTCTCCACACTCTCTGAATCAGCACGGCTGCCTTGTTCTCCAGCTCCCCCAGGTATTTCTCCAGCTGGGCTGAGAGAGGTGGATAGTCATAGCGATTAAAGACCTCATGAAATGGTTTGACATGCAGTTCTTTCAAGTGTTGATGTGCTTTCAGCTGTACATTGTACTACTTGTTTCCATAAACAAGTTAAATATTATAAACAATGAGTGTTCATTTTTACAAACTGATGGAATAAAACAATGTTTTCTGTGTTTACTGACAGATGTCACAACCTAATCTTAGTAATTTTGTCATTTTTATTAGTTGTAAATTGTAATCAAATATTACTATTTGGGGTTAATTTATTTATTTCAATTTTAGTTTAGGTTTAAATTTAATTCCAGTTAGTAATTTATTTCAGTTAGTTGCCAGTGCAGCATTTCTAATTTTTATTTAGTTTACATTTGTCATTTTAATATTTTCATTTTACTTTAGCTTTATACCAAGGTCTGTCAAAGTACATGATTCTGATTGGCTGGAAGGTGTGAGTTCAAACTGTGAAATGCACTGCTCTATATTATTGCGCTGCCACACACACACACACACACACACACACACACACACACACACAAACATTCAGGGGAGCAGAAACTTCTTGTCAACGCTGCCCGGAACTTTTATCAATAAATTAAATCGCTACATTATATTATTCAGCAAAAAGGTGTTAAAGTCGCTGTTTCTGAATATTATCCATTACTTATTTTAACTCTGGAGGCTTTCCGTGTTTTACACAGGAAAAAAAGGGCAGAAACAAGCAATAACATTTTTTTTTCAGCTTTTTGTTCAAAATGGTGCTTTTTTATGAAAAACTTACCCACATTGAAGTGTTGATAAAACAAAAATACATGATTATTTTTTTTAAGTGGAGGCTCTATTCTTTATTTTGATATGCATGTTCAGATATTCATACATACTGGGGGCTGTGAAAATTATCAAAAATGCTGGTGGTGGCTGGCAACTTTTAGTCTTTTTTTAGTTACCATACTCATTTCAATTTTATTGATTAGATTTGATTTTGTGTTGTTACCGGCTGGTAATAGCTCCATCAAATGAAGCTGGTGTTGGCGGAACTGTCTCATGGCTCTCTGTCTTTGCAGACACACTTGATGACGTAATTCTTCTTCTGCGCGTTGACTTTCGATGTGTTCCTGTTGCTGTCTGCGCTTTTCTCTAACGCACAAAACAACCACAGTGTCACTAAACATGTATGTAAACTAATAATGACATACAGTGAGGAAAATAAGTATTTGAACACCCTGCTATTTTACAAGTTCTCCCACTTGGAAATCATGGAGGGGTCTGAAATTGTCATCGTAGGTGCATGTCCACTGTGAGAGACAATCCAATTAAAAAAAAATCCAGAAATCACAATATATGATTTTTTAACTATTTATTTGTATGATACAGCTGCAAATAAGTATTTGAACACCTGTCTATCAGCTAGAATTCTGACTCTCAAAGACCTGTTAGTCTGCCTTTAAAATGTCCACCTCCACTCCATTTATTATCCTAAATTAGATGCACCTGTTTGAGGTCGTTAGCTGCATAAAGACACCTGTCCACCCCATACAATCAGTAAGAATCCAACTACTAACATGGCCAAGACCAAAGAGCTGTCCAAAGACACTAGAGACAAAATTGTACACCTCCACAAGGCTGGAAAGGGCTACGGGGAAATTGCCAAGCAGCTTGGTGAAAAAAGGTCCACTGTTGGAACAATCATTAGAAAATGGAAGAAGCTAAACATGACTGTCAATCTCCTCGGACTGGGGCTCCATGCAAGATCTCACCTTGTGGGGTCTCAATGATCCTAAGAAAGGTGAGAAATCAGCCCAGAACTACACGGGAGGAGCTGGTCAATGACCTGAAAAGAGCTGGGACCACCGTTTCCAAGGTTACTGTTGGTAATACACTAAGACGTCATGGTTTGAAATCATGCATGGCACGGAAGGTTCCCCTGCTCAAACCAGCACATGTCAAGGCCCGTCTTAAGTTTGCCAATGACCATTTGGATGAACCAGAGGAGTCATGGGAGAAAGTCATGAGGTCAGATGAGACCAAAATAGAACTTTTTGGTCATAATTCCACTAAATGTGTTTGGAGGAAGAAGAATGATGAGTACCATCACAAGAACACCATCCCTACTGTGAAGCATGGGGGTGGTAGCATCATGCTTTGGGGGTGTTTTTCTCCACATGGGACAGGGCGACTGCAATGTATTAAGGAGAGGATGACCGGGGCCCGGGACCCCGCTAAACAGTTCACACTTCAACCCCCCCAATGTTCAAACCAAAACTACGCCCTTGAAGACATGCCTTTTTTTGGGTGGTAAATAATGGTGCAAGTACTAGTAAATGGACTAGTGCGAACTTTAGTAAATCACGTCCCATAAATTTTGCGTCTGATAAGGAAACTCCTGTGGAGGCTATTCTATAAGCCTCGGCATGGATGGCATGGTGTTCTCAACCTGTCCAGGCATTAGCTCTCTTTGGGTGGTGTTCCCATTTATTATAAGGTACTTTACATAAAATGATACTTCACCCAGTGCTAATTAATAAAGTGCTGTCAGTTGAGTGGGTGCTCACGGCTAGGGTAAGAACCGTGTGTTCCCCGCCATCCACACCTTCCCTAGCTAATTGCCACACCTGTAAATATACCTAACTCCCAGTGAATAACTGTCCGCGCCTTTTCAGCACTAATTTTTCACTGCCTGTCTTTAGTAAATCCTGACAGTAGTTTTTAAACGGCAAAAGAGGGTTTGTGCTGGCGTAAGCTGTTAGTAAATCTGGCCCCAAGTCAGGTAGCATTAACTTCTGACATGACCAAGTTCAAATACACCTTTTTCTAAACTCATTCTTCTCCCTTTTCCCATCGCATATCAGCTCAGAGAGGCATTTATTTAAAAAACAAAATATTAAGATAAGTGTTTATCGGGTATTTAATAGGCCTGTAATTGAAATTTGATGTGGTGTCCTTGCATTGATCGGATGGGTTGGCACATTGACAGAAAAGGGAGGTTTTGAGTCAAGTCATTTATATAGCACTTTTTTACCATTTTACAATTGTTTCAAAGCAGCTTTACAGTGATAATAGGAAATGAATGCAACAAAGATTGTTTTGGCTGTACAGCAGCTCTAGAAGAAAGCCATTGAGCTGCTGTACAGCCAAAACAATCTTTGTTGCATTCATTTCCTATTATCACTGTAAAGCTGCTTTGAAACAATTGTAAAATGGTAAAAAAGTGCTATATAAATGACTTGACTCAAAACCTCCCTTTTCTGTTCAGCAGGTTCAATATGGTTAGGGTGAGTGGTAGGTGTAGGGGACGGCTTAAGGGACACTGACAATGTCTCAATAAGGCGGCATCCATTCATGACTTCAATAAATATAATCATATACAATCGCTGTGTATATGTTGTTATTATTATACTGTTTTCAAATGCACTGTATTTGCACTCAGAGGGGCTTTACTGTATCATTGCCTTACCTGAAGCTGCGCTGTAATGTGCTGACCGCTCTGGGGAGTTTCCTCAGTCTTTTTCTGGTCTGATGGGCTTTCCAGGCTGCCTGGATAATACAAGCTGCTCTCACACGCTCCTCAGATGTCTCCTTAATTACATAATGAAGAATAAGAATATGAGAGAACTTCCTCTACAGTTCACCAATAACTGATGCAAAATTCTGAAATCCTCATGGTATCGATCAACATTGTCATTTCAGCAGCAAAGAGGTAAGACAATTAAATCCGAGATCATCAATAGAACAAATTATTAAAGGTACAGTAGCAAAAACATCCAGTTTAATTCTAAAGGGGTCAGAGAGACGGCATAAAATCATGTAAAACTGTATTATTTATTAGTTTGATGAAAGACACAAGTTGCCATAGTCTTTTCTTCCCTATTGTGACGTATATACGAGTGAGGTGGCACAAGTAAAAATGTAGGGCAGACTTGTTTGTGTCCACCGGGAATTGATTGGATCGCTGTATTGTGGTTTGCTATTGCTGCGATCTCATGCGAGTGCCAGAGAAGAGAAGAGATGTCGTTGCAAGAGGCAGGGGAAGTTATTGTGGGTAAAGATTATGAGAGTACATCAATTTAAAAAAAATTGATAAATCCTTATGGGATAAATCATTCATAAATACTAAGACCTGCAAACTCACATGTGTTGAAAAAGGTGACATGTTTCCGAATTAAATACTTGTATGGGGGTCTGGGGCATTGCCCCCCCCAGTAGAAAGATTTTGTGGTTGGTGGTGTAAATATATTTATTCTGAAGCAAAATTCTCAGTGTTATATCAGTTTTTACATATTAAATCTGCATATTTGTGATATTTACCCCAGGGCGTTATTTACTTTATAAAGGCCATTTTAACCTTATTAAATGTATGCATCATCTTTCATGTCAAATTCTTACATTTGATCAATAAATTAAGTTACCTGTTACCAATCAAATCATTTACACTGAAAAATTACAACTACAACAAATAATGTTATGAGATTGATGTTTTAAACGTTTGAATATACAAATAATATACGCCTCATCACATACCCACAAATCTGGTAACCATCTGGACCTCATTTACACACGCAACTGCTCTACAGACAATATTTTGGTCAAACCCCTACACATCTCAGATCATTTCTTCATCACATTCAACCTTCAACTCACTACTCATGCACCACCAGTTCCTCCACCTGTTTCCTTCAGGCGAAATCTGCGCTCACTTTCTCCTTCACATCTCTCCTCTGCTGTCTCATCCTCCCTTCCCTCATCCTCACAATTATCCTCTATGGATGTCAACACTGCAACCGACACTTTATGCTCCACTTTAACTTCTTGCCTAGACAGTATTTGCCCTCTTTCTTTTAAGCCAGCACGAGCCACTCCCTCTAACCCTTGGTTATCTGATGTTATTCGTGAACACCGGACGATACTCAGGGCAGCAGAGAGAACATGGCGTAAATCTAACCACCCATCCGATCTGGGTAAGTATCAGTCCCTGCTCTCATCCTTCCCAGATGAAGTACATGCAGCTAAATCTTCTTATTTCCAAAATAAGATCAACAGCACCTCAAACTCACGCACACTGTTCAAAACATTTAACTCTCTCCTCTGCCCTCCCCCACCACCTCCCTATCTCCAGACGATTTTGCACAATTCTTCACAAACAAAACAACAACCATCAGCAGTCAGTTCTCACCCACACACACTGTGGACTTCAGTTCAGCCACATCCACAACCAAACACCCTCTCTTCTCATTTTCTACACTCACTGAGACTGAAGTATCTAAACTTCTCCTCTCTAGCCATCCTACCACCTGTCCTCTTGATCCCATTCCCTCACACCTCCTTCAAGCCATCTCTCCTACAATCCTACCAGCACTCACTCACATCATCAACACATCTCTCAGCACCGGCATCTTCCCTACCACATTCAAGCAGGCTCGGGTAACTCCACTGCTTAAGAAACCCACACTAAACTCATCACTCATAGAAAATTACAGACCTGTTTCTCTACTACCATTCATAGCAAAAACTATTGAACGAGTTGTTTTCAACCAGGTTTCATCCTTCCTATCACAGAATAATCAGCTGGACATCAACCAATCAGGTTTCAAAAGGGGCCACTCCACAGAGACTGCACTACTGTCGGTCACTGAAGCCCTGCGGATAGCTAAAGCTGACTCCAAATCATCAGTCCTCGTCCTGCTCGATCTATCTGCGGCCTTTGACACGGTCAATCATCAGATTCTTCTGTCCACCCTCTCATCACTGGGCATCACAGGGACTCCACTCCTTTGGTTTGATTCCTATCTCACAGGTAGGTCTTTCAAGGTTGCCTGGAGAGGTGAGGAATCCCAAGCACATCCACTGACCACTGGGGTTCCCCAGGGCTCGGTGCTTGGTCCTCTCCTCTTCTACATCTACACTACTTCATTGGGACCCATCATTCAGGCACATGGCTTCTCATACCACTGCTATGCTGATGACACTCAGCTCTACCTTTCATTTCACCCAGACGACCCCACAGTAGCTGCACGAATCTCCAGCTGTCTGGCTGACATCTCTGCATGGATGAGAAAACATCACCTGCAGCTTAACCTGGCAAAGACTGAGTTTCTAATCTTCCCTGCCAGTCCCACCATACAACATGACTTCACCATCCAGTTAGGTACATCCTTGATTTCCCCATCAAAGTCAGTCAGAAATCTTGGAGTAACATTTGATGACCAGCTGTCCTTCAGAGAACACATTTCTAAGACAGCTCGCTCATGCCGGTTTGCGCTCCACAACATCAGGAAGATTAGACCGTTCCTAACAGAGCACGCAACACAGCTTCTTGTCCAGGCCCTGGTTATTTCTAGACTTGACTACTGCAATGCGCTTCTGGTTGGACTCCCCTCTTGTGCGATCCAATCACTTCGAATTATCCAGAATGCAGCAGCACGTCTTGTCTTCAACGAGCCCAAAAGGACCCACGTCACACCTCTCTTCATCTCCCTGCACTGGCTACCGCTCGCTGCTCGCATCAAGTTTAAGGCGCTGACACTTGCATACAGAGCCACCACAGGCTCAGCTCCTGCTTACTTTGACCCCATTCTACAAATCCACACCCCCACCAGAAGCATTCGCTCAGCAAAGGAACGACGGCTTGTGGTACCATCACAGAGGGGGAAAAAATCCCTTTCCAGAACATTTTCATTCAACGTTCCCAGCTGGTGGAACGATCTTCCCAACACCATCCGAAACGCAGAATCATTGACATCATTCAAAAGTCAACTTAAAACTCAGCTCTTCCGTGAGCACTTAACCTCATAAAAAAAAAAAAAAAATTTAAATAAAAAAAAATTCTCTCCTCTTCCTCTTTCTTCTTCCCTCCCCACTCTAGCCTGTGCTACACTGAGCAATGTACACGGTCTCAGGATTTCAGGCTCTTATTGTGCTTCTCGACTCTTCATGACCTATCGCTTCATGTTCCCCCAAGTTGTAAGTCGCTTTGGATAAAAGCGTCTGCTAAATGCATAAATGTAAATGTAAATAAGAAAACATGCAATGATATTTTAAACATGAAACTAAACCACCAATAGGTGACAGCAATTGACCATATTAATGAGTGAGTCATTAAGTCATTCATTCAAAATGCTGAATCGTTCAGTAACAAAACACAGCGCTGAGTGTTGCTTTCCTTAATTGGAATCATTTTCGTCAGTGAAATTGAACAAAAAAGTCAATGTTGTTTGTGTCTAAAATGTAAGTAAAGTTAACTTAATATTAACTAGGCTACTTGTTTATTGAACCACAAAATTCAATGTAACATTTGCAATCGTGATGATATTCAGCAAAACAGCTCCAAGTCGACTTGTATTATTAACCATATAAGTTATAAATAAAACCCAAACTTTTTACCCCAGTATGTTTTTTCTGTGCGTTCATAGTGCTGTTATGTTCATTTGTTTTGATTTCTCCACGAATGTCTCTCTCAGGCAGACTTTGTTACCAGAAATACACTATCCCTTATCGATCGCTGTTTACATTGAAATGTAATGAAATCAGAATCACTCTCGCGTTTCTGGTTATTTTATTAACTTTTAAGACACTTGTCCTGGACAAAGATCAATGTCGAGTCCTTACAGTCTAAGGTCAAGCCCTGTGTTAATTCATGATTTAAACTGCAATACAAATTATTAAATTAGTTTTCACGGTGACTAACATTATAAGTGAACTTCTAGGAAAAAATAAGATGCTACCAAATGTAAAAAATGTCTCCATTAAGGAATTTAACAGGCACTTTGAACTGGTGGCTGCTGACCTTAGTGTCTCTCCATGGGGCTTCTGACTGCAGGTGATCAATAAGCTGATCCAGAGCAGAGTCAAAGCCTTTACCACGCCAGTCTTTCACAGCCAAATCAGCCAAACCTGCAGGACCAAATATTGGAAACGCACTCAGGAACTAAAGGCCCATTTACACCAAGAACGATAACTATAAAGATAACTAAATCACTGTCTAAACCAATGCACAATAACGTACTGTTCATTATAATCACACACTGCAGTTCTGTTGTCTGCTGCTTTAAATGCTCAAGCACTTAACAGCAGGATGGATTCTGATTGGTTGTCAATGTTTTTATTATTCATCAGCTAGAAAAAAAATATATAGTTCTGAAAGTGATTCCAATGATATTGTTTCTCTGTGCCATTATAGAGTGCAACAAGACTGTGTACATATGCAAACCAACTATTGCACTCTATTGTTATAGTTGTGGTGTGGACTTTGCTTTTTAAACTATATCTTTATAGTTATTGTCCTTGGTGTGAATGGGCCTTAAAACTTGAAGATGTTCTGAGATCTGTGTGCAACTGTACCTCTGTATCGTCTGTGAATGAGCTGATGGGTTGAGCTGCTGTGGTCCATAATCAGAACAAGGGTCTTTACAGCTGCTCTGCCAATCACAGGATTCAAGCTACTGGACATTTTATACACAATATCATCCATGATGTCGGTCAGAGCCCGGTTTCCCATCTCAGCCACAACAGCGCTTCAGAAAAACAAGGTAAAGATTTCCCAAAGCATGAAGCAGTCACGTGGATAAAGACTATCATGAATCAAGTGGCTTTCTGTTGTACCCATTTGCCCTGAAGATATTGTTCCACATGGTGACAGTAACAATGGCGACGTCATCATCTTCACAGATCTGGACACTCTCATAATGTTTAGATCTCAATACTGAGGGAAAATAAACGTTTAATTTCAGTTTAAACTACAAAAAATAATCTCTAACCATCTTGTGATGGTCACAGGGCACTAAATTTATAGAAGAAGTTGTTTACCATGAGGAATGAGATGTCTGTGAGCCCTGAGGAGCCAGCCAATGGAATCAAAGACTCTTCTGAACAGACGAATCAGCTCATTGCGTGTCTTGTCCTGTTGAGAGAAATTAAATCTGGTTGCTATATATGCCGTCTCTACCAATTCAAATAAAAGTCAAAGGTGATACAACTAGTTTGAAATGGTTTATTTTGCATTAATTATCAGCTGACTGTACATTAAATAACCCAAACCCTGTTATTTGAAGTTCTCTATGTCAGATGTTTTCAATCTTTTAGTTGCCTCAGACCCCCATATATGATCATTCTCATGCAAGGGACTCCCATCCTAACATTTAAAAGGCAGCTATACATTTTTATGTATAAATATCAGATTTTATGCTGTAAAAAATGTAAATATTATAAATATCTGTAAAATTTCATACACCAACCAGGCATAACATTATGAACACAGAGGTGAAGTGAATAACACTGATTATGGTTTCATCACGACACTTGTTAGTGGGTGGGATATATTAGGCAGCAAGTGAACATTTTGCATAAGGATTTGAGCAAGTTTGACAAGGACCAATGAAAGGTGGATTCTGAAATCCACTACTGCTTCAATATAATTGTGTGTGTGTTATATATATATATATATATTTAGTGTGAGGAAAATAAGTATTTGAACACCCTGCTATTTTGCAAGTTCTCCCACTTGGAAATCATGGAGAGGTCTGAAATTGTCATCCTAGGTGCATGTCCACTGTGAGAGACATAATCTAAAAAATAAAAAAAACCCGAAATCACAATATATGATTTTTTAACTATTTATTTGTATGATACAGCTGCAAATAAGTATTTGAACACCTGTCTATCAGCTAGAATTCTGACCCTCAAAGACCTGTTAGTCTGCCTTTAAAATGTCCATCTCCACTCCATTTATTATCCTAAATTAGATGCACCTGTTTGAGGTCGTTAGCTGCATAAAGACACCTGTCCACCCCATACAAGCAGTAAGAACCAACTACTAACATGGCCAAGACCAAAGAGCTGTCCAAAGACACTAGAGACAAAATTGTACACCTCCACAAGGCTGGAAAGGGCTATGGGGAATTGCCTAGCAGCTTAGTGAAAAAAGGTCCACTGTTGGAGCAATTATTAGAAAATGGAGCAATCATTAGAAAATGGAAGAAGCTAAACATGACTGTCAATCTCCCTCGGACTGGGGCTCCATGCAAGATCTCACCTCGTGGGGTCTCAATGATCCTAAGAAAGGTGAGAAATCAGCCCAGAATTACACGGGAGGAGCTGGTCAATGACCTGAAAAGACTGGGACCACCGTTTCCAAGGTTACTGTTGATAATACACTAAGACATCATGGTTTGAAATCATGCATGGCACGGAAGGTTCCCCTGCTCAAACCAGCACATGTCAAGGCCTGTCTTAAGTTTGCCAATGACCATTTGGATGATCCAGAGGAGTCATGGGAGAAAGTCATGTGGTCAAATGAGACCAAAATAGAACTATACCATCCCAAGAACACCATCCCTACTGTGAAGCATGGGAGTGGTAACATCATGCTTTGGGGGTGTTTTTCTGCACATGGGACAGGGCGACTGCACTGTATTAAGGAGAGGATGACCGGGGCCATGTATTGCGAGATTTTGGGGAACAACCTCCTTCCCTCAGTTAGAGCATTGAAGATGGGTCGAGGCTGGGTCTTCCAACATGACAATGACCCGAAGCACACAGCCAGGATAACCAAGGAGTGGCTCTGCAAGAAGCATATCAAGGTTCTGGCGTGGCCTAGCCAGTCTCCAGACCTAAACCCAATAGAGAATCTTTGGAGGGAGCTCAAACTCCGTGTTTCTCAGCGACAGGCCAGAAATCTGACTGATCTAGAGAAGATCTGTGTGGAGGAGTGGGCCAAAATCCCTCCTGCAGTGTGTGCAAACCTGGTGAAAAACTACAGGAAACGTTTGACCTCTGTAATTGCAAACAAAGGCTACTGTACCAAATATTAACATTGATTTTCTCAGGTTTTCAAATACTTATTTGCAGCTGTATCATACAAATAAATAGTTAAAAAATCATACAATTTGATTTTTGGATTTTGTTTTTTAGATTATGTCTCTCACAGTGGACATGCACCTACGATGACAATTTCAGACCCCTTCATGATTTCTAAGTGGGAGAACTTGCAAAATAGCAGGGTGTTCAAATACTTATTTTCCTCACTGTATATCCTAATTAAATTTATAATCAAAGCCTCAATCAATATTCATCCTCCTATATAATTATTATGATTTTCATGATTCTTTCCAGTTATGATTTTGCTTCTATCAAGAGGACCAATGACTGTTTCTTCCTTTATATTTTTTAAAGTTTGTATTTGGTCCTCTGAGTGGTGACTGGCGGTCTGTCCTGGTGGTGTGTGATGTTTCACAAAAACACTTGATTTCAACACGTTGTGTGTTTGGATTTTGGAGGCATCACACACCTCCAACTCGACAGGAATGCAGTAACAGTGATTGCTCATTTAGCCCGGCTTCCAGAGATTAAATATGGATTTGTCTTTCATTTTATTTCATTTAATTTTATATTTCCTTTTACTGAAACCCTAAAGAATTGTATGAATACAATTGTCTGTACGCCTGGCTGAGAGAAAAGCACATGTTATCAGCATGTTTTGGTGAAGTGCTTTGTTGACATGTAGTTAAGACTTTCCAACCTTGGGAGAGAGCTGTGATGCTAGGGAGCTTTAGTGTGTGTGCGTTGCATGATCTGTGCAGATCCAGTATTGGAGATGGGCTTTTCTGCAGACGATGCCAGACCTGAAGACGCTTTTCTATGACCTCCTAGGTCATTGTGATCTAAATCTAGTCATAGGGCGACAACTAGTCTACCTAGTTTAGTGATATGCTATCTATCCTTGTGTGGAAATTTACTGTGACTGTGCATTTTCTATGTCAATCAGAATCATTCCACATGGCAGTAATGACGTGGCTAGACCTTGAAAACAGTATAATTGTTCAGAAACTGTATGTACGATAGGTGGAGGCGGGGAGACTGTTAGAGGAAGCAAGGCCTACGAACTCCTTGTGAGACTTGAAGCTGGCTTCTGCTGATGAAACTGCAAACTATTCTTCAGTAAATTTTTCTTTAATTAATCTAACTCCTGACTCTTGGTCTTCATTTTTCACTACTGATCCTGGGTCCTAAGCTGTTACCCCAACACCAAATTGCAATGGCTAGACGATTGGGTCAGAGTATTTCCAAAACTGCAGCTCTTGTGGGGTGTTCCTGGTCTGCAGTGGTCAGTATCTAATCAAAAGTGGTCCAAGGAAGGAACAGTGGTTAACCGGCGACAGGGTCATGGGCGGCCAAGGCTCATTGATGCACGTGGGGAGCAGAAGAAAGGTGTCAGAATACACAGTGTATCGCAGTTTGTTGCGTATGGGGCTGCACAGCCACAGACCAGCCAAAGTACCCATGCTGACCCCTATCCACTGCCGAAAGCACCAACAGTAGGCATCAGAACTGGACCACGGAGCCATCGAAGAAGGTGGCCTGGTCTGATGAATCACGTTTTCTTTTACATCACGTGGATGGCCGGGTGCGTCGCTTACCTGGGGAACACATGGCACCAGGATACACCAGGGGAAGAAGTCAAGCTGACGGAGGCAATGTGATGCTTTGGGCAAT
Organism: Romanogobio albipinnatus; assembly: GCA_023566225.1. Classification (NCBI taxonomy): domain Eukaryota; kingdom Metazoa; phylum Chordata; class Actinopteri; order Cypriniformes; family Gobionidae; genus Romanogobio; species Romanogobio albipinnatus. The sequence goes on along the minus strand of CM042250.1, from coordinate 41,940,435 downwards.
GTTCTGCTGGGAAACCTTGCAGAAATGCTTGGAGGCCCCACCTCGCAACTTACAGGGCTTAAAGGATCTGCTGCTAATATCTTGGTGCCAGATACCAGAGTGGAGTTCATGCCTCGACAGGTCAAGGCTGTTTTGGCAGCAAAAAGGGGACCAACACATTCATAATGTTATGATTGATCGGTGTATATTATCTATTTGTTTATTTTCATTAATTTGTACAATTTATTTTAATCTTTCATTTATTTTTCTTTATTATTTATTTTCATATTTATTTATCAAACATGTATTTTAATTTTCTATCATTTCCACAGACCCCACAGCTCTTCCTTGTGGCCCCTGGGAGTCCCTGGACCCCAGTTTTAAACCCCCTGCTCTATTTGATTCAGTAAACTGTAATATCTTACCCGTAAAGCTCTGTTCATTAGACGGTCTGCAAGAAAAAGAAGACTTTCCACCACCAATGGCAGAAATTCATGATTGAACACCTCCATGTGTCTGAAATCACCCAGACCCACACAGCATGTGCTGGACGGAGGGAAACACACGTTCAAATTCCACAAGACTGCAAATGAAAGCGGTATTCACGGTGTATTTAAAACAAATCAGCTTGAATTTGAGTACCTGAGGAGGTCTGCCATCTGTGTCATGACTGCATAGCCCCCTTGAATCTTGACTGGACTGAATGTCAGTGAAGATGAGCAGTACTGCAGCACACCATAAGAGTACAGACTCTGTTTACACGCCTCCAGATCCCTCTGATCTCCTGAAGACTTTCTGCCCAGAAGATCTGTTCGTGTGAAAGATTCATTCATATAGGAGAGACATTCTTGTGTTAGCTGACATGTAACATGTACTTCATCTAATACTTTAAACAACATTTTTATAATAAGTGTAGAATTAATAAACATACAGCTTAATGAGGCTCATAACTGAAATGTTATATTATTTGGTACATTTAAAGAGCATTTGTCACTATTTGGGTGAGCTGCAAAAAAACTTAACGGTGATGATTTATACCGTACAATAAACGAAGGTCTGCAATGATAAACTTAAGGACAGGACTCTACCTTTTAATGCTGAAAGCACGTCGTTAAACTTGTTTTCAGATTTGTGTCTGGTGTTTGCGACCAGACTCTTTAGTTCTGGGTTTATTTCGTCTCCTGGTTGACCCATTGCGATCATCGCTGGCTTGAAAAACGTTTCAGATTACAAATATAAAAGCGCATATCGAATATCGGTTGTTTGAAGATGTAATTAACGATTTTCTGCACAGGAAAGGCGACACGACGGACAAGAGCCTGTTTGGTTTCTACGGCAACCTTACGTCATCTCCCTGCGACCGTCTTCCACCACGTTGTATTATTTTTGTTATATTAAAACAAACATTTCAATACATCTGCCGTTCACATAAAATAATTTCATTACAATTTCAATCTGTTAATTAATTGTCTATTAATTGAAAAGAGAGAACATTTAAATTTTAATATTTGTATGCTATTTAAATTAAATTGCGTATTTTAACCAACAATTTTAGTAATTAAATATCCTCTTAAATCTATAGTCTTTAAAAAGACTGCCAACCATAGATATGTGATGCCAACCATCTTTCTGTAGGATGACAGCTGTGTCTGTCGTTGTTTCCTTGACAACAGCGCACCCAACTGGGTTAGTCGAGGTGTTGGTTTAGTTAGGGGTGTTCGATTCCAGGTTTTTTGGAGTCGACTCCGATTCCCGACTCCCACTGTAGGAGTCTATGGAATCGACTCCTCGACTCCATTTACTTTACATCAAAACAGGGTCAGAAATAAGGCAAAATTGCAGTTGTTACACACTTAAATTATACCTAGCTGTTGCCGATACCTAATTTTACAGAGGAAAAAAAAGTCATGAAAAAAGCTGTTGTCGAGTGATGGGGGGGCTAAACATGCATGATCATTGTCTTAAAGGGTGAGTTAAAGATACTAAATACTAAAATAAATATATTAATGTACACTTATTCATGTGTTTCTTCTTGATGTGAGTTTTTTTATGATTTAGTTTAATGATTATGAACACAAGGTTAACCCTGGAAAACCAAATTTGTATTTATTGCATTAATATACTATCAATTAAACTAAAGCTAGCATGGAGGAAGCCTATGTATAATTACAAACAAGTCGCTGTGACTAATTTAATTCTAAAGTAAGCACTCAAATAAATGTGTGTTAAGTTTTTGCGACGCAACAGCTCTGACGCAATGTTTTACGACAGTGTCTGAATTCCTCGCTTCATTTCATTCACTCCTTGCTTATAGTGCACTCAACTGCCATGCACTTTATAGGGATTAGAGAATTATTAAACAAGTGAGCGATTTCGGACACAGCATCAGAGTCGACCCCGACTCTGGGGCTATTCAGAGTCGAGGAATCGACTCTTTTGGAGTCGACTCCCCATCACTAGGTTTAGTTATAGATGTAAAACTGCTGCTTGTGTGCAGGCCTGACGATCTCTGAAATGTTGTCGGTGACTGAAAACATATAGCCTGCCCTATTATGAGTACCTCCATAGAAGAGTGTCTGATTACACATTATGGATGGTTATGACCTCAATGTAATACCTCTTCCTATAGCTGCTCAAAGGCAGATTAAAATATGACTGAAGGCTACATGGCCCTTCTCCAAATCAAATTTTAATCTTTGAGTTGGACCTTTACCGTTTCAAATGGAGGAGAGAAAACAAGACTTCAGATGTGATCTTCAGAAATATATTATATAAAAAATTGCATTGAAATATAGGCTATGTAATTACAAATTTGTAACGATGCCATAATTGAGAACATTTATGCTGTAATAGCAAATAACACTAAAGTTAAAATTCTACTATAATTAATCAATAGAATTAACATTTAAACTTATTTTTAATTTATTTTTTATTCTAATTCTTTAGAATTAATATATACTATTGTATATTATATAACTGAAGCAAATTTGGTTATATTAATACCTATATTAATTATATAAAACACATCTGAATACCTCTTAAAGCAAAAGGTTTTGGTGCCCATTCTCCCCTTCTAACAATCTTAAGTAAATTCCTGACCATCTTGATGGTTCTACTGATTATTTTATCAGGTTTTCTAGTGGTGTGAGATGTGTTAAGAAAAACTGAATCAGGTCGGAAGAGCCTCGGGGCCGCAACGATCTCAAATCGTAAATATCCAACATGATGAATATTTATTACAATCAGAAATCCTGTTCTGTGGGGGAACGCAGTGGACGCTGTAGATTCACGTGGAATGAAACGATACCAAACCAGAAAGCGAGGTAAAAACATAACTTCATCCAAACCTTTCTTCTTTTTCGTGAATTTTCTGTAAGAAGCAGTCCACTCACTATTATCACCATTTCTGGTGTCTGCCATGTTTGTTTACTCTAAAGTCACATTTGATTTCACAAGATTTCCCGTGTCCACAATCGGGAATCTGGTTGTTTGTTCACATAGCAGCACTCCACACACAAAACTGTTAAATCTCCTTTTTTTACCATCACATTTTGTGGTCTCTCACAATTTGAAAATCTGATAATTTTAAAAATATTTTTTAAAGGGATAGTTCACCCAAAAGTGAAACTTACTCTATGATTTTACACCCGTCCCTCAAGCCATCCTTGGTGTATACGACATTCTTCTTTCAGACGAATACAATCGGAGACGGAGTTATAATAAAAAAAATGTAATCCATATTGCTCCGGGGGGTTAATAAAGTCCTTCAACTGAAGCAACGTGTTTGTGTAAGACAAATATCCATAATTAAACTATATAAACTAAAAATACTAGCTTCCGAAAGAAGGCCGTGCGAATCGATTTATGGCAAAAGAGTAAACCCTGACCTGACGCATATTGACGAACGCGGATGCGCAGAGAATAAAGCAAAACAAAACACCGGTCACGAATTAGAAGTTTAAAACGAGAATTTTTAAAGAGAAGTGTCGGAGGAATTTGATATAAGAGAATAGGAGCTTGAGTTTGTTGCCCAGCCCTATTTGTATGAACCGCGAGAGGCATCAAAACTTATGCTACTCATGCCAAAATAGTAACCCCTGACACGAAGTACAAGTCAACTTTTGTAGGCCGTCTGCCGGAAGCTAGTTATTTAAGTTTATAATTTGCTTATAAATTGCTTCAGAAGGCTATTATTAACCCCCTGGGGCCATATGGATTACTTTCATGATGGATGGATGGATGCAATTTCACCATTCACTACCATTATAAAGCTTGGAAGAGCTTCTTTTTTTAAAAAAATTTATAACTCTGTGTTTGTCTGAAAGAAGATTCAGATTTTAACTGAAAGCAACTTGTACTGACATATCTTAAATTATTGTTTTGTTTCAAGATGCATACCAGTAATGTTTTTTTCTTAAGTGCATCAGTGTTTCCCCTACAATGTATTCACAGCGGCGCAGCGCCGCCGCTGGATTTTCAGCGCCACTGCAAAATCTTCACATGATCAGTAATATCACGACATTCACTTACACACTGTAAAGGAGAGAGAGAGAGAGAGATTGACGATGGCCTGAGAACTAAACAAAAATGTAGTCTGCTTACACTTTCACAATATCACAGGGCTGTAATATTAATCTTATTTTCGCTTCCAAGGATTAAAAAAAGAAGATATGAGGTAAAACTATTATAAACTATGCTCGCGCATCGTCTAGCACAACTTCCTTCCCTTCACAGCGCGCGCTGTCATTTCTCCACAAACATGTATTTAACGTCAAATTCAGCACAATCCGTGATTGTTGTCAAATGCACACTCCACTTTGGCTAAATTGCAGAACGTGTTTGATTAAATGAAAAGCACAATAATCCGCGCAATAGACGCTGTTTCCAAGTTCAAGGCGGGTGTGTGTGTGTGTGTGTGTGTGTGTACGCATGCTGCGAAACGGACCGACTTGCACATATGCTTCGTGTGCGCGACTAAACCATCAAATACACAACAAAATAGCCTATATCTCAAAATGACAGGCTTGGAGAGTATTCACTTAAACACAGTTTAGCTTAAATGGGCGTAAAGGGGAGAATGATTTTAGATCTGCGTCTTAAAGGGGCAGCATCTAATAAACCTGGTGACGATTGAGCCATAATGTGAATCAAAACAACAATATATATATATTCGATTAATAAAAACGTAAGGTAAAAAAAACATCATGCAATAATATTTCACAATATTAGGCTACTGTTTTTTCCGGTATTTTTAATTAAATAAATGCAGGCTTGATAAGCATGAGACTTTTTGCAAAAACATAAAATAGTATCCAAATTTTTCCAGTATTTTTTTAAAAATTTTTTTAGATATTGCCCCTTTCTTACATTTGAGCCCTTGCCCCTTAGGAACTTTCTGCACGTCCCTGCAGGTTATTGAAGTAAAATAGGCTATAAGCTAGTCACCTTTTAAACTAATGAAAAGCTTAATTTGGATTTTAATGTTCAAAATGTCTATTTCTATCCACAAAACTTGCCAGAAGTCATGGTTTAAGGGTTTTTTTTTTTGTTTTGTTTTTTATTCCGGAGGTGCATGCCCCCGGACCCCCCGACGAGCGGCTAACCTCCGGCACGTAACAGCACCGCTGCTGGAAAAAATTCTAGGGGAAACACTGGTGCATTTATAAATGTTACTTAAAAGTCTTAATTGAACTAGGCCTAATCCTGGCTTAAAGGGTTAGTTCACCCAAAAATTAAAATTAGCCCATGATTCACTCACCCTTAAGTCATCCTAGGTGTATATGACATTCTTCTTTCAGACGAAACACAATCAGAGTGTCCTGGCTCTTCCAAGCTTTATAATGGCAGTGAATGTTGCTCCGTTTTTGAAGTCCATAAAAGTGCATCTATCCATCATAACTGCTCCACGTGGCTCTGGGGGGTTAATAAAGGTCTTCTGAAGCGAAGCGTTTGTGTAAGAAAAATATCCATATTTAAAACTTAATAAAGTAAAATGTCTAACTTCCGGCGGCCCGGAATCGCGAGAGGCGCGGACGCTACACTTTTTCCATAAGTTGAATACACAAAAGACGGGCCGCCGGAAGTTAAACAAAAGAAAAAAAATGCAATGAGAAATGTAATATTCATTGAGGTTTCACATAATAATTTAATAAAAATAAAGAGACATGTAAAAGTACCCATTAATCACATGTAATCAAATTAAAAACAACATACACCCAGCAGATATTGAAACACTAAATTATTTGTTTAGATCAACTCTCAGGGTCTTCTGCAGACTTTCTATGCTGGCATCTAGTGCTGCAAGGCCATCCCTAAAATTCTGCTCATCTTGTGTGTTAAACGTGGACCAGGAGTTTATGCTCCAATCAGAGGCTAAAGATTTAATATCACAAGAGGAAAAGGTGTTCTCTATCCCTGAACGCCGTCCAAAGTATGCTGACTGAACACCCATCCTTCGGGCATGCTGAGATTGCACCGATTGATTGTTCAGGCCTTTAATTCTCTGATTTAACTGTAAGGACACACCATGATGATCTGGAAGGAATTCTCTGCCATCATTCTTTGCATCCTGAATGTGGAGCCCATCTGAGATGTCCAGCTTTTCAAAAGCACGGCCCATATATTTAAGCCCTACATGCGCATGCACATCTTCCCTTTGAATCTTGGCTGTTATCAGCTCATTACACGGAGTTAGTGGTTCACTATGAGCAACTCCTGAGGGAAGTTGCACCACTGGAGTCTCTCTTAAAGGAGCAAACATTGTTCTTTTCTGCTCTTCTAACTGAGGAACGTTCTCAGCTATGGTTTCCAGGGTTGGTTTGTGTATATCCCGATCCGTTGGAGAGCAGACTTTAGCATCTGATGGCATAAAGTTCTCTTTTCCACCATTAATCTGACCAGGGGAGACTGGATGTAATGTCTGGGACCTACAGTGAACTCGGTGGGGAGAAGAAGCCTGTCCGATGCCTTCCAGGGTCTGAAGGTAGGTTTTTACAGAGTTTAAAAGTTTATCGGATACAGTGGACTCCCTCTGTGCATTTTCATGCAATTCCAGAACACTCTTAGTGAGCTGAGAGTTTTGTTGACACAAGTCCAGCTGAGGAGAATATTTGCCAGTGTCTTTTGTTTGACTCTCCAGATTTCTGTAGGCATGAAAAAAAAAACAGAGGTTACAATGACCAGCATCTCACCTACATCTTCGGTTACATTCTAGATTCTGAAGAGTTCATTTGAAGATGTAATTTCATTATGGTTTAGATCAGGGATGTCAAACACACGGCCCAAAAAGGTGTACAAATCCGACCCAGGGTATGTTTTGAAATTTGAATAATACTATAAAATAGAGATGATGCACTGACTAGTCCACAGGCACCGGCCATTTGAACGGGTTTCAGTTTTAATTTGGCCGATCTCTATTCTGGACTTGCAAACAAACTGCTTTGCAATCATTTTCCAAAATGTAATTTGTGTGGAAGTATTACAAAGTCTGTAAACAGGATGGGAACACAGGCAAACGTTGAATACAGACGCAAAAATGAGAACACAGACACGCCAGCAGAGAAAATACTGTAGTCTTCCAGGAACAAGCTTACTGTTAAGTTATATGAATGCATTTCTGAAGGGAACTGACTGTCTTCAGAAAAGCTTTGATGGCATTTTTTTCCCTCTTATCTCCGTATAAAGTAGTAGCCTATTAATTAGCGCTGCTTTGTGTACAGTGGTAACCAAGGAAACGCTATATCGCTGCTCTTCCATAAGCACCACCTAACGGCAGAGAATGAATTTGCACTTCCATTCAGTCGGTCTCAAGCGGCAGACTGTTTCCCTCCCACAGTTTCTCTTGAAGCCAATACGGAAGTGACTTAAACTGCAATTCATCGACTGGCCACGAGACAGGCTCCAAAAAGGAGCAGAAACTCATTGAGCTCCATGTTAAAATGCCCAACTTTACCGCAGAAAAAAAAAGCCTGGTACAAATAGTGGTTTTGGTCTATACAGCTAATTTTGCCCATCATGACAACTGTGAGGGGGTGAATTTTTATAACTCGTACATTTTACATTATATAAAGCATTAAAGTTCTGCATAATTAAGGGCTTGGCTACTTTGAGTGACTGCTGTTTGTCTGCTGTGGGTGATGTCACGGACACTACGTCAATATTTTTTTTTACAGTCTATGGTCGGCCTGCTATTTTTGTTTTTTTGCAGGACTTATGTAACAACTGCTCATGTGTGTAGCATCTTTGTTTGGATTGTGATGGCTACACATTTTTTTTGTTTAAGGCCAGTTTGGGTTGTATAGAACAAATAAACAATAATACAAATAATTTTTTTTTTAAATAATATATATATATTTTTTAAATATCGAAGAATGTCGAAAAAGATCTACAACCAGTATCAGAATTGGTCCATTTGTTTGTAAAAAAAAAAAAAACAAAGAAGAGAAAAATTTGGAATTGCCCACGAAAAATCTAAATCCTTGCATCACTAATACAAATATTTTACAAATATTTAAAGTAAAAGATTTACATCTTTAAAATCTAATAAAGTCTTTTAGCTGTAAAACAAATGCAGTTTTAAAAAAGCAGCGTGTTTTTCTAGTTTTGCAAATTATTTTGTCGTTTGTATTGTTAATATTAGTAATGTAACTGTCAGTTGGTTATATTTTTTCCCATCAGGCCGTCAACCTAAAAAAGATGAGGGCTTGTCAACCTGTTCATGTTGGCATGCCAAAAGCCCGGGGTATACTTCACTTTCTGCGCCCGGACGCGTCACGCGCGCAGCCCTGTCCGCGCGTCTTTCAAAGTATACTACACCACGGATGCGTGCGGATGATCGCGTTCGACACATGCGCAGTAAAAAATGTTCTATGCTCTACCAGACATCGGAGGGCAGCACTGAGTCCTGTCATCAAAGGGACATTCGCTGGGCATGATCGGAGAGAACTGTAGTGCATCAGGAGTGCATCCACCATTGCAACATAGTTTGGAAGAAACACTGAAGAATCAAAAATTCTTTCTTTTTTTTCAAGCGTGTTGTTTTAAAACCGGTCTTTTCACACTTCTTCGACGGCTGAACACTGTGCTCAATACTCAATACTGTGCGTATTGCCACCTAGTGGACTCTTCTGTACTGCTGGCGCATGTGCTGTTGCACGCGGACTGTTCGTGCGGTCTTTAAATTTGGGCTGCGCGGGGTGTGCGGCCGGCCGCGAGCACTCCGCATGACGAAATTTACGTCATGCGGACGGTGCACGAACGCGGACGGCCGAAGTATACCCGGGCCTTAACTTGGCTTAAGTGACAGATGAATGTGCTTCAAAATAGAGTTTGACTGATTGGATGCACAGCCATTCTTCTCTTTTAAATTGTATTTTACTATCTTAAGTACAAACAATATGATTTGCATCACACACAGTACACAACTCAACAGATGAGAACCACTAGTTAATTACCTGATGACTTCCTGTAGTCTGCTGACTTCTGCCTCTCTCTGCTGGAGACTTAGAGTCAGTACAGTCTTCTCCATCTCATACTCTTTGAGTTTACTCTGGTAGATCTGCATTTCAGCTAATGCTTCATTCATCTCTGCATGGGTAAAATAGCACAACAGTCACTTGCAGCAAAAAGAAAAAAACTATAACAGCAATCATGCTTTTCTTAGAATGTGTGACAAATGTTATAATGCAGTAACACCTGTCCATATAATGTCAATATAGTGATTATAAAGTCAATGATAACACCTTACAATAAAGTCTCATTTTAAAAGTCTAAAGCATTTATTCACTTTTGTTAATGATAGGTAATAAAAATGTTCATGTTCACCGTGCATTAACTAATGTAAATGTAAAAGACAATGTTAACAGATAAATGTATTAATAAATGCTGAAATTAACATTAAGATTAATAAATGCTGTACAAGTATTGTTTTTTGTTAATTCATGTTAACTAATGCAGTTAACTAATGCTAACAAACGAAACCTTATTTTAGGATTTTACGATTTTTTTTTAGAAATGATTATGCGATATATTAAATTTAACAGAAGGATAAATGACTTATTATAATATATAACAAAAACATGATTTCAAGTTAAAATACAACTCTAATACCCTTACCCAGCCTTAGCCGACTATTCTCCAACTCACACAACTCTTTGTGCTGCTTCAGGTCACTGTCTTTGTCCTCCGTGGCTTTCCGTAGTCTCATGTTCTCCTGTTGCAGATCACTAAGCTCCCTACGGCTCTCATTTAACTGAGTTTGTAGAGTGATGTTCAGAGACTGCAATGCAACCACTGTAATGCAACCATACCAATGAACACAAAGGTTTCATGTACCCACTCGGCTAGACAGAAACTAAAAGGTTACTACATGCATTTACGTATTTGCACATTTACTCTTCCATATGATGCATTTCTTCTCAAGCCTAGCCCTTTACAGAGAGAACAGAACTCACCCTCCATGTCGCTGCCCTCGGGTCTGGCTCGCCGTTCTGCTCTCTCCCTCTCCAATAACTGCTGATTGAGTATTCGCAAACGCCTGGAAGACATGCAAATAAATACAAATTAGGGTTGTTCATTTAAATGGGATTATGAAGAAAATAAGAATGGTAGAAAATGAACACATTCTGCATGATCAGGCTTATGTCCAATTGCATGCAAAAAAAAAAAAAAAAAAAAAAAAAAAAATAATAATATATATATATATATATATATATATACTTAGAAATCATGGAGGGGTCTGAAATTGTCATCGTAGGTGCATGTCCACTGTGAGAGACATAATCTAAAAAAGAAAATCCAGAAATCACAATATATGATTTTTTAACTATTTATTTGTATGATACAGCTGCAAATAAGTATTTGAACACCTGTCTATCAGCTAGAATTCTGACCCTCAAAGACCTGTTAGTCTGCCTTTAAAATGTCCACCTCCACTCCATTTATTATCCTAAATTAGATGCACCTGTTTGAGGTCGTTAGCTGCATAAAGACACCTGTCCACCCCATACAATCAGTAAGAATCCAACTACTAACATGGCCAAAACCAAAGAGCTGTCCAAAGACACTAGAGACAAAATTGTACACCTCCACAAGGCTGGAAAGGGCTACGGGGAAATTGCCAAGCAGCTTGGTGAAAAAAGGTCCACTGTTGGAGCAATCATTTGAAAATGGAAGAAGCTAAACATGACTGTCAATCTCCCTCGGACTGGGGCTCCATGCAAGATCTCACCTCGTGGGGTCTCAATGATCCTAAGAAAGGTGAGAAATCAGCCCAGAACTACACGGGAGGAGCTGGTCAATGACCTGAAAAGAGCTGGGACCACCGTTTCCAAGGTTACTGTTGGTAATACACTAAGACGTCATGGTTTGAAATCATGGCACGGAAGGTTCCCCTGCTCAAACCAGCACATGTCAAGGCCCGTCTTAAGTTTGCCAATGACCATTTGGATGATCCAGAGGAGTCATGGGAGAAAGTCATGTGGGCAGATGAGACCAAAATAGAACTTTTTGGTCATAATTCCACTAAACGTGTTTGGAGGAAGAAGAATGATGAGTACCATCCCAAGAACACCATCCCTACTGTGAAGCATGGGGGTGGTAGCATCATGCTTTGGGGGTGTTTTTCTGCACATGGGACAGGGCGACCGACTGCACTGTATTAAGGAGAGGATGACCGGGGCCATGTATTGCGAGATTTTGGGGAACAACCTCCTTCCCTCAGTTAGAGCAGTGAAGATGGGTCGAGGCTGGGTCTTCCAACATGACAATGACCCGAAGCACACAGCCAGGATAACCAAGGAGTGGCTCTGTAAGAAGCATATCAAGGTTCTGGCGTGGCCTAGCCAGTCTCCAGACCTAAACCCAATAGAGAATCTTTGGAGGGAGCTCAAACTCCGTGTTTCTTAGCGACAGGCCAGAAACCTGACTGATCTAGAGAAAATCTGTGTGGAGGAGTGGGCCAAAATCCCTCCTGCAGTGTGAGCAAACCTGGTGAAAAACTACAGGAAACGTTTGACCTCTGTAATTGCAAACAAAGGCTACTGTACCAAATATTAACATTGATTTTCTCAGGTGTTCAAATACTTATTTGCAGCTGTATCATACAAATAAATAGTTAAAAAAAATAATACATTGTGATTTCTGGATTTTTTTTTTTGATTATGTCTCTCACAGTGGACATGCACCTACGATGACAATTTCAGACCCCTCCATGATTTCTAAGTGGGAGAACTTGCAAAATAGCAGGGTGTTCAAATACTTATTTTCCTCACTGTATATATATTTACTGAAATTCTTTACAGATTTTAAGAAGAAAATAAAAATGGTAGAAAATTAACACATTCTGCATGATCAGGCTTATGTCCAATTGCATGCAAAATATATATGTGCAATTGCATGCACATTATAGTGGCAGAAAACAAGTGGTAACAAGTCAAGGTAAATGGGCAAAAACTAAGGAATAATTAAAAAAAATGTCTTCTTGACATTGTCATGTCAACAAACCATGTCTTGTTTTCTTGCTGCTGACTAGGCAGTACCTTGGTCAATAATACACAAAAATAATTAAACAACTATCAGTATCAATGTCCTGGACATGACCACAAAGTACAAAATGATATGCGTAAAGAGATGTGTATGCCTTAAGCTTTTCTTTCATATAGACGCAGACAAAGATGTCCGGCCACTGAAATTTTGGCCATTTACTTGGTTTCCATATATGACAGTGAGTATGTTCAGGAAACCCCATCCCATTGCTAAGGTTTAGCTTAATTAGTGTATGACAACCTGTCTTCTGCTGGCAAACCATTAAAATAACAATGCTGCAATGTCATAAACTAATTGACGTAACTTGATTTGGGAGCTTTTCCCAACACATATTGATATATGGGATTCATTTGATTAATTAGTATATCATGTAATTCGTTCAATTGCAGTCTTTAATCATTTAATAGCCTTAATACAAATCCACACATCCTTGCAACACATTGACATGCATGTCTGTTAGCGTGTTGTATTCTATTCTGCAGTAGTTGTTTAGTATTCTATGCACCCTTTGAGACGCTGACCTTCGCAGTTGTACATTCTCACTCCTGAGCGGCTGTAAAGCGAGCGCAATCTCAGCCTGGATGTTGGTGCTGCCCACCATGACAGGAAGTAGTGAGATACTCTGCTCCACCTCAGAGATCAGGCGCACAGCATCACTGTCTGTAATAAAATTACACACAGAGAGGGTCAAAATCTACTTAAATGCCAAGTTCTGAGAATCCGCAAATTCAGCAACTCAATCCTTGGGTGTCTTGATATCTGAAGGTCCATTTTTTTTATTGTTAAAGAAAGTCAATTAGATAATTTCAAGTTTGATATCAACTTTTATAAATGATGACTGGACGACAGCCCTGTAATAAGACCCTGACAACAACATAGAGAGAGCAAGATAAAAATTTAAGATGGATATGTTGACAAATGTCTCACTGTTTTTGTCTATAAAATAAAAGTCAATGATGTCCAACGTTGTTTTGAACCCGATTTATGCTCATTGAATGAACAAAACATTCTTGGATTCTTTTTTTTAAATTGAGTTTCACAGAAGAAAGAATGTTATACATGTTTGGAACGATATGAGGGTAAGTAAACGACTTTTCATTTTCCAGTAAAATACCCTTTTAAAGTTAGCCTGGCTCTGCCCTCCTACGTACTTCCGCTCAATGTGAATTTTCCTTCAGTACTCCGTCTGGGATTGCGGTATATTCCCTGGTTTTCTCCGGTCAAATTTTAACCGGTCCAATCAGCGAACAGAGGGAGTGGCTGAGAACGATGACGGTGATGTGCGCTAGTTTGAGATGACATACGTCAAACGTTAGCAATTGGTTATGGCAGATCCAGAGTGGCTCTGGGCAGATCCAATAGTTTTAAACTTCAGTACCCGCCTTCAAGGAAGTTAATGCTTGTCAATGGAGAGTGGCCAGACTCTCTGTACAAATGAAATGTACGAGAGTCTGGTTAGGACCAGGCTACTTTAAAGTCACCATGGAATCAAAATGTACAATTATCTTTTGTGGAATATTGCAGTATGTCTATGTATGCAGTAAATGACTTATCTGTGCGCATCGATTTTTTTTATCGTTATTATTATTATTCATGCAATCTTTAATTAATATAACTTCCCCTCCCACTTGCAGTAACTTCTGTTCTCTTCTCTAATGACGTGTTTACTTGTGCGACCTGTTTCACATGACATCACGGTTTTGAGATGGATGGAAAGTCAAAGAAAATACATTTGAAAATAAATCAAATATTCTCACCCTGATTAGCAACTAAAGTCTTCAGCTCTCCCAGCAGATATTTAGTGGTCATCACTTTCTGAGCGGTTTTCTCTGGACTGGTGGGTCTGACTTTGTGACTCAGAACTGGTAATTTCTCATAGCTGGTCTGACAGCTGATGTCTCTGACAGGAGTACTGTCCATCCCATCTTTTTCATCTTCATCCCCTGTACTAGTACTACCCTCCTCCAAACTCTCCTCAGAGAAGATCCTCCCCTCCTGTACTGGTCCATTTGGATCAGGTTGAGTCTGGCTGACCATCTGTGTTGCTGAGGGGCAGGTCAAGGACCCAGTGGATGATGTCAATTTAACCTGAGGAATACTGCAGATAGGGCTGGTGATTATAGGTAGCCTGTGCTCTACTGGAGTGCAGGATCCATTTTGGACAGGGGAAAAAGTAACTGGAGACTCAAGTTGGACTGCAGGTGGCATGGAGAAAGAAGCCGCACACTGATTTGGAGTGGCAGACATTTCTACAGAACCACGAGGGCAGGAGGAGATGGCAGCACTCATGGCCCTCAACTGATGAAACTCCCCAGATGAGCCACCACTGCTCAGCACACATTTTGAAGTACACTAAACGACAGAGAAACATGAAAGCAAGGACAATGAGACAAGTAACAGGAAACAGATCCAATGAGTAAAAGTGTCAGAGTGTAAAAGTAACCAGGAAATAGACACGAAGACGGAGAGAAAGAATGGAAAAACACCTTCTTAGAGCCACCAATTAGAAGTGTTAATTTAGTACAATTAATTGTTTAATTTAACACATCCAGTATGTATAGTCAATAAGTTAAATTAAACGTGAAAGTAAAGACGTTTACATTTTTTACAACAAATTCTTTTTTTCAAATAAATGTTGTTCTTCTGAAATTTCTATTCATCAGAGAATCCTAAAAAAAAATTTTTTATCACGGTTTCTACAAAACACATGAAGCGACATGACGGTTTTCAACATTGGCAATAAGAAGAAATGCTTCTTGGACAGCCCCAAAAATCTCATTTATTTTTTTGTTTTGTTTTATTGTTTTGTTTAATATTTTAATTATTTAAGTGTTGTTTGTATAATTTCTGAAGGATCATGTGACACTGAAGATTGGATTGATGTCTGCTAAAATTCAGCAATGACATCACAGAAATAAATTATATTCCTAAATATATTCAAATAGAAAATAGTCATTTTAAATAGTAATATAATTTCACAATAATACTGTTTTTACTGTATTAAATAAATGCAGTCTTGATACTTTTTTCCAAAACACTAATAAAATCTTTTGTAAGTCTGACACATATGCATAGTACATAGACCTACAATTTAATAATTTACATTGACTATGCAAATGTGTTCAGTTTTAAAGTGATAGGCTTATGTTCAATTATAATAATAAAACAAATAGACTTCCACTTTTGTCCTTTCTACTAAAGGCTTTACTTGTCTGCCAAAGTAATGTTGATGAGTAATCTTAATTTGGGTGATTTTATCATCAATAACTGATATATATATAGCAAACAATATGATTAACCGCCATATCATTTATCCTGATTAATTAATTAGATTAATAACTTTTTAATTGATCGACCGCCCTTGGTGTTCCATTTTAGTTTGCATAGTAGATTATATTGCAGTAGATGTACAGGTTCACTGTGAGCTGATCCAGGTCTCTGTGGGCTCAATGCAGGAGTGGATGTAGTCAGCCGACAGTTAAATACAGTGGATGTGTGAACCGGACCTGCAAACAGAGGGAGAAAACATTTGGTGATATCAGTGCAAGAACAATTAGTAACACTGATAAAAGTAACACATTCCTATAAATGATCATCATTTGAGCAGGCCTTTACGGAAACCCACAGAACTAATATTTTAGATAATTCATTAAAGGATTAGTTCACTTCAAACTGAAAATGCCCTTATATTTTACTCACCCCCATCACATCCAAGATGTTGATGTCTTTCTTTCTTCAGTCGAAAAGAAGTTAACAAACTCGGCACATTTGAGCTTCCGCAAGAACCAATGCGGTTTGTTCTCGTGCGTCAAGCAGGTTCGGTTGAGCTTCTGTTAATGTTCGCTGATTAAAGGCACAATATATAATTTTTCACTGCTAGAGGTCACTTGTACAAAACAAAGTTGTAGCTTGAGGAAGCCTTCATTTTGCAGAATCATGGGAGCTGTTGTCTTCACATCTACAGCTGGTGCAAAATAATTCAACAGGATTTGGGCAGAAATCATATTCATGGAAGAGCTAATGTATTAAAGATTTATTAACATTACAGTTGTATGGAGCAGGGTGGGGCTGAAAGCTCATTGCTAATGAGAGGCAAGCGCGACACGTGGCTCGAGAGCAGTGGAGCTTTTATTATGCTGCAGAGTCAGACAACTGCTTCTTCCAGTCATACATATGTGGGGTAACGTAGTGCTGTTTTATCATATTAGATACATTTGAGTGTATTTTGAGAGTATGTAAGACTAAGTGTTTATGAGAGTAAGCTAGATCGATATTAGGCATGGTAAAACATGGTACTCGCAGTAAATCAAGAAAATTAGATTTAAACAATAAGACTAAACGTGTTGAGCTATATAACAATGATTAGTTTTTTGTCGATGAATGCATCCAAACAGTTGCTCACCTGTCTAATAAAACACATAATATATTAAAGCTTCTGTGGTGTTTCCATGGTTTCTACTAAATAAAACCGGTAATGTAACGCGAGTATGTTGTCATTGATAGGCGACGCACAGACACAATCGGTGTCCTGGTTAAAATTACTTATTTCTCTGGATTTAAACATTGTTAGAAACATTTAGAACAATGTAAGTATACAAGCCAACAAAATATATAACATTGTTCTAGTGGTTTTTGGACATTTTAATCCCAAAAAACGTACATATTGTACCTTTAATGTTTATACGTGAATAAAAGACTAAATTAAATCTGTTCATCATATAAAGTAATTCATATGGATTCATTTTACGATCTCTTTATGAACTTTTTGAAGAGTCAAAGTTGAAGTTGTGTAGGCTGTCAATGGAGGGACAGAAATCTCTTATATTTCATCAAAAAGATCTTCATTTGTGTTCCGAAGATGAACAAAAGTCTTACAGGTTTGGAACGACATGAGGGCGAGTAATTAACAACAGAATTTTCATTTTTGTGTGAACTATCCTTTTAATATATTTATAGTTTAAAAGTAACAGTTGTTATGATGCGTTAGTGAGTGTGTCTGTTTACCAGAAGTCGGCAGATTACAGCTAGCAGCAGGCTGAGAGAAGGCCTGTGGAACTGAGTTTTGCTGGGCATGTTCTGCTTGCGTTACACGGGTCAGTGCCGAAGGTTGGTCCTGTGATCCTTGCGCCCATCTGACCCCAGGGTTCTGATCAGCACAACTACATGGCTGCCCTGCTGAACACAGGTGAAAACTGGCGGATGGAATCGTCTTCTGCACTGCAGCTACAGTAAGAAAAATGCAACAGGTTGTGAATGTGAAGCAGTATTTTGTGCTTCTGTAAATGGTCATTAAAGGTCCCGTTCTTCGTGTTTTTTTTTTATCTTTGATTGTGTTTACAGTGTGCAATATAACGTGTTCATGTTTCGCATGTAAAAAAACACAGTATTTTTAACACAATGTACTCATCTGTATACCGCTGTTTTCACTGTCCTAAAAATGGGCTGATGAGTTCCTTGTTCTATGAAGTCCCTCCTTCAGAAATACGTAACGAGTTCTGATTGTGCCAGCGGTTCCTGTGTTGTGATTTGACCGCAGCTTAGCGCACATGGCACGGTTCCCGTGTTGTGATTTGACAGCAGCTTAGCGCACATGGCCCGGTTCCTGTGTTGTGATTCGACAGCAGCTTAGCGCACGTAACTTGCATGATCGCTTAATGATCTCTACAGCGTCCCTGGGAAAGCCAAACAAAGGTGATTTGACTCCGGGATGAAAATAACAGTGTCTCGACGACATGGCGACAAACACACTCAAACGCAGCACTTCCTTTTCTCCACGCGACCATCCTCTTCTCCACGTGGGACAGCAACAAGACCACGCCCCCTTTTTCGCGTATTCTTGTGGGCGGAGGTTAGTCTGTTCTACTGACTTACGTAATTAATTAAGGAAGTACCAGGATGTAGTCCAAACCGGCCGTTCGCTGTAGGCTTTGAAAGGGAACTTCTGTTAAATAAAATCTCGCTTGGCATTGAACTTTGAGCTTTATAATTTTACAGGTATTATTTATGCTCTAACAGCAACTAACTAAAGTTTGAACAGTGGGATCACGAAGAACGGGACCTTTAAAAGGAATCACCTTCTGTGGCATTCACACATATCCTACTAAGGACTTTACAACAAATGATGAAAATGAAAAAAAAAAAAGATTTCATTTCAAAAACAATGAAAGCTTGTTAAGAAAAATACTTTTTTTCCCCTTGCAATTTGCGATTCAAACTTGAGGAAAGTCCAAATTGTGAGACATAAACTCGCAATTCTGAGTTTAGATATAAACTCAGAATTACCTTTTTCATTTTTTATTCCATGGTGGAAACCAGCTTCTATAAAAAAAAAAAAAAGATATTCCAGAACTATGTCTAACGTGAAAAACTGAAGTACACTATATTTGAGTACATTACCTGCCCCTTTTTTCAGATGCAATGCCGTGTTTGTCTTTTTGCCATGCTTTTTCTTGTCAGTCTCGGTTTTTCTTGATAAATTGGGTTTGGGTTTGGATTTGGATTTGAAGATGCAGGTTTTTGTTCCCTTTGGTTTGGGCTTTGATTCTGTTGTGTGAAGATTAATAATCTCATCACTACTTAATTGCTACACAGAAAACGAGGTCTGATTTTGTAAATACAATACCTGCTTGATCGGCTTGCAGTATTCCATTGAGTAAAGCAGCACATCGGTCCAGTCCCTTGTGTATTGTTGTCACCTGGAAGCAATTTTGATCATGAAAGAAGGCTGCATAAGTTTAAAAATCATAATACTGATTTTTTTTTTTTTACACTACTCCATGTATGTTACCTGATCTTCAGAGTCTGTAGAATAAAGAGAATACGCTGGTTCAAGAGGAGGCACACATCTCCCAGGAACACTAGCAGAGAGAATTTATGTTTGTTAAATCTGTGTTACAAATAGCATCTAAAATTCACGCAGTATGGGTCGAATTTGTTATCCGGTTTGTTACCGTTTTTTGAGTATTTGTCCACGTCCGGAGCCCGTCAGCCTGCCTGATGAGACCACCTGCAAAATATAATTTGCTTTGGTGCTAAAAACAAAACATTGCATAATAACTACTTATATCATATTATAATAATGAAAACATATATAATAGTTTACAACCACTACCTTTGGTCTTGATACTCCCTGTCTCGCCATGATAAGTCAGATGTAACGATATATTCGATTAAATCTTCAGAATTCACCAAGTTCACCTATCAAGCAGAACATATTTATCATGACCATTTAAGTCTATTAATGGTTTACCATTGCTTCTTGTATTTATTGCGTGACTTAGCTTTAAAAAAGTAAAGACCAAATGACAAATCAAACTGTTACGGATAAAAAAATCTAAGGAATGAAAAGCAAAACAAACTGCCTCTGTTACAAATCACCACTAAGCATTCGTTCGTTGCGTTCGAAACGGAAGCCGAGTGCCGTAGTCCAATAGAAAAACAGTTCATTTTAATCTCAGGATTTCATTGGTGGGTTACGGAACAAAAAAAAGTGCAAACCGTTCATCTATTGGTCTCAGAATATGTCAGTCATATGAACACTAGCCACTCATTTCCTCAGACTTGGCTAACGCCCATTAAGACTTCAGTTCAGACGCCAAAAACGTGTTTCTATGGAGATGGAGTTGTAGTATAATCAGTACTGACACTTCGCGGTTTTGTAAAATGATATTCCCGCGTGTCAGTGCTAGAAGCGAATGAACTCACTTTTTTATTTAGAAATTTCTGATTTGTATGTATATAACTATGTAAGTTAGCCTATGTATGTATGTGTAATGAATTTCTTTGTCAATAATAGGCTAAATATACACCAATCAGGCATAACATTATGACCACTGACAGGTGAAGTGAATAACACTGATTATCTCTTCATCACGGCACCTGTTAGTGGGTGGGATATATTAGGCAGTGAACATTTTGTCCTCAAAGTTGATGTGTTAGAAGCAGGGAAAAATGGGCAAGCGTAAGGATTTGAGCAAGTTTGACAAGGGCCAAATTGTGATGGCTAGACGACTGGGTTAGAGTATCTTCAAAACAGCAGCTCTTGTGGGGTGTTTCCGGGCTGCAGTGGTCAGTATCTATCAAAAGTGGTACAAGGAAGGAACAATAGTGAACTAACGACAGGGTCATGGGCGGCCAAGGATCATTGATGCACATGGGTAGCGAAGGCTGGCTTGTGTGGTCCGATCAAACAGATGAGCTACTGTAGCTCAAATGGCTCAAGAAGTTAATGCTGGTTCTGATAGAAAGGTGTCAGAATACACAGTGCATCGCAGTTTGTTGCGTATGGGGCTGCATAGCCACAGACCAGCCAGAGGGCCCATGCTGACCCCTGTCCACTGCCGAAAGCACCAACAGTGGCACGTGAACATCAGAACTGGACCACAGAGCAATGGAAGATGGTGGCCTGGTCTGATAAATCACGTTTTCTTTTACATCACGTGGATGGCAGGGTGCGTGTGCGTCGCTTACCAGTACGTAAGCTGCTTACATGCATTTATTGTGAAAGTTGCTTATACAAATAATTTTTAATTGAAAATGTTTCTTCTTTAGGTTTATACATCCAATATTAAGTATAGCCAATATTATATTTATAATGTCACACTTACTATTTATCTAGTTTAAATGTTTTTTCATGCATAAAAATAGATGGATTTTAGAAAGGGGGTCCCTCATAAAGGTTCATCATATTTGGGGGTCCTTGGTATCATAAAGTTTGAAAATCCCTGATCTAAGCATTGTTGCAGACTTTGTGCACACCCTTTCATGGAAATGGTATTCCCTGGTAGCTGTGGCCTCTTTCAGCAGGATAATGTGCCCTGCCACAAAGCAAAAATGGGTCAGGAATGGTTTGAGCACGAGTTTGAGGCGTTGACTTAGCTTCCAAATTCCCCAGATTTCAATCTAATCGAGCATCTGTGGGATGTGCTGAACAAACAAGTCTGATCCATGGAGGCCTTACCACACAACTTACAGGACTTAAAGGATCTGCTGCTAACACCTTGGTGCCAGATACCACAGTTCACCTTCAGGGGTCTAGTGGATTCCATACCTCGGAGGGTCAGGGATGTTTTGGCAGCAAAAGGGGGGCCAACACAACATTAGGACATAATGTTATGCCTGATCGGTGTATTAGCTCAAGTAGTATCATTAATTCTAGTGAAATTAAATCAGTTACAATAAGTGGTGGTCTACTGTATTTGTTGATCTGACACTGCTGACCACATAGATCAAAGTACTGAATACCCTACATTACATCCAGTCTTGAGTCAGATCAAAAATGCTGAACACCCTGAGCGCCATTTTCGACTGGGGTGTTTATCGGCTCCTGGGAAATGGGTAGATGAGGTTTCAGTCTGTTCTCTTCCTCTTGTTATCCCATTAAATACTCATCCAAAACACACTTACAACTACTGATGAAATCAGACACCTCATCATGCCATTATATGCCTTCCTGTGATGAAAGAAATTAGAGCTTGTCAAAAGGGATAAGTGACCAAAACCAATCATAAATCGATTTATGTGGACAAAAATAGTGAGTCAGAACCTTTCTGTCCATTTCTGCTAGACAGATGTACAGGTCACAGAACATCTCAAAAGGCAAACATACATCAATGCACACAGGTGAGCTCATCGTTGTTCAGTAAGCATGAGCCATGGCATTTTTTAATGTCTATAGATACAAAGACATTGACAACAAGAGCCATATTTTGCAGACAATCATCACTTCAACCAAGCGGATAACCTGAATTTGTTTTTTTTTGTTTTTTCTAATTTAAATCAAATTTGATGTAAGCCATAAATTCTGTAGTTCTCTATTAAATCCATCAAATCAAAGTCAAGAATATGATCACCTGTGCATGCACCGCAGTACAATTTTTAGGGTTGAGATCCACAAAATCAGAAATGGTGGGCAGAGGTTTACCCTGGACTTTAATACCTAATCTAATACCTGGGCTCTAATACCTCAAGAATTTAAATTCTCCCTTATGAATGTTTGATGACTTCTATAGATTTGTATTCTGCTTTCTCAGCAGGTTAAATACATTTACATAAAGTGATGTGAGCTGTACGGTTTGATCCTCACAGTGCTGCCCACTCATTCAGTGATGTTCTCCAGCTAGGATTTGATGGCATCCTTCCAGAAGGATGATCACCTGCTTTGAAGTCTTTCTACTAAAACACTGCATGCTTTGTTGAATTAAATGAGTGTTTACGACTGAATGAAAAACTCTATTTTTTTTTGTATCATTCGCAAAGCTGAGGCCTCTATGACACCACATTTACTCAAGAGGGCAGCATTCCCCCATAGTTTTTCTAGCCTCAATCCCTCTCTACATTTCTCAGTCTTTGAGTTTAAGTTATGCACTAGAATGATTAATCATTTTAAAGTTATCTTACAAATCTGCAAGTCATACTGTGGTAATACAATCATTAAGTATACAATCATTTGTTTTCGCAGATGTTGAATTCACCCATGTGCAAAATCTCAATCACAGGAAGGACTAAATTTCCTGGTTAGAGTCAACAGGGCTATTTAACTTCCAGAAACAACACAATTGTGCCCACGTTCAAGCATACTTTTGATTTCTAAATAAACATTCTCATTCATAAGGGCGTGTGGTGATTGACAGTAGCCTAGTGCTGGTGGCAAATTCTCACCAAACAAAACAATATTGTTACAATTATACTTAGACCATACTGAGAATCTAATAATTATAAGTTCTCTAATACAATACAATAATGCACTACTTTATTAATCCTTACTTTTTTCTTTTTTTACCATAGGACGACAGGTTAGTTCCGGTCCTCTAATTTGATTGGCTGGCTGTAGGAACGCTGACGTCACTCGGGCGGTTAATTGCGTGTTTGTTTGCGGAGTGGAAGTGGAGCATGGTGCTGGTAAGATTTTTTTCGTTATAAGGAAGCTTTGTGGTTGCGAATTTTAAGCGGAGTTGTGAGGTTTTGCCTTTCTGGGTTTTTTAAAAGTTAGAGCGCGTAGGTGCGTTTTCTCGCTTATAATATCACTTGGAAAATGGTTTCTCTCAGCAGCCAGAGAGTGGGAAATGTAAAACCTGGCATGGAGTTTGAACTGGAGTGTGATTATAGAACGCTGTGAGCTGAGAGGGGACATCTGTGGCTCCGTTCCACTTAGATATGTGTTCCAGACCAGGAAGTTTTGGTTTCTTTTTTGCAACCATTTTCGTTCGTGACTTAAAAGTACGAACAAACTGGCGTTTTTTCCTGAAATGCAACATAATTCGACATTAATTATTATTAAATTATTATTAAAAATATTCCCTCTTATGCAAAATATAGTATTATATACAAGCAAAAGCATACTATTGTATAGAATTACACTGATTGATTGATTGATTCAATCTATTTTCAAAAATTGTAACTTGACAGATTATTTACTAATATAAGAACAACATGACAAATATTATATTTTATATATTAGTTGTGAAGAAATAAGGATTTTACAAACTGCAAATAAGTTTTAATTTAAAGGAAGTTCCAATGATAAAAGCATCTTAACAAACCGGGATTCGTTGAATCTAATTAGTAAGCATCCCTTAAACAGGACCGTATGGCGATGGTAGGGGTTATCCGGCCTCTTGAAAAATACACACACCC
This sequence comes from Romanogobio albipinnatus, assembly GCA_023566225.1. Classification (NCBI taxonomy): domain Eukaryota; kingdom Metazoa; phylum Chordata; class Actinopteri; order Cypriniformes; family Gobionidae; genus Romanogobio; species Romanogobio albipinnatus. The sequence goes on along the minus strand of CM042250.1, from coordinate 41,916,279 downwards.
CATTATTAGGAAGCGCTTGAGCGCATCAGGAGGACAGATTGGTCCAGTTCTCCGGGCAGGCAGGCTGCTGCACAATAAAGAACCTCCATCGCGCGAACGATTGTATGGCTATATGAATATCTATAATAGTCGTTGCATTAGCTGCATTGTTTCATCTGTAATAGTGGGAGCCCATTGTGGGAGGCAAATTGCGGCTCGCTCGGTCAGTGTAGGGGAGCGCTGCCATTATATCCACTGCTGGGTTGTGCGAGACATCGAACGAATGGAGGAATATACTACGGGTGGAGGAGGAACGAATGAATAAGGGATTTTACAAGACCTGCATTGACATTGCACGCGCGGTTTTTACGACTCTCTATCGGGGTTCCCCCAGCAGTTGTCTTGCAGAGGCGGGCAGGCTTTAAACAATAGCGCCCGGTGGAGCGCTGGATACAGTATCGCTGAGCGCAGAACCTCCGGCATCATCATCATCATCATCATCATCATTCACTACTACAAGCGTTCACCAATGGAGACGGCCACGCGCTCTAGTGTTCTTCACACATAGATTACAAAGATCCGTAGGTGTAAAATCTGACCATCATCACAATCATCATCCGTGGAAACATATTCTGCAATGATGAATTCTGCCGAGGCGGCTGAGGAAGGACCGAACGATGCAGATACGGAGCCCTTTTTCAAAACAGGTAGTTTTATTTATGCTTTTGTTACAATGGATGTCAATGAGTTTATTTTACTCACTAGGCGCATCCATCCGTGCATGCACTTTGAGGTTGCATTACTGAGGTAAACTGCATAGAAGCTGTCTGAATGGCACAATTTAGTGGTCTGGATATGCATCACACGCTTTACATATATCACATTGCATACATTGTAGAGCCTTCAATGCATATGTGTGATAACACTGCCATGTTCCTCAAAAGCCAGTGTGTGATGTTCATATAGGCTAGCAATGCTTTTTATTGGCACGTTCAACGCCCTTATATTGTGTCTGGGTTATTGTGCACAAGAGCAAGGAATCCCCCTGTAAATAGGATACCACTTCACCTGTCACTTTTTCTCACACCTTCAACACATTCTCTAATTACGTTACTATCACCTCCGGACGCGCCGGGGATCGCGCAGCGCGACGCCGCGGCGGGCGCGGGAGTGGCTCAGCCTTTTGTCGGTCGTGACATTGATTCATGTTTCAGAGCCTGAAGCCTGTTGATTCACACTAACAGCATATAGTCTCAGTACTGTACTTTCTTTACACGGGAAACAGAAAAGCTCTTGAATGTAAGAATGGGCGATGTTTTCTGCCATGGAGAGAGGAAAGAAGGGCATCTAGCCTACTCTTCTGCATCCAGCCAACCCCATGCTAATGTCAGACCTGACACCTCCACCAGTTGTGGTTCAGTGATTTTATTCACTTTTATTTACTAGACACTCACCAGAGCATGAACTATGACCCTTAAAACTGACCCACTTCTGGTTTGCCTAACAACATAAGCCAGCAATGCACAGCTTTACTGAATGTTCTCTATGCACAGCTCTGTGTTGGAATGTGAACATGCATATGTATGTTATGTGTGTGTATGATCTGATATATGCTGTGCACATACTGTTTTCTGAATACATGTATGTGTCGTGTCACGGACGGTGTTTGATGTTTATGTGTTTTACTCCATTCTGTATTATATCAGTGTTTTCACATCATGCAAATATGTTTGTCATTTTACAATTTAGATAGTTATTATATTATCAGAGATGGCTGAACACAGTCATCTATGTTGATGAGTGTTTGTGTAGAATATAGGGGGCTAGTTGTCACACTTTTCACCCCTGTGAATATTTCTCAGAGTGGGCTTATTATATTTATACATACCTCAAAGTCTTTCTATAGTAGAGCATTTCCATAATTTTTGACCAGGTAAAATATACAGTTAATTTAACCTACATTTGTGATTTTATGCCCCGGTTATGGTTGAAATTACACTCACCTAAAGGATTATTAGGAACACCTGTTCAATTTCTCATTAATGCAATTATCTAATCAACCAATCACATTGAAGTTGCTTCAATGCATTTAGGGGTGTGGCCTGGTCAAGACAATCTCCTGAACTCCAAACTGAATGTCAGAATGGGAAAGAAAGGTGATTTAAGCAATTTTGAGCGTGGCATGGTTGTTGGTGCCAGATGGGCCGGTCTGAGTATTTCACAATCTGCTCAGTTACTGGGATTTTCACGCGCAACCATTTCTAGGGTTTACAAAGAATGGTGTGAAAAGGGAAAAACATCCAGTATGCGGCAGTCCTGTGGGCGAAAATGCCTTGTTGATGCTAGAGGTCAGAGGAGAATGAGCCGACTGATTCAAGCTGATAGAAGAGCAACTTTGACTGAAATAACCACTCGTTACAACCAAGGTATGCAGCAAAGCATTTGTGAAGCCACAACACGCACAACCTTGAGGGTCGGCTGGGCTACAACAGCAGAAGACCCCACCGGGTACCACTCATCTCCACTACAAATAGGAAAAAGAGGCTACAATTTGCACGAGCTCACCAAAATTGGACAGTTGAAGACTGGAAAAATGTTGCCTGGTCTGATGAGTCTCGATTTCTGTTGAGACATTCAGATGGTAGAGCCAGAATTTGGCGTAAACAGAATGAGAACATGGATCCATCATGCCTTGTTACCACTGTGCAGGCTGGTGGTGGTGGTGTAATGGTGTGGGGGATGTTTTCTTGGCACACTTTAGGCCCCTTAGTGCCAATTGGGCATTGTTTAAAATAAATGCCACGGCCTACCTGAGCATTGTTTCTGACCATGTCCATCCCTTTATGACCACCATGTCCCCATCCTCTGATGGCTACTTCCAGCAGGATAATGCACCATGTCACAAAGCTCGAATCATTTCAAATTGGTTTCTTGAACATGACAATGAGTTCACTGTACTTAAATGGCCCCCACAGTCACCAGATCTCAACCGAATAGAGCATCTTTGGGATGTGGTGGAACGGGAGCTTCGTGCCCTGGATGTGCATCCCACAAATCTCCATCAACTGTAAGATGCTATCCTATCAATATGGGCCAACATTTCTAAAGAATGCTTTCAGCACCTTGTTGAATCAATGCCACGTAGAATTAAGGCAGTTCTGAAGGAGAAAGGGTGTCAAACACAGTATTAGTATGGTGTTCCTAATAATCCTTTAGGTGAGTGTATGAGCAAAACTGTTGCAATGAGAACCTGCTTTTGAACTGCATTAGGCTTTAAACCGAAAACAATTACTAAGCACAAAACATTTAATACAAAAGCAAACATGAAAAACCAAAAATGATTACCATTGATACTAAAATTAATAAATTGTATAAATTTGCAAATTTGAAAACGCATGACAACCTGAATGTTACTGAAAAATAGCTTTGTTGTGAGAAGCACACAGTTTAACCTTTAAGTTAAAACCAGCTTCATATATTCTTATAGGTGACTATTTATTTAATATGTCAGTGTGGTTTATTGTTCACTTTTTACCCAGCAGCTATAGAAAAATGTTGTATTGGAATTTTAGTCAAGAAGATAGAATTCCAAAAATGACAGTTCATTTTTATTTCACGTTTATGGTGAAATAAATAATACTTTTCACTATACGTATCATTTCGAAAATGCATGTTTCAAATGTTACAATCAAGAAGCCATTCTTAAATCAAAATACATTGACTTGAGAAGCAAAATGACTTGAAAAATAGTTTTATATAAGAAAATCATATATGTTAAAATAAACTAAATTCAAATGGAAATATTTTTCTTTCCCCATTGACAGATTTTTTTCTTGTTTTGAGCATTAACTCACTTAATTGTTGATACACTTTTAAGAAAAATGCATTATATCACTATATAAGAAAAATGCACTATATTGCCAACAGTTTTGGGACGTCTGCCTTTACATGCCTTTAATGACATCCCATTCTTAATCCATAGGATTTAATGTGGAGTTGGCCCACCCTTTGCAGCTATAACATCTTCAACTCTTCCGGGAAGGCTTTCCACAAGTTTTAGGAGTGTTTATGGGAATATTTGACCAGGTCAGGACTGTGTCAGGCCAGTCAAGTTACTCCACACAAAACTCGCTCATCCATGTCTTTATGGACCTTGCTTTGTGCACTGGAGCGCAGTCATGTTTGTACAGTAAGGGGCATCCCCAAACTGTTACCACAAAGTTGGGAGCTTGAAATTGTCCAAAATGTCTTGGTATTGTATTGGTACTGAAGCATTAACAGTTTCTTTCACTGGAACTAAGGGGCTAACCCCTCAAAAAAAACCACACCATATTCCCCCCTCCACCTTTTCACTTGGAACAATGCAGTCAGGCAAGGACAGTTCTCCTGGCAACCGCCAAACCCAGACTCGTCCATCGGATTGCCAGACAGAGACGCACAATTCATCATTCCTGAGAACTCATCTCCACTGCTCTAGAGTCCAGTGGCGGCGTGCTTTACACCACTGCATCCCACGCTTTGCACTTGGTGATGTAAGGCTTGGATGCAGCTGCTCAGCCATGGAAACCCATTCCATGAAGCTCTATACGCACTGTTCTTGAGCTAATCTGAAGGCCACATGAAGTTTGGAGGTCTGTAGTTATTGACTATGCAGAAAGTTGTTGACTTCTGCGCACTGTGTGCCTCAGCATGCGCTGACCCCGCTCTGGGATTTTACGTGGCCTACCACTTCGTGGCTGAGTTGCTGTGTTTCCCAATTGCTTCTACTTTGTTATAATACCACTAACAGTTGACCATGGAATATTTAGTAGTGAGGAAATTTCAAGAATGGAGGTGGCAACCTATCACAAGGCCATGCTTGAATTCACTGAGCTTCTGAGAGCAACCCATTTTTTTCACAAATGTTTGTAGAAGCATCTACATGCCTAGGTGCTTGATTTTATACACCTGTGGCCATGGAAGTGATTGGAACACCTGAATTTAATAATTTGAAGGGGTGTCCCAATACTTTTGGCAATATAGTGTACATTAATACACTTTGCTTGTTAAGTAGATGTATCTCCATTTAAGAATGCTGAGTAAGAACACATTTTCACAGTGTTTTAATTTAAGACAATTTGGGTTTAAAAGCAACATCAAAATCACTGCTAGAATCAGGCATTTGTGTAAAAGGACCTTTTGAGACTACTGTCGGTCTGTCTCTCTGAAATCTCATTTAGCAGGAGGTGTGTGCACAGGGTAAATTCTGATTGTCTTCACCCTGTGATGGAGATTCTCCGGCACGTCCCTTCCACACCCCCTGTGCTGTTATCCAACATATTCATAGTCTAATAGTGCCTGTATTTCTGGTCTCTTCATCGGATTAGCATGATCACACTGGGTGGGATAATCATGTGCACAGGATTGGTCGTCTGGGAATCAGGTTGTCCCTTGTCCACAAGGATGTCAGACACTGTGAGAGGGCAGCGGAGACAGACACCGCTGTGCCAATGTGGGAGATCACAATCACTGTGTGGGGATGAGCGTCTTGTTCGTGCACAGCATTCCTGCAGACGTTCATCTGGGGTCTTGTTTGAGGTGTAAGAGCGAGGCAGAATGAAACAGAGACTGGATGTGGGTTTATGAACATTAATAATCTCATTACCTCTTATGTGCATGAGTCCACTTGATTTGACTTGATTAGATGGATGGATGGATGGATGGATGGATAGATAGATAGAGAGATAGAGAGATAGAGAGATGGATGGACAATGCAAAAAACAGGTGCTATTTGGAATTATGTAAGTCGGCAAATAAGTTGATTTATTTCACAGTAATTGAATATGGTCAATGCCCAGAGTAACTGGGGTTGACAGAGAGTTGGCCTAAAAACCAAGAAGGTCTCTTGTGTATTATAGCTGGAATAATTTTAAGCTGCTTAGCTTGTGGGTTTCTCTGGCTTTGGCAATGGCCAAAATGTTACGGTTGTCTGTAATGTGGTAAAACCATACCACATGTCTCTTTTCTGATATAGGCCAATGAAATACTTTATAAACAACTGTTTTTGACTATCATAGGACTCATAAGCATAGATGTGAATGTGTGGTCATGTGTGAGAACGATATTTATATCTCAGTGCAATGATTACGTGATGATTCCTAATCATTTAGATGGCTGTTATGCTTCTAGTGGTTTATGCTTTGCATAACTTACTTTTTTAGCAGAAAGTAACTGACCCATAGAGTTTCTTATATACGTTTTTTTCACATTTAAAGGTTGAGATTTGCCAGAGAACGGATGTTCACAGATCATTGTGACATGATTTCTTAGCTCCAACACCCAGATTTTAAAGAAACATATATTGTACCATGAAGCGCATAGCTGTTGAATTTATGACTGCTCTTATATTATGTTCACACACTCAAAGTTCATGTATTTCCATTTCCTGTTGGGCACCATTCTGTTTAAAAACTGTGAAAACGTAATAGCTGCACTTGAAAATGTTTTTTGTAATTTTTACAAAAACAAAACAAAACTGTTGATTGGTTGATTTGCAAGCTACCTTACAGTAAAATCATTTAACATTGCATTGTGTCATTTTACTGTAAAATTTATATAAGTAAAAAGACATTGCCAGAAGTCTGACACATCAAATATAATTGTATTTTATATAAATCATTTTGTAATACATAATATATAAATTATTATTTTTTAAATCATTTTTGTTATCAGTAATGTTTATTAGAATGTTTTACATTATATTTTATGTTATTTAGTTAATGTTTATTGTGTGTTACCCTGATAGTTGTTGTGTGTATGACCATGTACACCAGGGATGGGCAACTCCAGTCCTCGAGGGCCACTGTCCTGCAGAGTTTAGCTCCAACCCTAATCAAACACACCTGAACCAGCTAATCAATGTCTTCAGGATTACTAGAAGGCTACAGGCAGGTGAGTTTTATCAGGGTTGGAGCTAAACTTTGCAGGACAGTGGCCCTCGAGGACTGGAGTTGCCCTTCCCTGATGTACACCGTCTGTATACGAGTATTGATCATGTTTTATAGACAGGCCACTTACGATTAACTCTGATCATGTGGCTTACTGTGTATTCATGGTGGTTATCAGTACATTAAAAACTAGCCAATAAAAATGCAACATAAAATGGCGTATTGATCAACGTGACATGGCACATGGCCCTTTTCCTTAGCCATGACCGCATCCATATTCTCTAAACTATCTATTCTCTTTCGCTTCCTCCTCTTTTTTGCAGGGCACATAAAAACGTCTCGGTTACGTATGTAACACTCGTTCCCTGAGGAGGGAATGGAGACATAACTTTAGTAACTAACGAATGGGGGTTTCCCTTAGAAGCCAATTACCTTGCATGCGTAACTCCGCCCCACATCGTGGGTATATAAGGAAGTACGCTGGCAACATCGCATTATGTTACTGCTGCAGAGCCAAGACTGAAATCTGCGTTCCAGCAGCACAGCGGAAGTGGCAAAGGGACGTTACGTCTCCGTTCCCTCCTCAGGGAACGAGGGTTACATATGTAACCGAGATGTTCCCTTTCGTTCAGTCACTACGACGTAACGTTAGTGACTAACGAGTGGCGGTCCCAATACAGTGACGCCACTCGGCTGTCTTCCAGTGCCCTGCGTAAGTGTGAGTACCCTGTCATAAGACTAGTACGGACGAAGGACTCCCACTTATCACAGGATTACCAAGGTACACTGGGAAGCATATTCCAGTGGAGATATGCCAGAATGCCTACCCGTAGGGAGGACTTAGAGAGTACACATATGACCCGCTAAGGGCTGCATATGGTGAACTCTGGGGTACCAGCCGAAGGTGGATTTTTAACCCCAGGTATGGCAGGGAATTGCCGAGGGAAAGACACCTGCTCACTGAGGAGGCTTACGGTGGAAATACACGTGTGGGGGTCGCCGGAGGGGAACCATGCATACGGGGTACCTAGCCGGACATGAGGGTCTGGGCTCGAAAGGGCAGACTTACTGATATCGGCGTCGACAGTGCTGGAGGAACTCGGGGCTTTCGGAAAGCTCACCTGAGGAGAACATTGCATGTATCCAGTCCGTGGAGTGGAATGGCGAGCAAGCGAAGACACCTGTGCCTGGTCCATTACCGGCCACTAGTAGAGGCGAGTACATAGTCGGACACTGGCTCCACTCGGAGATTGTTGAATCTGGCGAATGTGTTAGGTGTCGCCCAGCCTGCAGCTCTGCAGATGTCTGTTAGCGAGGCGCCATGCGCTAAAGGCCAAGAGGAGGCCACACTCTGAGTGGAGTGGGCCCTGACCCCAAGGGGATATGGTCGACCTTGCTGCTGGTAAGCCAAAACAATGGTGTCCACTATCCAGTGAGACAACCTCTGCTTTGAGAGAGCTCTTCCCTTCCGCTCTCCACCATAACAGACAAAGAGCTGGTCTGAGGTCCTGAAACACTGCGTCCTGTCTACGTAAGCGCGGAGAGCGCATACTGGACAGAGCAATGCCAAGGCTGGGCACATATCCGGGCAGGGGTCTTAGGATCACGTGAGAGTTAGCCGGCCCGAACTCCAGGCACGCTTCGTCAACCGAAAATGCCTGCAGGTCCCCTACCCTCTTGATGGAGGCCAATGCGGTCGGGAGAGCTGTCTTCATAGACAAGAACTTAAGATCATCTGACCGCAAAGGCTCAAAGGGGGACCTCTGCAGAGCATCTGAAGACGTACCAAGAGGGTACGAGGGGAGCGCAAGGAGGATGTAATCTCCTGGCTCCCCTCAGGAACCTGATGACCAGGTTGTGCTGATTTACCTTATTGTCCCCCAAGAGATCGTGGTGGGCAGATATTGCGGCCACATAAACTTTAAGGGTGGAGGGAGACAGCCTTCGCTCCAACCCCTCTTGGAGGAACGAGAGCACGGACCCGATCGGCATTTCCAGGGGTCTTCTTGGTGGGAAGAACACCAGGTGATGAAGAGGTTCCACTTCAACGCATAGGCAAGCCGAGTGGACTCTGCCCTAGCAGAAGTGATGGTAGCCACCACCAGAGGTGGTAGGGTACTCAAACCTGCCACGTGGAGGTTCCAGAGCTCGGGACGCGGGATTCCAGAGGGTGCCCTGTCTCTGAATGAGGAGGTCCTTCCTCAGAGGGATAGGCCTGGGAGGGGCTGTCACAAGGAGTAGCAGTTCTGAGAACCAGGTCTGGCCGTGCCAATATGGGGCGACCAACATATGCCCCAGGAGCCTCTGAAATAGTTTCAGTGGAACCGCGCTCTTGCTCTCGATTTGACAGAGGCAAGTCAGCAGAGACTGCGCGCTCGCTCATAAGCTGCGCGCACATGCCGACCGAGTCGATATCCATACCGAGAAAAGAGATCCTCTGCACGGGGCAAATTTTGCTCTTCTCCCAGTTGACCCGAAGGCCCAGACGGGCTAAGTGCTGGAGCAATAGGTCTCTGTGTTCGCAAACCTGCGCTCGAGAGTGACTCATTATGAGCCAGTCGTCGAGGTAGTTCAGGATGCTGTCAACATCCTGAACGCGACAGAGAGGGACGAAAGCGGCGTGGCCCAAGGGGCGGCGCACACTGCCGTCAACCAGTCTCTGGGGGCTCAGGGATAGGAATGTTAATTCTTTCTTTAACCATATAAGGGTGCTGCTGACCCGGAGGCCAGCAGCTGAACAAAGGATTCTCCCCGGCCCTTCACCGGGGGAAGGAGTGGTCCTGCTGCCATCTCCCTGAAAGAATTTCCCATCCCTGAGCCGTCCGTCTCTTGGCCTGGCGTTTAGCGGGGCGGACTGGGGCGCCTTCCTACAGCGTCCTCCGCGACCCGGCCCGGGTGAAGGCTGCTGCTGGGGCCGGGCGGGAGCCAGCCTTAGGAGGGCGCCCTAGGCGGCGAGCAGGCTGAGGCGACTGTGCTGGCGGCTGGGTGGAGGCAGCAGCTGGCCGCTAAGGCAGTATATGTTTGATGGCCTCAGTCTGCTTCTGGGCGGTTGAAAACTGTTGGGCGAAGTTTTCAACCGACCCACCGGAGAGGCCAGCCTGGGATATGGGGGCATCGAGGAAACGTGTTCGCTCGCTGTCCCGCATATCGGCCAGGTTTAGCCACAGATGTCGCTCCTGGACCACAGCTGTGGACATCACCTGACCCAGGTGTGCGGTCACCTTCGTCGCCCGGAGGGCGAGGTCGGTGGTGGCATGCAGCTCGTCCACGAGCCCTGGATCAGCTCCACCCTCGTGCATGTCCCTGAGCAACCTGGCCTGGTAGACCTGAAGGATTGCCATGGCATGCTAAGAGGCGGCAGCCTGCCCCGCAGCTCTGTACGATTTCGACACCAGTGTAGATGTGAATCGACAGGCTTTGGAGGGGTGCTTAGGATCACCACGCCAGGTCGAAGCGCTCTGAGGACACAGTTGCTTCGCAACAGAATGTTCGACTGGGGGGACGCGTTTGGTCCATGCGCAGTCTCAGATTCAATAGGTGTCACCAATCGTACTATCTACATACGTGTCGTACCCAAGTTTATTAGATCCATGGCATACAGTGTACAGTGAATGATCTAGGATTGCCGAAATTGCACAGTCTGTAGCAAGCATTAGGGAGTTTAATGTGGTGGCTAGGGCATTGCTAGGGTGTTCTTGAGTTGTTGCGAGGTGGTTGCTTACTGGACTGAGTCAAAAAGAGCACACATCCTATTCTCTATGATATTTGGGTTTCTAGAGATGGCTCAGGTTTATTTCACTGCCAAGTGAAATTTTTGTCTGTTCACATTGAAATGTCCACTAATCACACCATGTCTTATCTTGTTGACTAAGTGACCTCAGTAAATGAGTAATTGTAAAAATGTTCTATTATTTTGGAGTGAAATCCAGGATGTTTTGCTTGCGAATGTGTTCTGTGGAGACACATTGTTGAGGTTGTGGCCAGTCAACCAGAAAAAAACTTGGGAACTTAAACTTAGAAACTTGTTATGCAGCTTCCTCTGCATGTGTCATCACACATTGAACTAGAAAGTGTGTCTCCTCGTCCAAGAGTGCAATAGTACACAAGTATGAAAATTAGTGGAGATAAGGTGTCGTCTTCCGGGAAATCTGTTGGAACTTGATAATGACATGACCTTGGGGTCATATAACAATGTTTTGATTTGTGAAGTTGAAAAAAAATTAACAGCAGGAAAATGAACAGCACAAAAGAATGGCTAGTTACTTGAGTTATAAGAATAAACGGCCCATACGTGGCAAAAGAAATTAGCTGCTCACTGAACATATTTCACTGAGGACTGGTTTGAAAAAGTGCAACTAGATCAAAACCGCAACCTATCTTGTGTTATTATGATTTAATGTAATCCCTGAACATATGGATTTTACAAGATGCAAGAGTGTTGCTCTCAACACCCCGTTCCACACAGAAGATGACTGTGCTTAAAATTTGGTCTTCAGAGAGGCAGACCTACCACCACACACTTCATCCTCAGCAGGCTGTTCTCCTGAATGAGGGCCAGAGAGGTTGCTGTAGCAACTGTTGCCAAGATTCCTGCTCAGGACTGGAGTTCTCTGAGCAGAATAGGTACATTCAGTGATTATGTTGGCCAGGACACAGTAAAAATCTATTTCAGAAGTATTTTTAGATTATATCCATCAGGGGCAACTCAGTGGCACCTTTTTTATTAGAATATTTTACTTCCTGTCATTTGTCATCACTGCACCAACTGAAACGTTTTCTGTAGGAAATCTTGATGGGAGTTTTATGTGGCATGGTTTGAATAAAGATTTAAAGTCGCATTGAAACAAAAGTTGCGATAGAGTTTTCTCCCCTATTGTGACGCATATATAAGGGAAACAAAGCGACTTCTTGAACGAGAAATGTAGGGTGGGACTTGATGTTGTCTATGGGGAATTGATTGGAAGATTGGATGGTTGTGGTTTGCTATTGGCCAATCTCATGTGACTGACAGGTTGTCCCGCCCTCACTCCAGTAAACGCATCATCAGAGAAAATAAGAGATGTCGCTGCAAGGAGGAGGGGGAAGTTATTTTGATTTAAATAATACAAGGGGACATTAAAAAAAAATGATGTTGTGCATCAGTTCACAGATAAACAAACCTCATTGGTTCTCGCACATCACACACACTTTTGAGCTTGTGTGTGCGCAATATATGATGTTCTATGTATGCATGTCAATAGATGAAAATAAAAAGTATCTAAATTGTATCTGTTCATTATATAAAGTGATCGGATCTCTTCACAAGCCTTGGATTAAACCGCTCGATTGATGGATTTGTTTTATGACACCTTTATGACCTTTTTGAGGGTGAGTAAATGATGGCAACATTTTCATTTTTGGGTGAACTATCCCTTTAACTAAAATATAAAATATTATAGAATTGGTTGATAATGTAAGGTAGATTTTATTCCACATGCCACAAATATGAAATGGAATATGAATGTACATTGGACTAAAAGCCAAACCCATGGGACTTCATTTCAGAGGTCCACCACATTCCATTATTGTATATCTATGTAATATTTCAAAGACATCTGCCTTTAAATAGATAAATAGATATTATCAGACATGAGCAGACTGTCTGATCACATTACATAATTTCTGCTTTGAATCACAGGCTTTAGCGAGAGTGTGATTTACACAAGTGTTTTAGAGTTTATTTTTAGACATTTATTGGAATGCGCGATTCATCTTAAAATATGAAGATGATGTTCATCTCTTCTGCTCACCAAGGTTTTTTTTTTTTTTCTTCATTTATTTGATATTGGATGAGATGTTACAAGTAATCCTTTTTTAGTCTTGTAGTCCATTTATGGTGATATTTCTAAGCACAAAGCAACCCTTCCGAAAATAGCCCCCATGCCCCATTAAAACCTATATTCACCTGAAATAGCTGGGCACCTATAAAATTAGGTTATATGAGATCATGGGCCAGTGCTATTGGACTGGGACCAGTTTTTGATCTCACAGTTTAGACTTACACAATAGTTCATACTAACACCAAACCTCAGCCAGTCATTGTTTTCTGACTTCCCAGGACTGAAAGGGCCATAAACCTAGCTTTACTGGCCTTGTCACTGTTCTTGGCGTCCCTGGCAGGATTCGATCCTGTGGGGCCATTTGGCAACTTTTTAGCAGGATTGGTTTCATTTAGTAATTGCAAGGAACTGGCTATTTCCTGGTACTTCTATGAGCTTTGTGTTACTGTTTATGTGGATACACCCTGATCCTGTAACAATTCACAAAGCTTCATATCACGACCCTCTCGTCAGGTTGTATTATGGGTGACGTTTCCTGCTGTGAGTTTTAATCGTGAGTCTTTTGTTGAAGTAATATGCTCACAGAGTTAGTCTGACTCTGCATCACATGCATGCTTAAACCTATACAATATGCACCTCAGTGTACTCACTGATGAAGATCTCATAAAACATGCAGGAAACAATGCATGGCAACCTTATGAAATATGGATACAGCACTTTGTATGCAGTGGATAATTTCACAACATCTCAGTGATGCCCATGTCCTTTCATCTGACATCTCAGATGTTACAAAGCTGTCTGCAGTATCCACAAAGCTTGCAACGTTCCCTGGTACGGCTGGTTAAAGCAGCGACCCGGCATTTTCCATCTTTTATGAACACTTTGTGTTTAGTTGTGTGCAAAATAAAGAAACTGAATGCTGTAGGAATACATAATGCATGTTTTGCATGTGTTTAGGTGCTTCAGAGTTTAATTTAGGAAACAACATGGTCGATCAAGTTTAATAATTAGCTGCATCGTGCATCCCAATTTGCATAGTTATATTATGCATGACAAACACTTTGCTGATGATGGAAAAGTAATGCTGAGTATGTATGACAGACATAAAATTGTTTCTTTATTTCAATGGACTACCTAGCTATCTATCTTAGCATGTAGCTAAATTCATTATTACATAACTTTTAGATTCATGCAATCTATAATTGCTTTTTAAAAATGCCATTTTTCTGCAACTGATTAATTCAACTGAATTAATTATGGAATAGTTCAGTGGTAATATAAATTATGCTTATAGAGGGTATGCATGTGACGTCACCGTCGGCTGGAGTGACTGCGGTTACGCCCACTGAGTGGCAAAAAGACTGAGAGCATTGATTTTCAGTATGAATGACACCAAAAACACACAAAACACATCTAAAATGGGAAAGAGCTTAGAGATTGACTGTACAAACAGATTTGACAAGAAATCTGAGGTATATTTTTACAGACTTTCTAAAGCTATAGAAAAGAGAAGCAAATGGATCGCTGCAATTCACAGACACAACTGGACTCCAGGCAGCAAAACATGGATTTGCAGTTATCATTTTGTCTCAATATGTTGAATTTTGGGTTAAAATACCCTATTATTTGTATTATGTATTGTATTGACAACTCATCAATAAAACATTTGCCATCATATATTCTGCCTAATTTTATGTTTTTAAATAAACACTATGGAGTGAAAACAGTCTCAAAACCTTCCACAAATGCACGCGAGAGATCCACATGCACGCTCAACAATCCACAAATGCACGCGAGAGATCCACATGCACGCTCAACAATCCACAAATGCACACGAGAGATCCACATGCACGCTCAACAATCCACAAATGCACGCGAGAGATCCACATGCATGCTCAACAATCCACAAATGCACGCGAGAGATCCACATGCACGCACCAATCCACAAATGCACGCGAGAGATCCACACACACACAAAGCAATCCACAAATGCACGCGAGAGATCCACATGCACGCTCAACAATCCACAAATGCACGCGAGAGATCCACATGCACGCTCAACAATCCACAAATGCACGCGAGAGATCCACATGCATGCTCAACAATCCACAAATGCACGCGAGAGATCCACATGCACGAACCAATCCACAAACGCATGCGAGAGATCCACACACACACAAAGCAATCCACAAATGCACGCGAGAGATCCACACACACAAAGCAATTTACAAATGCACGCGAGAGATCCACACACACAAAGCAATTTACAAATGCACGCGAGATCCCCACACACACACACACACACAGAGAGAGCAATCATGCATTATTCCTTTTGCTCACAATCCACAAATGCTTTATCTGTATTCTGTACCTGTAGTTTAATGCACAGTAAATCACGAGTCTTTTGCATTGTTGTTCTGCCTTAGAATATGCGCTTTTGTACCTGTGGAATCTTTTGAGACTGCCGTTCCGTGGCCTTGATTCACAAATGCACAGAAGCCTATCTGTAGCTGTCCAGCAAAGATGCGGTACGGTGTCCTTCCTCCAGAGGGCGCTTACCGGCCTTCGCGCTGAATCTTCCAAAGGGCTAGATTCATTTCGTTTTCTGACTTGGCGAGACAACTGAAGTCTAAACATTTTTCACTAAATATCATATTCATAAATGCAAATACAGAGTAAAAACAAACCCTTTTTTTATTCTTCAACGTGAAATCTGAAAATATATAGCCATTCTGATTAGGGATGGCGAAAACTAAACATTTTCTTGACCGACCACCGAGCCTCATTAGCCGGTTGAAACCGGTTAACCGATTAGTTAAAAAAATATGCTGCGCTATTTGAAATAACAGCCGCAACTCGCGAGCCGCGCCTGCAATTTCGCAACTCTGTCGCATCTCTGCCTCCCGCTCTCTCACACACACACACGCACACTGTCCAGGCGCCGCCGCCTGCCTTCCACTCACGTCAATTTTTTAAAATCCCCTACAGCGCGAAACATGAGTCCCGCAAACGCGGCGCTGAGGAGCTTGTTTGTAATCGGAGGACAAATGGCTCCTTAGTTTCGAAATGGTTTGGGCACAAGGTGATCGCGTTGAAAATAAAGGCTATTGTCTAGCGTTAGAAGCTCATTCGAAACATTGCCGCGACTCATTTAAGATAATGACAGCTCCGAAGAGACGCCGCTTTAGTTCGAGGTAGTGCTAACAATAATAAAGAAAGATGATGATCAACACCTTATGTGTTACCACTGAAATGTAGATGTAATATATTTAGATGAAGTGCTACTACTGTATTTAAGCACTGTATCACACAAGTTGCAACTTACATCTGAAGCTGAACAATGAAGCATTTGCTGACGCGTTTCATGCATTATTTATGGTGTGAGCACATTCAAGCGGTTCAGAAAATATTCATCTGTAATATCGGTTATAAATAATAAATACAAATTATAAAGACACATTTTGGCTAAGTTGTTTATTTCCGAGTGTTATGCTGCCTTCACGTGCTCTCTGAATTATTGTAAATAGGAGTTTCCTAGGTAAAAATTGCACGTGAACGCGCTCCACCCCTCGAAATATGAACGAGATGAGTTCATACTTCATAATCACGACTTTAGAAGTGGGAATTGTCAAATTCCCGATAGCACGTGAAGGCAGCATTACTTTCACTTACTTTTGTTATTTCCAAGCTGGTAAACTGGAATATTGCGCATGATTTGAGATATGTTTTCCACGCATGTTGTAAGAGAGGCTATGACAGTTCATAACACAGCAAGCGTTCACCATTCTAATGTGTTTTTAATTGTATAATACAAGTTTTAAAGTCTACCTCCACTATTACTCATTCTCTAATGTAGTGTCTGTGTCCTAAAGTCCGCGAATGCATTGCGTTGGTGACGTCACGTTCCCATTCTCTATAAATAGCCTAATTTAGAGATCACTTTTTTTTTTTTTAACCGACAACCGACAACTTTGATCGGTTAACGTTGATACGGTCAACCATCGGTCAAACGGTCATCGGTTAACATCCCTAATTCTGATAACAGGAAAGCATTAAAGTCTTTAACATTATTTCTGTAAAGAGTTTTTTTAAAAGGATGAATGCTTTCTCATCATTTAACCAACAAAGTAAAAGATTTCTTTCAAAAGAATCCACAAGTATTACCCTAAAGTAAACAATTATCAAGCAAACCCTTACATGCAAAAGTTTAAACGTGTGATTTGCCTCAGTCGCTCCTTTTGTGGTGAATCAGATGAACCGGTTGTTGTTCATCTTTTTTTTTATCTGTCCATTTACTAAAAAGCTTTATTAAGAGTTAAATTGTAAAAGTGGAAAAAGGGTATATTATTTAAAACAACTAAAAAATGAGACTGAATGATATGTTCAATTCAAGGCAAAATTTATTAGAAACAACATGAAAACCACTTTAAACCATTAAATTTAAAGTGGTTTTCATGTTGTTTCTAATAAATTTAGATCATCTCTTCCTAAAGAATAAACATAAATTAATACATCTTAAGGTATGTTGAGGATACATTACAACTTACTGAAAGGTATCATATGTCGTGTAATCGCTCCATCTGCGTTTCAACCGCGGAAAGACAATACAACTGCTTGTAAACAATGTCATGCAGAATCACGTTTACTCAGAAGTCATTCAGTGTCCACAGCTGTTAGCTCACTAGAGAAATCAACTCTTTCACTGAATGCATGCACTATATTAGCCGTTATATTCATTATATTAGCCTATATATATACATTATATTCTACTTAGCCTGTTGTTTAAATGTATGTTTAAATAAACCTGTCATGAAAATTATAGCCACTAAATGATTATATTTCAACAACGAATAAAAATAATTAGATTTAGAAGTTAATGCAAAAACTGCCTTATGTGAATCTTATGAGTGTTGATTATTATATCTAAAAATAAATAGCAACTGAATTTAGGCTAATAGTTTGGGCTCTGTTGTTAATCTTTAATAGCTATATGTAAGTAAGGGCTCCCTATATAGTTTACAGCATTATCTTTAAGAAACTTTTGTTATAATTTAATTCATTTAAGGACAGACACAATTTTTTTCATTAAACCACTGTTGAATAAAAATTAATAAAAAGCAATTTTGTAAAACTGCTGTACCGAATACATACCGAACCGGGACTTCAAAACTGAGGTACGTACCGAACCGTCAGTTTTGTGTACCGTTACACCCCTAATATATATATATATATATAAAACATTGATACAAATGATCATGTGTTTCGGCAGGAAAGGGACGTCAATGCATACCCTCTATTAAATGTTGTTATCTTAGCAATGTGCTAATGTCAAACTCCACTGAAATCAATTGTGAGCAGAGTCTACTTTGCTTTTTGTATGGTGTTCGGTGTTACTACCTATGCAGAGCATTATTCAGTCACATCTCAGCTTGGATGCTGCTTTAGAAAGCAGTCTCACAGTAGGCAGTGAGGCAGCTCAGTAGGTTTTGGAACAGAGCCTCTTTTGTTGTGCAAGATGTTGTGGGCAATACTAGACCAAAAAACATTCACGTATGCACACTTTCAAATCCAAAAATATGATATAATCTGGGCAGATTTGACGTTAATGTATGACATAAATTAAATTTGTGACATGTATTACTCTGATGTGCTATCAAGGATATGTAGGCCTGTACAGTAGTATTTGGATTGAGCCAGGATGCAGCGTTACATTTTTTTGTTATTCAGGAATTAAATAGCAGGGTTAGCAAGGTGTATGGGGCTGCACATAAATACTGTGAGTTTTGTCTAAATCTTTTCAAACACATATTTCCTAAATACAGATAACAATCAATATTTTTTTTCTGATTAAATATTTTTTTTCACTAGAGAATAGAGATTTAAAAATATAATTATATATACACATTACAAAAAAAGATATTTGGTTTATTTAGGTGTACTTCTTTTAGTGCACAGCTTTGTGTCATTTAAAATATTCATATAAAAAATGTAAAATTTGGTTTGATGAATTGTATTTAACTTGGATTGTTGATTCTGGCATTCTATGTCAGTTTCATGGATTAGTTCACCCAAAAATATGAATCATTTTCATGTTTTTTCAAACCAGTATAACTTTCTTTTCTTTTCTTTTTTTCTTCTTTTTTGTGGAAAACAAATGTACTGATCTGTAACCTGATCAATAAACTCAATGGCTTTAGAAGACTAGGAATATAGTCGGATGGACCACTTTTTTGCAATACTTTCTTGTTTAGTTGTTGGTTTCGTTTGTTTTACTTTTTTAATATTATTTGTGACCAAAGGCATTATTTTTTCCCCACATATCTTTTGGAAGCTTGTTAGCCTCAGTCCTCATTAATTTTCATTATATTGGCCAAAACATTAATCAAAAATATTTCACGAAAGGAAGTCAGGAACAACAAAAGGTTGAACAAAAGGTTCAAAAATGGGTGCAATATTCCTTTAAACCCACAAATATATGTTTATGATGATAAAAAAAATTAAAGAAGTTCTTAAAGCAAGAAGTTAATACTTTTGTTCAGCATGATGCAATAAATTGACCGAAACTGACAGTAAAGATATCCATTTGTTTCATTTACGTAAGCAAAAAATATTAAGCAGCACAACTGTTTTCAGCATGGATGATCATAATAGGAAATGTTTCTTGAGCACCAAATCAGCATATTAAAATTGCTGGAGTAATAATGCTGAAAATTCAGCTTTGCCATATCCAGTGTTAAGGTTAATGCTCTACAAGTAATCAGATTACTTTTTTAACGAGTAACGAGTAAACATGGTTATTGCAGTTCTAGACAAAATGTGAGCATGCATTTACTCATCTCACTTGCACAAAAACAGATTCAGTATTACTCAAAATGAATAAACAATTCAATTGAACAATTGAATGCAAACTCTGAATATTACGCAAACCTGCAGTAATTAAATGTTAAATGACACAAATATACTTTATGTAATTAATCTCACTGTCTCAGTGTCTTGACCTTTGATGATCTAATTCAACCACCAATAAGTAAAAAATACTTTAGAAAAGCATCACAGTTGAGTTTAATATTTTTTTTTTAATTAAGAGTGTTGAACTTTTTACTACTGCATCATTTCACTTTTGGTGTGAAAGGGCCTTTACATTTGGTAAAAACAAACAAGCAAGCCCAGCCCAGTTGAGAAAGAGTAACGCAAAAGTAACATAACTCATTGCCTTCCATAAAAAGTAACTAAGTAACACAATTAGTTACTTTTATAGGGAGTAAATCAATATTGAAATGCATTACTTAAAAGTAACATTCCCCAACACTGGCCATAACAGAAATAAATTACATTTTAAATGATATCAAAATAGAAAGCAGCTATTTTAAATTGTGATAATATTTCTCAATATCACTGTTTTAGTTGTGTTTTTGAGCAAATAAATGCAGTCTTGGTGAGAGACTTCTTTTAAAACCTTTCTTGTTACCATCCCTAATCTTTTGACTGTAGTGTAAATCATATTTTTGTGAGCTGTTGGACGACTTAGCACATAATAGCCCAGATCAAGTTGTAAATGGGAAATGACTGCGTTCAAGAGTGTTTAAGTAGCCTTGTCCTCATATATATAAATATGTGTGTGTGTGTGAGAGAGAGAGAGAGAGAGTGTGAAATAGTGTCTGCCCTCTAGCAGGGGCTGGGGAAAGTCAGTTCTCACAGTAAATTTAACATGCCATGTTCATCATCATACTCTTCCACTCAGGTTTAATAGTTTATGTAGCCTTCAGATGAGAGCGAGCAAGAGATGAAATGCAGACATAAGCCATGTAAAGATCTTTTTAGGCCTCGTACAGACTCAACAGATGTACCTCAGTTGTGTCATGTGGGTGTGTGTGTGCATTTGTTTGTGTGAGAGTGCATGTGGCATATCTGTGAGCATGCAGCTTGTGTGTATACTGTATGTGTTTCTGCTGTCTATGTGTGTTTAAGTGTGATTGAACTTCTCCCCACCAGCTTGCCCCGGTGCCCAGCTGTTGGCTATGGGATTACAGAGCAGGCAGATTACACCACTAATGACTCTAAACAGAAGGAGACGTGCCAACAGCTGGGTCTCCCTGCCCCCCCGCTCGACCTACTATGACCTACTACTCTATTTTCCATGCAGTCAGTATTATGCTTAATACTGTTGTCTGTCATTCAGTGTTTACAGAATGCATGTGTCCCTTGTGATCCTTATACAAAGCGTACAGAGCAGCAATGGTGGTAGCACACCCACACAACATCCTGTTTATTCATATTTACCAAGAACAACACTGTTGTTGTAATGTATTTATGTTATATTTGCACACATTTGGATTCAAAGTTTCTGTAGTGAATACAATGTCTTTAACTCTGCCAGCCAATGTCTGGTTGAGCCACACAAAATAGAGTGCATAAGTAAAAAAAAATATTTTGTATAAATGTATAAACCTTTAAAAAACAACCTTACTGTGAGCCACTGGGTTGTTAATTAATGCTTCCATATATATATATATATATGTATATAGAGTATATGCTCTGGCACGGCGGCGGAGTCAATAGGTTTCCATTAAAGTCAATGAGTGTATTTCCACTGAATGCGGTACAGCTACGTTCCGACTCCGGCGATCCGCAGCCCTCCGGAGCAGATACGCAGAGCTTCTATTTTTGCCGGATGCCGGAGCGCTCCGCAGCACTACAGGGCAGAGTACGCAGGACAGGAAGTCGAGTGACAAAACAGAACAGCCAGAAACAAAATCGATGCACCTGTTTGAGGTCGTTAGCTGCATAAAGACACCTGTCCACCCCATACAATCAGTAAGAATCCAACTAATAACATGGCCAAGACCAAAGAGCTGTCCAAAGACACTAGAGACAAAATTGTACACCTCCACAAGGCTGGAAAGGGCTACGGGGAAATTGCCAAGCAGCTTGGTGAAAAAAGTTCCACTGTTGGAGCAATCATTAGAAAATGGAAGAAGCTAAACATGACTGTCAATCTCCCTCGGACTGGGGCTCCATGCAAGATCTCACCTCGTGGGGTCTCAATGATCCTAAGAAAGGTGAGAAATCAGCCCAGAATTACACGGGAGGAGCTGGTCAATGACCTGAAAAGACTAGGACCACCGTTTCCAAGGTTACTGTTGGTAATACACTAAGACATCATGGTTTGAAATCATGGCACGGAAGGTTCCCCTGCTCAAACCAGCACATGTCAAGGCCTGTCTTAAGTTTGCCAATGACCATTTGGATGATCCAGAGGAGTCATGGGAGAAAGTCATGTGGTCAGATGAGACCAAAATAGAACTATAGAACTAATACCATCCCAAGAACACCATCCCTACTGTGAAGCATGGGAGTGGTAACATCATGCTTTGGGGGTGTTTTTCTGCACATGGGACAGGGCGACTGCACTGTATTAAGGAGAGGATGACCGGGGCCATGTATTGCAAGATTTTGGGGAACAACCTCCTTCCCTCAGTTAGAGCATTGAAGATGGGTCGAGGCTGGGTCTTCCAACATGACAATGACCCGAAGCACACAGCCAGGATAACCAAGGAGTGGCTCTGTAAGAAGCATATCAAGGTTCTGGCGTGGCCTAGCCAGTCTCCAGACCTAAACCCAATAGAGAATCTTTGGAGGGAGCTCAAACTCCGTGTTTCTCAGCGACAGGCCAGAAACCTGACTGATCTAGAGAAGATCTGTGTGGAGGAGTGGGCCAAAATCCCTCCTGCAGTGTGTGCAAACCTGGTGAAAAACTACAGGAAACGTTTGACCTCTGTAATTGCAAACAAAGGCTACTGTACCAAATATTAACATTGATTTTCTCAGGTGTTCAAATACTTATTTGCAGCTGTATCATACAAATAAATAGTTAAAAAATCATACATTGTGATTTCTGGATTGTTTTTTTTTTAGATTATGTCTCTCACAGTGGACATGCACCTACGATGACAATTTCAGACCCCTCCATGATTTCTAAGTGGGAGACTTGCAAAATAGCAGGGTGTTCAAATACTTATTTTCCTCACTGTATATACTGATCAGGCATAACATTATGATGTTCACCTGATAACAGGTGAAGTGAATAACACTGATTATCTCTTAATCACGGCACCAGCTAGTGGGTGGGATATATTAGGCAGCAAGTGAACATTTTGTCCACAAAGTTGTTAGAAGCAGAAAAAATGGGCAAGCGTAAGGATTTGAGCGAGTTTGACAAGGGCCAAATTGTGATGGCTAGACGCCTGGGTCAGAGCATCTCCAAAACTGCAGCTCTTGTGGGGTGTTTCCGGTCTGCAGTGGTCAGTATCTATCAAAAGTGGTCCAAGGAAGGAAAATTGGTGAACCGGCGACAGAGTCATAGACGGCCAAGGCTCAATGATGCACGTGGGGAGCGGAGGCTGGCCTGTGTGGTCCTATCAAACAGACGAGCTACTGTAGCTCAGATTGCTCAAGAAATTAATGCTGGTTCTGATAGAAAGATGTCAGAATACATTGCAGTTTGTTGCGTATGGGGCTGCATAGCCACAGACCAGCTAGAGGGCCCATGCTGACCCCTGTCCACCGCTGAAAGCACCAACAGTGGGCACGTGAGCATCAGATCTGAATCACAGAGCAATGGAAGAAGGTGGCCTGGTCTGATGAATCATGTTTTCTTTTACATCACGTGGATGGCAGGGTGCGTGTGCGTCGCTTACCTGGAGAACACATGGCACCAGGATGCACTATGGGAAGAAGGCAAGCTGGCGGAGGCAGTGTGATGCTTTGGGCAATGTTCTGCTGGGACACCTTGGGTCCTGCCATCCATGTGGATGTTACTTTGACATTTACCATCTACCTAAGCACTGTTGCAGACCATGTAGACCCTTTCATGGAAACAGTATGGTTTGGCCTCCAAATTCCCCAGATCTCAATCTAATCGAGCATCTGTGGGATGTGCTGAACAAACATGTCCGATCCATGGAGGCCCCACCTCGCAACTTACAGGACATAAAATAATAAGCTGGAAAAAGGAGCTCATTTTTGCACTTGTATGTCAGAGGCGTCTTTATTACGGTATGTGTGTGTGTGCGCGTGCGCTTCAGATGCAAGCGCGAAATCTGCGGGAATTAGTAGAATTAACGTTATGTGCAACCCCGCGCGAAATTCAGACCGGTCACACCAATACTAACAAAAGTCCAGCAGAACACCCGTTCGCAATGTTCAGAGGATTAAACGGACTGAATGAGAGGAGGCGGGTGCGTGTCACTCGCTGTCGTTCGGAGAGGAGAGCGCAGCTGATATCGATACTGTAGAAAATGAGTATTGTATCGTTTCAGATATGTCAGTATCGATACATAGCGAAATATGAATATTTTGACAACACTAGTAGGCATACACACAGGTTCAAAGTCTCTCGCCCCCTACAGTGCAATTCGGCTAGGTGTACATCCGCGCTAAAATATCAAGGTGAAAGTCATCATAGCTTGCGTAGTATAGACCCAGCTCCCAACCCAACTTTGAGAATAGATTAACGGCGATATTTTTTTTTTTATCGCCCGATAATAGTCTCGCGTTAACGTAGCACGTTAACGCCGATAACGGCCCACCACAAATATATATATATATATATATATATATATATATATATATATATATATATATATATATATATATATATATAGTTTTTATTTGATAATGCTGTTCGCAATGCTTCATGGGATTGTAGTTCTTTCTGTCACTAAAGCCATTAAGTACATAGTATTTTTGTCTTATTTTTTAAATAATTGTTTGCTTCACATCAAAGTTTGTCATTTTATAATTGACCTCATGGTTGACTTGGTTCATGGCTTAAAATGCTTTAACAGACTTTTTTTTTTAAATCCCTATGGGAGAAATTAATGAAAAAAATTACTTTCAGAACCAATGCAAATGAAAAAGCGAGTGGGCACTGTTGCACACTATTTTTGACATCTTTTTTGACATCTTAACTGATCAGCAGGCTGATATGGTTTGGGTTATGGGTAGGTGTAGTTGTGGGTTTTAGGCACAGGGACAAGTAAGGTCATTTATGAGTTTAATAAATATACACAGAATGTTTTTTATTGTTTTATATTGTTTTATAATTTGTTTTGCTTTTTACACTATCATCTTTCACTATTTGTAACTGCCATAAAAGAACACATTTTCAGTATTTGTATGGACCAGTTATAATCACTTAAAGGTATAGTTCACCTATAAGTTCTGACATGGTTACTCAACCTCATGTCGTTTGCTGAATTTTGTTTGTTTGTGTGGAGCACAAATGAAAGAAGTTTAGCTGAATATTCATTCTTCTCTTGATCAAGAGAACAACCAGTTTTCTTTCCTCTGTGTACATGCGCTAAATGGATGTCTGACAATGCAATGCCGCGCTGACTGACATGTATGCACATGAATCACTGTCACGTGCACACGCTCAGAACAATATTGTAAGTTACTGCAGAATAATACAGCATCACGATACACAGTGTGACTTTTAGTTATGTCTTTGAACTATTATAGTATTTCGAAGGACAAATACATGAACTTTAAAGGCACAAGGTTTTATATTAAAATATCCAAAAACCACTATAACAATGCTATATAATTTGTTGACCTTTGTACATAAATGATCCCAAAAGTTTCCAACAATGTTACTTTAAATCCGGAGAAATCTGCTATTTTAACCAGTGTTATGGACCGTATCCTTGTCTCGCGTGTCAATGACGTCATATCAGCGCTTCCCCGCGCTATCCGTAGAAACCATGGAAACGCCAAGGGACACTTTAATATAGTATAGTATGTATTTTATTAGACAGGCGAGCAACTGTTTGGATATACATTAATCAACAGAAAACGAATCATTGTTATACAGTGCAACATGGTTATTACTCTTATTGTTTGAATCGCTTGTTTTTTTGATTCACTGCAACTAACGTAGACAACACTATTTTGTCAAGTGGCTAACATAGCATAATCAGAGAGAGCATTCACCATCATACAATATATTTAAAAATAAATTCATTTAGCAACAGTCATGTAGTCATCCTGTTTTTATGATATTCTAATATTGATCTAGATCAGCCATTCCCAAACTGTGGTCCGTGGACCACTAGTGGTCCGTGAGGGTACTGCAGGTGGTCTGTGGAAAGGAATATTTTTTTTACCTTCATTTTACCAGGAAATTCCCACAAAAATAAAAAGTAAAAAGAATATGTAGGCCTATATTGATATAAAATTTTAATTAAATTGTCAAGTTTTTGTGTGACTACTAAAATAGGCTAGTGGCGCTCGGTCGTGACGTTCAAGTTCAGTGCCTCACTTTTTGAGGACTTGTAAACTTTAAATAATAACTCTAATAATCCCCTAAATGTGCCAAAGGTTTTGAAATGTTTACTATATCCAAGTGTTCTTATTACTGTATAGATTTCATACTCCATTGCAAAATAAGCCCGTTGTTTAAATTAACCCGATTATGCACTTGAGTAAATAAATAAAATAAATATGTGGCAGCCGTTGTATACAGTAAACTTTCTTTTAACAAGCCTGTTGTACTGATGTGATGTTATAGTTATAGTTTTAGTGCTAGTAAGCCTATTTAGAGGTGCGGATTAATTCAGGTAGGTCTGTGTGTAGACATATATTTTATTATGTGTATTATGAGGTGGTCCGCGAAATTTCTTGATTACGACTAGTGGTCCACACACACAAAAAGTTTGAAAACCCCTGATCTAGATTACAGTGCATCGTGTCTCATACCAGCCACCAACCGAACGTAACATCATAACATAAGTTTCAACACACTCAAATGTACTTATTATGATTGTTTTAACCATGTAAAACAGTGTTGCGTTACTCCACATACACAACGAAAAGAGCGGAATCGGCCGACTGCAGCATAGGCATAATAAAAGCTCAAAGACTGGTGTTTCGCGCAGGTCTCTCTCATTAGTATTCGCTCCCAAGGGCTGCTCTCGGCGGGTCCTGCTTTATACCACCGTAACGTACATTCACTCATTCATGAACATGATTTCTGCCATCAGTCGGATTCCTTTCCATCGGCTGTGGAGGTGAAGAGTCAAGACTACAACTCCCATGATTCCATGCTTTGTTACACCTTTGTTTTGAACATGCAACTTTTAGCGGCGAAACGTACATATTGTGCCTTTAACTATCGGCTTTACGTCATCTATTCAGCTGTCACTTTGGCACGAGGCCCTGTGCGGTTACACACTTGG
Organism: Romanogobio albipinnatus; assembly: GCA_023566225.1. NCBI lineage: Eukaryota > Metazoa > Chordata > Actinopteri > Cypriniformes > Gobionidae > Romanogobio > Romanogobio albipinnatus. The sequence goes on along the minus strand of CM042250.1, from coordinate 41,889,318 downwards.
CACAGCCCTTGCGACGGCTCTGATTCGATAGTTCACTTTGGGGGACCATCAAAATAAAGTGTTGTTAACAGATCTTAAGCAGACAGTCTACTCATACTCTAATGGCTGGTAGGTACATGTAGTTTTAGAGTTACTTATAGTTAGTAGAATGTCAAAAGTGAACTATCAAAATAAAGTGTTACCAATATTTTTGAATACTTTATGATATGGCAGCTTGTTTCCTGAATAAAAATTTTTAATTACGAATTTTTATCTCACAGCTTTGACTTTTTTTCTAGCAATTACGAGTTTATATCTCACACTGCTGACTTTTTTTCTCAGAATTGCAAAATATAAACTTGGAATTGCAAAAACAAATTCTCCGAATTTGACTTTATAACACGCAGTCGCGAGTTTAGGCCAATATCTCACAATTCTGACTATATAACTCACAATTACGAGTTCATATTTTGCAATTGTGACTTTTTTCTCAGAATTGCAAAATATAAACTCGAAGGAAAAAAAGTCAGAATTGTGCAATAAAAAATTGCAATTACCTTTAGTAATTTTCATTCCATGGCGGAAACGAGCTTCCATTGTAACGTGTATGTTCAGTTTTGGTTTCGTTTCACTGTATTCTGTTCCTGTTTTGCCTGCCTGAGTTCATAGTTAGTTTTGTTGATTGTTAATTAGTATCGCACACCTGTTTTTGCTCTGTTTGATTACTATGTATTTAAAGGGATAATTCACCCAAAAATGAAAACTACCCCATGATTTACTCACTCTCAAGCCATCCTAGGTATGTGTGACATTCTTCTTTCAGACGAATACAATCTGAGTTATATTAAAAAATGTCCTGGCTCTTCCAAGCATTATAATGGCAGTAAATGGCAGGCCAAAATTTTAAGCCATGGTGCATCCATCCATTATGAAAGTAATCCATATGGCTCCGGGAGAGACTGCGAGAGGCGTTACACTTTCTACGTAAGTTGAATAAGGAAGGTGGTCCGCCGGAAGCTTTAGATATGTTTTAGATATGGATATTTTTCTTACATAAACCCATCGATTCACTTCAGAAGGCCTTTATTAACCCCCCGGAACATATGGATTACTCTTATAATGGATGGATGCACTTTTTTGGGCTTCAAATTTTGGACTGCCATTATAATGCTTGGATTAGCTAGGATATTTTTTAATATAACTTCGATTGTATTCGTCTGAAAGAAGAAAGTCATATACACCTAGGATGGCTTGAGGGTGAGTAAATTATAGGATCATTTTTATTTTTGTGTGAACTATCCGTTTAAGCCATGCGTTTCCTTAGTTCCCTTGTCCGGTAATGTCTTAGTTTAATGTGGTTGTGTTAGTTTGTTCTCCTACAATCTCCTGAGTGTTCCTTGTTTATTTACTCTCTATCTCTTTCCTTGTGCCCTTCATTACAGCCATCGTGACATCCATTTTATGATACTACTTTTATGATACATTAATGTAGCCTTTATTTAGGGCCCTGGTCACAATTAATTTTCTTTGTATGGAAAAGAGCATCATGAACATGATGTCTAACATCTCTGTAAACAGAAGGAATTAAATCTTATGGGTTTAGATGGAAGGACATAAGGTTGAGTAAATGATGGGAATCATTTGAAAAACACTTCTCAGTCTCTACATAACTTGTATATCCCTTTCTTTCCCATCTTTTTCTCTCTCTCTCTCTCTCTCAGTTCCATCTTTCTCATCAGGATCTCTTAGGAATGATGGAATAAAGGCGGCTGATGTTCTAACAGTTTTAAGAGAGAAGGTTGCCTTTGTCTCAGGTGGGAAATATATAATTGCATTGTAAACACACACACACACACATTAATTCACCGTGGAACAGCTTTGTCTCACCAGCCTCTTAAGTATGCACCCACACAGACTCATGGGTATTACTGTAATTAGGGCCATTGAAGTGCTTTGAGTAGTAAAATTAGGAATAAAATGATCCTCTTCTTTTCAGGAGGAAGAGACAAGAGAGGGGGACCCATCCTTACTTTCCCTGCACGAAGTAATCATGACAGAATAAAGCAAGAAGACTTGCGCAAACTGGTGACCTACCTCTCTACTGTGCCCAGGTTATACAATTCCAACATTTATTTGGAACACCACACTTAAAATGTCCCTGAAAGATATCCCTAAAGAAAAGTGCCCTGAGAAAGCTGCCTCTGTGTTAGCTCTAGTCTCTGTAAACATTAAAAAGGCTTGCTTGCGCTTGTTTAGGATTCAAAAACCTTATCAAAATTGTAGGGGTGTAACGGTACACGTATTCGTACCGAACCGTTTCGGTACAGTGCATGTTCCAAATGCAATCTTGAACAGTTAATAGTTGGCTTGTTTTAAGCGTGGAACACACTTCAATCCTAGTTCGATCATATTAAGTATTCAGTCCATTTTATCACGGAATTCAAACGATAAATGTCGCTTTGACGCTCTTTAATGTGATGTTACTGATCACTGTATAAGCGCGTGAGTGTACGCGATCATCTCTTCCTGAAGAATTAACATGAATTAATATCTTAAGGTATGTTGAGGATACATTACCACTTACTGTCACGTATCATATGTGGTGTAATCGCTCAATCAGTGTTCCAACCACGGAAAGACGTCAATAAAACAACTTGTAAACTGTCATATAGCATTACATTTACCTTAGGCAGTCATTCAGTGTCCACAGCTATTTAGTTCACTAGAGAGATGTTCACTATATATATTTAATGTATGTTTAAGAGTCATGAAAATGACAGACACTGTGTATAAATGATTATATTTCAACAACAAATTGGAGAAAAAACTATTTTATAATTAGATTTATTAGTTAATGTAAAAACTGCCTTATGTGAAGTTTACATGTTTGCATACAATATGTTATTTGAGTGTTGATTGTTATATCTAACAAATGAATTTAGGCTAATAGTTTGGGCTCTGTTGTTAACCTTTAATTTTATAGTAATGTGCAAGTAAGAGCTCCCTATATAGTTTACAGCATTATCTTTAAGAAACTTTTAGTTATAATTGAATTAATTTAAGGACAGACACATTTTTTTTCAGTAAACCACTGTTTAATAAAAAAGCAATTTTGTAAAACTGCTACTGTACCGAACCGTGACTTCAAAACCGAGGTATGTACCGAACCGTCAGTTTTGTTTACCATTACACCCATACAAAACTGATATCAAAATTGCTTACAGCACCTCTACACTTTATCATAATATAATTTCTAAAGTTTGTGACATAAAGATGGACATAGACGCATTTATAGCCTTTGATTAGAGCAGCTATTTGATCTTTAGGACATTCTGATGCAATGTCATGCAACTCTAAAATCATATAGCTTCCCAGCTAACAGTCAGAACTTATAGAACTTAACGTTCTGTTCAAAATTATGAACAAATGATAATCCAGTAACATTATCTGGTCGTCTAATGTTCTCAAAATGTTCACAAATTTTTTTATAACATAATTATAATCCCATACTCACCTTCAAGCCATCCTTGGTGTATATGACTTTCCTCTTTCAGGAGCCAAACACGGAGTAATATTAAAAAATATCCTGGCTCTTCCAGTCAAGTTCCGGCAGAAGAGTGACCTCTGACCCATATAGGGCTGGGCAACAAACTCAAGCTCCTCCGACATTTCTCTTTAAAAATTCTCATTTTAGACTTATAGTTCGTGACTGGTGTTTTGTTTTTCTCTATTCTCTGTGCTTCTGCGTTTGTCAATACGTCATGTGTTGGGTCAGAGGTCACTCTTCCGCCTGAACTAAACTCGTGTATGACATACTTTTATGATGGATGGATGTGCTTTTTGTAGCTTCAAAATCTCAGGCTTCATTCACTCCCATTATAAAGCTTGGAAGAGCCAGGATATTTTTTTTCATTATAATTCCGATTGTGTTTGGCTGAAAGAAGAAGGTCATCTACACCTAGAATGGTTTGAGGGTGAATAAATTATGGGATAATAATTTACATTTTTGGGTGAACTATGTCTTTAAGCAATTGTACAAAAGATATGCATAGATTTTCATAAAATTTTTCTTGGATGGCCTTAAGTTGTTGGCTTTCCTCTAACATTGTCAATCTCTGTTTCCTGTGCAGTGAGGATGTAAGTAAACGAGGGTTTACAGTGATTGTAGACATGCGTGGATCTAAGTGGGATCTAATCAAGCCGTTGCTAAAGACGCTTCAGGAGTCATTTCCAGCTGAGATCTGTGTCGCTCTCATTATCAAACCAGACAACTTTTGGCAGAAGCAGAAGACCAACTTTGGCAGTGCCAAATTCACATTTGAGGTAAAAGAATGGAATTTCATACCCACTGAAAATACATTTAAAAAATCTGCCATTTGATTTACTTTCATATTGATTTTTTTTTATTGATTTCTTTTTTTATTTGTTAAGATCCAAAGACTGACAAAAAGTTTTGATTTGCCAGTACAGAGCCTCCATTGTGTCTGTTTTTGCCATAACACCATAACATATATATATATATATATATGACAGAAATCAAAAAGAAGACAAAAATACAGCAAACTAGTAATATTGTGAAATATTATTACAATTTAACATAACATTTTTTATTCTAATTTATTTTAAAATATAATTTTATATATATTTTAAATATAAAAGTTGAATATTCAGCATCATTACTCTTCAGTGTCACATGATCCTTCAGAAATCATTCTAATATGCTGATTTTCTGCTCAAGTAACATTTCTTATTAATTTCAATGTTGAAAATGGTTGTGCTGCTTAATGTTTTTTGTGGAAATCGTGTTTTTTTTCTCTTCAGGATTCTTTGATGAATACAAAGAACAAAGCATGAAAAGAACAGCGTTTATTTGAAATATAATTTTTTGGAACAATGTAAAAAAAATATACTGTCACTTTTAAACAATTTGTTGTATCCTTGCTGAATAAATGTTTTAATTGCTTTAAACAAAGAAATCTTACTGACCCAAACTTTTGAACGGTAGTGGATCGATATTTATTATGCCTTTCTGTGGCATTCAACTGAATTGTACTATGATTAATTATTAGTTATTTTATTTTAATAATTACATTTATCACAATTACTCATATCAGTAATGGCTGAGAACCCCCCCTCACCTAAAGATAATTAAAAGACGTTACATTATTGTGGCAGACGAAAACTTGAACTCTATATATTGTTTATTTCCATAATATTCACACTAAATAAATTCACAGCCCTAATTTACATTTATTTATTTGTAATTTAATTTTACTATGTGCAGTCGATCACTCTCTTGGGCTTCATTTTGCAAAAGTGACTGTAGACTGTATATTAATCCTTATGTTTTATATACTGTTTCATACATGAGTGGTTATTCTTTTCTATTCTTAGACCAGTATGGTTTCAGTGGAAGGTCTGACTAAGTTGGTGGACCCATCTCAGCTGACGGCAGATCTAGAGGGGACCCTGGAGTACGACCACGTAGAATGGACTGAACTCCGTGTTTCTCTTGAGGAGTTCACCGGAGGCGCTCTGCACCTACTTTCCCGGCTGGAAGAGCTGCAAGAGGTGCTTTCCTGCCAAGAGCTGGCCACTAACGCAGAGGAGGCGCGGAAACTCTTGGAGGAGCACGCTCGACTGAGGAAGACAATGACGAAAGCACCAGTGGATGAGTTAGACCATGAAGGACAGCGACTCCTTCAGAAGATCAGGGATGGAGGAGACGGAAGGCTCTCTGGTGGGGCCGACTTCCAGAGTTTGGTACCTAAGATTTCTGCCCTGTTGGATAAACTTCAAGTTACACGACAGCACCTTCTGCAGACCTGGCAACACCGCAAACAACAGCTGGACCAGTGTTTTCAGTTACGGCTGTACGAGCAGGATGCAGAAAAGGTTAGCGGATATAGGATCGGAGTGTATTATGTAGGAAGGGATACTAAGGAATACTAAGGAAAATTAGGAAGAATAAAAGGAGATTTAATGATATACAGTGACAATCATGTAACAAAAAGTGTTGATGTTTAACCATGATGTGATTATGACTATACAACAGCAACAACAATAATAGTAATACAAATGTATTATTATTATTTTTAAATGTATAAATTATACAATTATAAAAAACAATAAAGAAATATTTAATGAATCATTTAATTATTTAAATTTTATTAAATTAAACTGTTCAATTGATAAAGAATAATTTACTATATTAATAATAATATTGAACTGTAAAAAATAATAATATTATTATTAATATTTTTTAGTAGTAGTAGCAGTAGCAGTATAATAATACAATTACAATGGTAATATTTGTCTTAATTTCTTTGCTTCCAGACATTAAACCATAGAGCTTTTATTTTGGTAAAGAAAAATTCAGGGCCCAAAAGAGATTCTCTCTTGTTGACAACAGATTCATAAATATGGCCCCCGCTCATAACATGCGGAAGAGAAAATTGATATCATGGGAAAAATATAATTAATTTCCACAACATCGTAGCCACGTTGCACTAATTTGTTCCCTCAGGTACATACTTTCATATATATATATATATATATATATATTGCACACCACTAACATTTTTTTAAAAGCATGTTTCAATGAACAATCAGCTAACGGTAGTAGAGTAATATAGGTGAAGGTCATATGAAAGTGTAAATAATAAATGATCGTAATAATAATGGAATGTTCACTGTACTCCCTTTTGTGGCCTGATGTCCGCGGGAGGCCTTGTGTTCCGTTTAAGCCCACACGGAGAGGCAGTCTCACACTCCCCGGTCCTGCTGACTGAGCCCATCTGTGCTCCACAAGAGCCAGAACACTAAGGGCTATTGCTTGTACAGCAGCCAAAGAGAAAATCTGTGTATATTAAGGTTCATGTGTAGATCACTTGAACAGTAACAGGGAGTTAAATCACCCAAAGCCCTAGAATGACTGTTGAGCAAATTTGCCTGGGCCTTTGTAAATATTTATGCAGCAATATCTTGATTGGTCCAGTATGGTAATCTTCAGCCTGTGGTCATCGTTTGCTACTTTATGTGTGCGTCTAAACACATTGGAAGAGGTTTTTTTCAAACCGTCTGTGTCTCTCTCTCTCTCTCTTTCGCTCTCTGTAGATGTTTGAATGGATCGGACACAATAAAGAGCTGTTCCTGCAGACGCACACAGACATTGGCGTGAGCTACCAGCATGCAGCAGATCTACAGACCCAGCATGACCACTTTGCCATGAACTCTATGGTACGACGGAGAAATGCTACAAGAAAACAGCCTTGATATTCTCTCTCACTAGACAAAATGAGACAGCCTTTGTGTGTTCTTGTTACTGATTTAATAGTATCTGGCATCCTGTCTCTCTTTTTAGAATGCATATGTGAATATCTCGCGTATCGTCTCAGTGGCGACGCGGCTCTGTGAGACGGGTCATTACGCCGCCGTTCAGATACAGCAGATCTCTGGTCAGTTGGATCAGGACTGGAAGAGCTTTGCCTCTGCACTGGAGGAGCGCAGTGCCATCTTGGCCATGTCCTCGGTGTTCCACCAAAAAACTGAACAGGTAATAACTGGGTTGTTTGGTCGCTTATTGTTTTTAAGAACACATTTATAAAAATCTGATTTTAGATTTATTTTTTGAAGCCTGTGAAGTATGTAATGTAATGTAATGCCCCTTTTTACAAGATGTCTCTGATGTCCTCAGAGTGTGTAGACTCAAGGAGAAGTGACAACATGTAGAATGCAACCGGACGTTTTTGAACGGTTAGTTGATGAATTTATGTAGGTCATGTGGAGTTATCTATCTTGATTGATAGTCATTTATTAGCATATTTTGTCATGATAATCTATAAATCGCTCGTGTGGGAACTGTTGTAAAATGAGAGCCAGAGCCAGAGAATATATACTGCATGAAGATGAAGAAAAGGTATAGTTTAGTTTAATTATGGTTATAACTTGTTGTCATCTTGCTTTTATGACATGCTATTGCATTTGTGTTACATACAGTATTGCAATAAATGTAAACAGATGGATGCGACAGCTTGAGCAGACTCCCAAATGTTTGTTGCGTGTTCCCGGGGGCAGGATTTATGTACATTTTAGGGTTAGCGATGGCACTAAACCCGTGAATGAGCTCGTTGTAGTGCCTTCCAGTCCTTAAAAAGCAATTTCTTTAAAATAAAATATCTCCCTTTGCTTTGAACTTTGAGCGTCATAACTTTGCAGATGTCGTTTATGCTCAAACAGCAACATTACACACTAACTAAAGTTTAAAAAGTGAAATCATAATCAACCACCCTATAATGCTACTTTAAAGGTTCCTAATTTTGTTTTACAGGTCTCCTACCACAATACATTATGAGAAAATTAAAGTGTTTTTTTTTACCCTTAAATACATTTATTCAAGGTCAACAAACACTTACATTTTCTCATAATATACATTCCACATAACCTCATTTCTCAAAGAATCTGAAAATGGTTAGTTTGAAGATTTAGACTTTCTAAACCTCTCCTTTCTGTGAGCCTACTCTGTTCTGATTGGTCAGCTGGCCCTGCCTGAAAGGTAAAATATTAAAACATTTATTTTGTTCCCCTATTATGCTTTTAAGCATAATAGGAGAACAAAATAAATGTTTTAATATCAGCCTGTGATTGTTTATAAAGGACCATATTTTGTACTTCTGGGGTATTTACCTTTCCTGACTAGGGTTATCGCTTAAATTTGATGTATTGTTTCTTGCAACAAAATAATTTTTTACATGACCATTTTAATTATCATTGAAATTCTTGAAGTCAGTTTAAAATCTGTTGCAGATCCTCTGAGTCACAAGCGACATTTTTGACTATATAAATTATCATTTTTGATACACTATCCTTTTGGCTTTTGAAATGAGTAATAATGCACCTTAATGAATTAGACATTTTTGGCTGATTAATTTCTATACTTAGTCTGGGTGGACTAGGGACTGAGCTTTGCAATGTGAGCATTGTCAGACTGTATTATTTTAAAAGAGCAATCAAAATGTATAAATGAAAAATATTGTAAAATCTTTTGCACATATGGGTCCTTTTTCATTAAATGAATAGTTTTTCGTGACAGGTGGTAATTTTAATCATACTTTTTAATTGTATTAATTCAAAATTGTTTTGAAATAATTTATTATTATCAATTTTTTTACAGTATGAGCAAAAATGAGCTCTAAAAACAATGTGAATATTATTCTTTACCAACAATGTTATGCATTGTGAAATCTGAAATTTGGCCTCAATTTGATTTGATTCAGGTTGATGTGGTTATTTTAGTATGTTTCATTTTCAACTAAAATGAGGTAAAGTATTGTATTTTGAGTGATATTTTAAAGTTTATGATTGTAATGAATGCATTCAGTTTTTATTTTCAGATCGATGCATTGTGATGCATCATATAAATTTTATACCCTTGGCGTAATAATTTACCCATTGTGATTTGTACTGTAAAACTGTTTTGGAAGGTAACCTAAAATGTGCTTAATATGGTAAGATTAAATGAACTGGTTTTATTTAACTAACTGTGACTGCATTAAGCAACGTCTCAGTTACGTATGTAACCCTCGTTCCCTGAAGGAGGGAAGGGAGACGTACGTCGGAACTGACCGACGAATTGGGATCTGTCTTCAGAGACCAATCTACTTTGAGTATATTAGAAACAAGCCAATTGTATTGGCATGCGGTCCACGCACCGCCCCGCACCGCGGGTATAAATACGGAAGTGGAGTACTGCATATTGCTTTTCCAACTTCGGAGCCGAAGAAGTGACTCGGCCCTTCAGCAGAAGCACAGCACCTGGCGACGGGACGTACGTCTCCGTTCCCTCCTTCAGGGTAACGAGGGTTACATACGTAACCGAGACGTTCCCTTTCAGCCAGTCACGTTCGACGTACGTGGGAACTGACCTACGAATTGGGATCCTTACCAACATGCCAGGGATGCTGGCCCTTCCCTTGCTGGGCTCCCGGCAGAGAAGGTCAGTCACTGCTGTTCCTGCAAGACCCACTCAGCGTGACTACTGGATAGCGGAAAAAAAGCGTGCCCGTCATGGAAAGCGTGCCCGTCTCAGGAAGATGGAACGCTGCGGAGCCACGTCCTCCAAGGGAGGAGAGATGGAAATACTCATAAGGACTAACCTAACAGGGTAGTGCAACATATGGCAGTCTCTGGGGTGGATCCAACCTGATCCCGGGGGGAAAGAATACACCCAGAGACGACAGAGCGGGGGTCTGTCAAGGGAAAGACACGGGGCTAGCCGAGTAGGGTAGCAGGTACCGTGGAGAATACACATATGTGGTCGCCGTATGTACGTATGTAACCTTGCTTGTGGTAGGCCACCTAGAACCTCCGTGTCTCGTCCAGGGACCAGACATGGAGTTTCCAGAGGTCTGGACGCGGGTGCCAGAGGGTGCCCCGTCCCTGAGAAAGAAGGTCCTTCCTCAGGGGAATCGGCGAGGGTTCGGCTAGTTCGGCGAACCAGGTCCGGTTGGGCCAGTAGGGCCTAACTAGCAAGACCTGCTCCTCGTCCACCCTGACCTTGCACAGAGTCTGTGCTAGAAGGCTCACTGGGGGAAATGCATATTTGCGTAGGTCCCGGGGCCAGCTGTGTGTCAGTGCATCCTTGCCGAGGGTGCCCCCGGTCAGGGAATAGTACAACTGGCAATGGGTCGAGTCCGGAGAGGCAAACAGGTCTACCTGCGCTGCTCCGAAAAGGTCCCATATCAGCTGGACGCTCCGGAGGTGGAGTCGCCACTCTCACGGAAGTGTGTACTGACGAGAGAGCTCGTCGCTGTCTGGTTCAGCACACCAGGGATGTGAATGGCCCGAAGCGACCTCAGATGCTTCTGACTCCACAGGAGCAGATGGCGGGCGAGCCGGAGCATGCAACGGGAGCGTAGACCACCCTGTCGGTTGATGTACGCAACGGCCGCAGTGCTGTTCATATGGATCAGTACGTGTTGGCCCTGAAGCGGCTTCTTGAGCCAGGCCAGGGCAAGACGTACCGCCTGAAGCTCGAGGCAATTGATATGCCAATGCAGCCAATGCCCCGTCCACAGACCTGAAAATGCATCCCCGTGGTACGTGGCCCCCCAGCTCATGGACGAGGCATCAGTGAAGACCACGGCATGCCAGGACACTTGTTCTAAAGGCACTCCCGCCCGTAGAAATGAAGGGTCTGACCACGGGCTGAAAGTTTGGCGACAGTACGGGTAACTGAGACCCGACACTTGCCGCTCTGCCACGCCCATCTGGGGACTCGGTCGTGTAGCCAGCTTTGAAGCGGTATCATATGAAGCAATCCGAGCGGCGTTACCGCGGCTGCAGATGCCATATGCCCCAGGAGCCTCTGAAAAAATTTCAGTGGGACCGCCGTCCTGCCCTTGAACGCATTCAAGCAGTTCAACACGGACTGGACTCATTCCTCTGTGAGGTGCGCAGTCCGGTTGACCAAGTCCAGCTCCGTGCCGAGATAAGAGATCCTCTGCATGGGACAGAGTTTGCTCTTCTCTCGGTTGACCCGAAGGCCCAACAGGCTGAGGTGATGGAGCACCAGGTCCCTGTGTTCGCACAATTGCTTTCGAGACTGGGCGAGTATAAGCCAGTCGTCGAGATAGTTGAGGATGTGAACGCCGCGTTCTCAGAGTGGAACAATGGCTGCCTCCGCGACTTTTGTGAAGACGCGGGGCGACAGGGACAGCCCGAAGGGCAAGACTTTGTACTGATATGCCTTCCCCTCGAACGCAAAGCGTAGGAACGGTCTGTGTCGAGGGAGAATAGAGACATGAAAGTATGCGTCCTTCAGATCAATCGCTGCAAACCAATCTTAGGGACGGATGCATGCGAAAATGCGTTTCATGCGTTAACATTCTGAACGGAAGCTTGTGCAGGGCCCGATTCAGAACACGCAAGTCCAAGATTGGCCGTAACCCACCGCCTTTCTTGTGTACAATGAAGTAGGGGCTGTAGAACCCCGACTTCATATTGGCTGGAGGAACCGGCTTGACCGCGTCCTTCGCCAGTAGGACATCGATCTCTGACCGCAAGACATGGGCTTCGCTGCTCCGCATGGAGGTGAAGAGGATGCCCCTGTACTTGGGAGGCCGGTACGCGAACTGAATCGCATAGCCGAGTCTGATAGTACGGATGAGCCAGCGAGACAGCCTGGGGTGCGCTAGCCAGGCCCCCATAGACCGTACAAGCGGGACAAACGGCACTATAGACGTACCCGGGGTGGGGCAGCGAGGTGGAATGTTCAGACCCGAAAAATAGAAAAATATTCTCCACCCGGTCCTCCTCCGGGGGAGGGAGGGGTGCGGACACCGTCTCCCTGAGCAGTTCCCCTCTTGCTGGGCTGCCCGTTTCAGGGCCGCTTGCCCTTGTGCTTGCCAGCAAACTTTGCGGGACCCTGGACGGGTTGGGCGCCTCCCTTGCGCCTGGCCACCTGCTGCCTGGGTGGAGGCTGCTGCTTGGCTTTGCAGGGGCGGAGGCGGATGCAGGGAGACGCCCTCGGCGACAAGCAGATGGAGGCACTGCGGCCGACGACTGGGTGAAGGCAGCAGCTGGTCGTTGGGGCAGGATTTTTTTTTTTTTACCACCTCCATCTGCTTCTGGGCCACGAAGAACTGCTGAGCAAAGTTCTTGATGGCATCACCGAAGAGGCCAGCCGGAACCGAACTTTGTCGGGCTCACGCATATCTGCCAGGTTTAGCCTTGCACATAAACATACAGATTATGGGCCTTTTGGTGTTCCATATTTTGGCACCAAATAGTTCCACACTGCTAAATTTTTCCAATGCACATCCGGGCAGCCACCCCAGAAAGCATGGCTGTCAACTCTGAATCTGATTCAGCATGAGCACACACTATATGTGAGATGGTGGTCCAGTGGGTTAAACCATGGAACTGATATGCAGAAGGTTGCTGGTTCGATCCCAGCGGTCACCACCAGTGTGTCCTTGAGCAAGGCACTTTACTCCATGTTGCTCCAGGGGGATTGTCCCTGTAATAAGTGCACTGTAAGTCGCTTTGGATAAAAGCGTCTGCCAAATGCATAAATGTATTATAGTGGGAAACTCAGCATTATCATTTCCAGCGCATAACAGCCCTCTCTCCGATGCAGCAATTGACATCTGTCCTCCGCCAGAGCCCCAAATGAAACGCTAGGTCCCCCCTTTTTTCAAAAAAGGACCAGCATTCCCATCTGTAAGCTACCAGCAGGCATATGGGACAATGAGCGTGGCCGTCCGACTTGACGGCACACGGCGCGCTGAACACTCAAGCCCCTAAGAAAGAAGCACGGTGAACAATGCGCCGACGTGGTCATGTTCTCATAAGGGAACATGAACCACCCACGAACAAAGTCTCAGCATGCTTGTGATGCGATAGAGGAATGGGGGCCCACGGGGGATGTACCCGGCGGGGAAGCCCCACTGTAATCCTCAGGTCACCAAGGCTTATTAGCCAAAGTAGCCCTTTTCTGGTGTACCAGAAAAGGAACTAGATCGGGGAATAAGCAGCCGGCGCCAGACGGCACATGGCGCGCTGAGCGCTCAAGCCCTTACGAGAAAGGTGAGACGAACAACGCGCCGACGTGACCACGTTCTCCTGAGAGAACACGGATCACCCATGAACGCAATCTCACATGTTTATATGCGAGAGAGATCGTGGCCGTCAAATGAGGACAGGAAACAACCGCATCCAGAAACACACGGTTTGAATGACATCTTGAAAAAGACGCAGGGTCAAACCGTGTTGCTCTTTTTAGAAGGAAATGCTCTTTTAGAAGTGCTGAGGCACTCAGGGAGATAACCGCGGCTCACAGCAGTCCGATTGCAAGCCTGCGTGTGAGCACTCAAGAATGGAAACGCCCAGCCAACCAACACAGGAACAAGTGTACGTTGTAGCGGCCACTCGCTGACTCGCGCCGTCACACAAGCACCCAGGTAAGAGAGCGATACTCCTCGAGACTCGTTTAAACACTCTTCGCAGAAACAGCTTGATACAGCAAACTGTTCGGCTCCGGAGTTAAAAGCAACATGTGGTACTCCACTTCCGTATTTATACCCGCGGTGCGGGACGGTGCGTGGACCACATGCCAATACAGTTGGCTCGTTTCTAATACACTCGAAGTAGATTGGTCTCTGAAGACAGATCCCAATTCGTCGGTCAGTTCCGACGTACGTCGAACGTGACCAGATTGAAAGGGAACCACTGTTACCACTTTTAATAATCCCAACTACTGCTTATTTAGATGATGTTATATTTCCTAACTAGTTCCTCCGTTATCAGTCAATAATTCAGTTCCTTGATTTATTTGATAAATTCCTGAGTAATTCCCGATTTTTGGGCATCTGTACTTAAGGCTTCTCTGTCAGCTTCAGTCTGGTTATTCATTAATAACTCCTTTGTCTAAATGTGCACACATAGCTTCTTCGTGCCTTTTTGATTTATGACCCCAATTTGTATGATCCTCAGCAACTCTGTTTAATTATGTCTGAGCTTGTTTGTAATGACTTAGTACAACTATGCACCTCTGTCCTCTCTGGTTTTATTACATGGACTTTTACTGTAAAGTTTAAGAGCGTGTTCTCTCTCTGTGCTGTTCTTAGTTTCTGTCCAGCATGGAGGGATGGGTGAAGTCATGCGGTGAGGGCGGATTGCCAACGGCGACACCAGAACTTGAGATGGCCATTCACAACCACCAGAATCTATACGAGCAGGTCACCACAGCATATACAGAGGTGAGCATTTCAGGAGCTGCTCTTTTTAGTACATTTTTTTTTTTAAATTGATGTTGTAAATAAAACAGATTGCTGAGTATGTTTTACAAGAATATACCATTTCAGTCTTTCTACTTCAAAATTTCGCTTGCAGTTTCTTTGTATATATTTGTGAAATTTGCTAGCAATTTCTGAGTGAAAATAGTTTCATACTGTGATGCTGTACAATAAGTTTGTAGCCCGCTAAAATCGTTCCAATGGAGGCTAACGATCATGGATGAAGGTCTTTTCAGCTGACATAAGAATTTAAGGCCCCACTTTATATTAGGTGGCCTTAACTACTATGTACTTACATCAAAAAATAAGTACAATGTACTTACTGTGTTCAAATTGTATTGCAAAACACCTTTGCTGATATTGAGGTGGGATATGGGTAGGGTTACGGACAGATGTGGTGGTATGGGTAAGTTTAAGGGTAGGGTTAGGTGTAAGGTCAACTGTGTAATTACAAATGTAACTACATAAATTAATTACAGATGTAATTACATGCAGGTATTTTTTTTAAATGTAAGTACAATGTAAAAACATGTATGTCAAATGATTAATTAAAATGTTAGTACATAGTAGTTAAGGCCACCTAATATAAAGTGGGTCCAAATTTAATTCCAATTCATCTTTATCTGACTCCATTTATCATAATCTTGAATATAGTTAGAATGCCAATTGGTTAATTGGTCATTTATATTTAATAGTTAATTACACATTTAATTATTCTGTTGAACCTTTTGTTGAAATTATACCCGTTCATAATCTACTAGAGATAGTTAATAATTCCAGAGTAAGTCAGAATAGATCAAAATGTAACAATTTATTAACAGTTTATTAATATTACGTAACGCTGAGCATCTAGTAGACGACTAGACGCTCAGCGTTACGGACCAAACTTGTTACAGTATCACGCACTGAACCTTTTGTTACACCTCCTTATATGCTCAGACCAAGACAGAAATCTCTTTCAAATGGAAACGTGTTAACAATGGGAATTTACATTTAATCACTATCCCATATGACCTGTATTGACTAAAGAATGGTTGAAGCCACACCCACAGTAATAAGCTAAATTTCTCTAACTCTTAAAACCTTTATATCTTGTTTACTTCTGTGGTGATGAGATCTTTGTACCAGTCGCACTGAAACATTTCTAACAATATCAAACATGTATAATGAGAATTGACATTAAACCATATAGATTTTGTGAATTCTAGAGGAAGGACGGGGAAGATTCAGGTGAAAGGAAATGCATGTAAATTAAAGCCATTCTCAAATGATTCACTCAGTGTGACGTTGTCTCGGATGGGAGTGATAATTGTAAGAAACAGTTCAGTTGTTAATTTCCAGAAAATGTCCTTTGTCTTCTCGGGGTGTACAGTGGGGCAAAAAAGTATTTAGTCAGCCACCAATTGTGCAAGTTCTCCCACTTAAAAAGATGAGAGAGGCCTGTAATTTTCATCATAGGTACACTTCAACTATGAGAGACAGAATGAGTTTCACATTGTCTGATTTCTAAATAATTTACTTGCAAATTATGGTGGAAAATAAGTATTTGGTCACCTACAAAAAAGTAAGATTTCTGGCTCTCACAGACCTGTAACTTTTTCTTTAAGAGGCTTCTCTGTTCTCCACTCGTTACCTGTATTAATGGCACCTGTTTGAACTCGTTATCAGTATAAAAGACACCTGTCCACAACCTCAAACAGTCAGACTCCAAACTCCACTATGGCCAAGACCAAAGAGCTGTCAAAGGACACAGAAACAAAATTGTAGACCTGTACCAGACTGGGAAGACTGAATCTGCAATAGGTAAGCAGCTTGGTGTGAAGAAATCAACTGTGGGAGCAATTATTAGAAAATGGAAGACATACAAGACCAGTGATAATCTCCCTCGATCTGGGGCTCCATGCAAGATCTCACCCCGTGGGGTCAAAATGATCTCAAGAACGGTGAGCAAAAATCACAGAACCACATGGGGGGGACATAGTGAATGATTTGCAGAGAGCTGGGACCAAAGTAACAAAGGCTACCATCAGTAACACACTACGCCGCCAGGGACTCAAATCCTGCAGTGCCAGACATGTCCCCCTGCTTAAGCCAGTACATGTCCGGGCCCGTCTGAAGTTTGCTAGAGAGCATTTGGATGATCCAGAAGAGGATTGGGAGAATGTCATATGGTCAGATGAAACCAAAATAGAACTTTTTGGTAAAAACTCAACTTGTCGTGTTTGGAGGAGAAAGAATGCTGAGTTGCATCCAAAGAACACCATACCTACTGTGAAGCATGGGGGTGGAAACATCATGCTTTGGGGCTATTTTTCTGCAAAGGGACAAGGATGACTGATCCGTGTAAAGGAAAGAATGAATGGGGCCATGTATCGTGAGATTTTGAGTAAAAACCTCCTTCCATCAGCAAGGGCATTGAAGATGAAACATGGCTGGGTCTTTCAGCATGACAATTATCCCAAACACACCGCCCGGGCAACGAAGGAGTGGCTTCATAAAAAGAATTTCAAGGTGCTGGAGTGGCCTAGCCAGGCTCCAGATCTCAACCCCATAGAAAATATTTGGAGGGAGTTGAAAATCCATGTTGCCCAGCGACAGCCCCAAAACATCACTGCTCTAGAAGAGATCTGCATTAAGGAATGGGCCAAACTACCAGCAACAGTGTGTAAAAACCTTGTGGAGACTTACAGAAAACATTTGACCTCTGTCATTGCCAACAAAGGGTATATAACACAGTATTGAGATTAACTTTTGTTATTGACCAAATACTTATTATATTTATAATTTGACATATTTATAAAATTAAATTTTTTTTTCTCCTTCTGTCTCTCATAGTTGACGTGTACCTATGAGGAAAATTACAGGCCTCTCTCATCTTTTTAAGTGGGAGAACTTGCACAATTGGTGGCTGACTAAATACGTTTTTGCCCCACTGTACTTGTTCTCAATTCAGACATTCTGGCATGCTAGCTTTTTACAGTCTTACAAGTTTAAAACGCTTGCCCTTGTAGAGCAGATTTAGTTCGCAAACAACTTTTACTGTATAGCCTAAAAAAGATTTTTATTTACAATAAACAATACAAAAATTTGTCATTATCAACTTACTCTCCGTGCCATCAGTCAAATCATCTACACACTCGAGCTCTGAGGATCATATTCCTTCTGGTTCTTGATTCATTTTGAGTTGGACATGACCAATTCAATGAGTTTGTTAACAGGGCTTGACATTAACGTTCTTGCTCACCAGCCACAGTGGTTAGTGGTTTTCCAAAGTTACTAGTCACTCAGCATTTTTACTGGCCAGAGTTTTGACATTGATACCATGGGGAAAATCTGCCATATAGATATAGCGAAATAGCAGGTATATTGGACTACTGTCACTTTAAGACCTGACGCACAGATCCATTATACTGTTACACATGCGTTTTCTTTCTCAACTGTTTACGTTCAGTTAAAACATAACTGACTGTTAGCATGAGAACCGCCATTTTGACTATTTTGTGTGCATTTCATTGTTTAAGCGTGAGAAGCAGCAAAAAAATAACTTAATTTAGTACTGAGAGATAGCTTTATGTGTGTGCACTTTGGGTGTAGCACAAAATTATGTAAGATTGTGCACAATATGGGCAATCCCACACCGAAATTCAAGCACTGTAACACCAACAATATTCATCAGGAGCAAATTAGACGAGTGAGTGAGGGTTGGTGGGTTTATGTGTCAATTCTGTCGGAGCGATGAGAGAGCGAGAAAGCACAGCTGGTATTGTCTATCTATTCTGAGGAAAATGAGTATTGGAAGTGTTTCAGATATTTCAGTATCGATATGTATCAAAAAAATCAATTTTTTTGACAACACTACATTGCACTTAGTTTATATGTTTAGATGCTTTTTTAAAAGACTACAATTGAAAAATGTATGTATTATATATATATATATATATATATATATATATATATATATATATATATATATATATATATATATATATATATATATATATATATATATATATATATATATATATATATATATATATATATATATATAAAATTAAACTTGACAAAGTGGCTAGTAAGAGTGACTGGGTTACACATCGCCACTGCTCAAATCCACCCGCATTTGGCAGGTTGGCGGGTGTTGATGTCAAGCCCTGGTTGTTAACCAGAAACTCTCCAAATTAATCATCGAATCAGTGAGTTGACTCGAGAACAGCTGCAACTTGATCAGTCATTCACAAATGAATTGTCCAGTGCAGTTTGTGAAGCGATTCTACAAATTCATTGAAAAGAATCAAAAGAACGATTTGTTCATGAATCGAACATGTCTAATGTGTCTCCGAGACACTATTTCATCACGTTTGAAATAATTAGAAACTATGTTTGTATGAAATGTGGAGGAGTAAAAAAGTAAGATATTATGCTTTGTAATGTAGTAATCTGTACTTTAAAACACAAATGCGCAAAAGGTAACAAAGTGATGAAATACAAAGTAATAAATGTTGTATTTCTTGTTGCAGGTCAGTCAGAAAGGAAAGACCCTACTGGATGTGTTGCAGAGGCCTCAGCCACCGGCTGACTCGGGGTCTCTGACGGCGGGGGCCGATTATAGTCAGGCGGTGAGGGGGGTTCTGGAGATGGTCCATGAGGTAGTTCTTCAGTATCGCAGACTGGAGGGTCTCCTGCAACATCGCAAGCTTCGGCTGCACCAGAGACTTCAGCTGTGTGTGTTTCAACAAGACGTGCAGCAGGTATATCACACATATGCACATAACCGCACACACAAATGCACATATGCACTATGCTGAGATATGCATGTACTCATATGCGCGCATGCATGCAACACACCCTTTACGCACATAATTCAACAAATTTGACCCTAAACTGTCAACCTTTCAGTAGCTGTTTTTAGATCTTTGCATGTAACGATGTTTCTCCTACAGCAGAACAAACTGCACAGAGTATTAGAGGAAGTGACAAGGAAGTGACATGGACTCTGACTCATAGAGTTGACTGAGATTGCCTCAGCGTCCTCAAGGGACGGCAGTATTGTGCTTGGCCTTTAGTCAATTCATCCAACAATACACTCCACTTCCTGTGGCTGTCGCTTTCAGGGGCTTTTTGTTGTACCTTCACCGGTTCTCTGTCAGGACCGTGTTGTTTCTTTGATGTGACTGGATCTTTTCCAGGGCCTCTTTAAACAAAAACGAGGCCTACACGAGCATTGAGCTTGTGCAGTGAACTAAAGAACTTTGACTTCTAACTGATGAAGTTTGTTGAACCTTCGCAAAAAATCCACTGAGCCTCTTTACAACTAACTATTTAAGCTCTGACTTGTTTTAGGATGTGTAAAATGCAATTAAGAACACTTCTTTTTCACAAAGGAAGAGTTTGAGATATCTTTATTTGAAATTTTCCTTTAAATTTAAAATAGACAATCCGATGTCAATGTGTGTGTGTCCACTTAGGTCTTGGACTGGATTGAAAACCATGGAGAGGCATTCCTGAGTAAACATACAGGAGTTGGGAAGTCTGTACACAGAGCACGAGCGCTACAAAAACGACACGATGACTTTCAGGAGGTGGCACAGGTTAGAACCCACTCGTTTCTGTTTTGTGTGTATTTTTTTCTGCCTGATGAGAGAGGAGCAAATGAGCAGTAGCAGTGATATCGTTCATCATACTATTAAGTTTCCTGTTAATATTCATGGGAGATGTTTTTAATGTACTCTCTCTCACTCTCTCTCTTTGACTCAAGAACACTTATACTAATGCGGATAAGCTCTTGGAAGCAGCGGAGCAGCTGGCTCAGACGGGAGAGTGTGATCCAGAAGAGATTTACGCTGCCGCCCATCACCTGGAGGTCAGAGTTCAGGAGTTTGTACGGAGGGTGGAGCAGAGGAAACTGCTGCTGGATATCTCAGTGTCTTTTCACACCCACACTAAAGAGGTAGTGCACGCACACACACTAAACAGTGTTTCCCAAAAAATCGAGTTGTTACTGATCTCTGTTCATGCGTAAGAGATTGTGTTAGTAGCACTCTACTCCACTTACTGACTGACTGCACTAATTAAAAACTTAACTGAATAGACAAAGCCAACATAATGAGATTCTATTTAAACAACTTTTTATGAGAGAAGTATTTCTTAATATAAAGGAGTAGAGAAACCAGCTTTCAATGCTCTAGAAACATTCCAGAAACCTCCCAAAGCACCTTAGCAACTGCAGCCACCTACAATCACTTAGCAACACCTTAACCTCTCAAAGTGCCCTAATAAACACCTAGAACAATTGCCTACCAACTACCTGTCTACCACAGGGAGGCTACCACTAATGCAACCACCTAGCAAATACCCAGATTACCTTAGCAACTGCCTAGCAACCAACCACAACACCAGAATCACCTAGTAGCCACATAGAACTCCCTAACAACTGCCTAGCATCACCAGAACAAGCACCTAGAACACTCTAGCAACACCCTAGTGAACATCTAACAATTACCTAGCTACTGTCTAGAACATAGCAACATCCTAACAACTATGTAGCAACGCCATAACACCCCCAAATGCCATAGTAACACTTTAACAATTGCCTAACAACCACCTAATAGTGTTCTAGCAAATACCTAGAACACCTAAGCAACTGCCTAGCAACATCCTTGCAACCACCTAAAAATGACCTAGACACTACATAGAACACCTTAGCAACAGCCCTACAATCCCCCAACCACAAACCTAGAACAACTACCTAGCAACTGTCTAGCAACAACCCACAACACTGTTACAACTGCCTAGCAACACCCCTTCATCCACCTAACACCCTAGTCAGTCTGTTGCTAGAGTGTTCTAGGTGGTTGCAAGGGTGCTATTAGGCAGTTGTTATGGTGTTGTTGGTGGTTGCTAGACAAAATACCCAGAACACCTTAGAAACTGCCTAGCAACAGCACTGTAACAAATGCCTAGCAACACCCCTGCATCCACCTAGAACACTCTTAGCAACACCCTAGTCACTCTGTTGCAAGAGTGTTCTAGGTGGTTGCAATGGTGTTGCTAAGCATTTATCGTGTTGTGGGTGTCACCATAGGAACTGCCTAGCAACACCCTTGCAACCTTCTAACAAAGCCATAGCAACTACCCAGAATTTGCCCTAGTAATCTAGTAACCAAACAACTGCCTAGCAACACTCTGGCAATCCCCTATGAATGTAGAAACACTTCCCGGAACATACAGTAGAACTATCTGTCTGACTTATGTGTCTGTCTGTCTATCGATCTGTCCTGTCTGTCTCTAGCTGTGGTCATGGATGGAGGACTTTCAGAAGACTCTTGTGGAGCCGGTGATGAACTCTGAGTCGGTGGATGCTGTTCAGGAGCTGATCAGACAGTTTCAGCAGCAGCAGAGCAGCACACTGGATGCCACACTCAATGTCATCAAAGAGGGGGAGGAGCTTATTCAGCATCTGCGGTGAGTTTGACAACACGCTCCCATTGTACAGCATTTCATCATAACCCAACTGTTTTCACATTTTCCATTCCAGAAGTTAACAAAATGATTCCCAACATGAGACTTGCCACAGCCTTGAAAAAGAAACAGTTGTGAAGTACAGGATTTACTTATAAGTTACTTATAGTTAGTAGAATGTCTAAAGTGGACCATCGAAGTAAAGTATAACGTAATATTCTTTTCAGATTACTTCTGAACATGTTTTTACATGTGATGGCGTGCTGGTATATACTGGTTCTGGATTAACATGCCCTCTACTGATATTGATTTGCTCTTGGATGTGTTGGCGTGGGTTTGTGTGTGCTCAAACAGAGACTCAGCGTTGGCCTGTAATAAGCTTCCTCATGCCAGCTCCGTGGCTCATATCGAGGGTGTTCTACAGCAGTTGGATGAGGCTCAGGCTCATATGGAGGAGCTATTTCATGAGCGCAGGATCAAACTGGACATCTTCCTGCAGCTCCGTATCTTTGAGCAGTACGCCCTGGAGGTGTGTGAATGTGTGTGTTTGATGGCCTGAACCATTCCTTATTAATGCACATTTTTCGAACAGATGTGCTTCTGTGCCATCTGCATCAGCATGTGTACATATGTTGTGTATTTTGTAATTGTGTATTTTGTGTTTGTTTGAATCTGTAAATGAGTTTTTGGATTTAGGATTGTTTTTTGTCTTACTGTATACACTTTATGTCATGGTTTACCCCAAAATTCTGCCATCATTTACTCACCTGCATGTTGTTCCATAATTGATTGGCTTCTGTGGAACACCAAAGCCTGGTGATTATTTGGGAGAATTTCCTGCCTACTCTTTTCAATATGATGAAAGTAAATAAAGACTAGGGCTGTCAAGCTTCATAAAAAGACAGAAAAAGCACCATTACAGTACCACAACAATGGTCCATCTGACTCATACACTTCTTCTGTCTTCACTTAGTCTTCTGAAGCCTTTGTGTGACAGACAAACCAACATTTAAGTTTTTCTCCTACTGATCATTTTTGCCTTCTGTGCAATGTTATTTTAGTATACATTATAGTATTACAGTATTTATTCATATTTTAATAGGATATTTTTTTCATCTTTATATATTAGTTTTTTAATTTAAGATTTTTCTTAAAAGAGTTTTCATAATATATATATATATATATATATATATATATATATATATATATATATATATATATATATATATATATATATATATAATATCGGCAATATTTTTAAAAATGTTTTTGAAAGAAATCTCTAATGCTCACCAGGGCTGCGTTTATTTGATTTAAAATACAAAAAAATAAACAGTAATATTGTGAAATATTATTAGGGTTTAAAATAACTGTTTTCTGTTTGAATAGATTGTAAAATGTAGTTTATTCCTGTGATGGCAGAGCTGAATTTTCAGCATCATTACTCCAGTCTTCAGTATCACATGATCCTTCAGAAATCATTCGAATATGCTAATTTGCTGCTACAGAAATATTAAATATTATAATCAATGTTGAAAACAGTTGTGTACATTTTTTTTCAGGATTCTTTGATGAATAGAACGTTCAAAAGAACAGCATTTATTTGAAACCAAATCTTTTGTAACATTAAAATATAAATAATAATTATAAATATAATAAAAGTATTAATTTCTTTATTATATATTATATACTGTATATATTGTGTATATATACACTACCAGTCAAAAGTTTGGGAACAGTAAGATTTTTAAAAAATGTTTTTAAAGAAGTCTCTTCTGCTCACCAAGGCTGCATTTACTTGATCCAAAATACAGCAAAAACAGTATTATTGTGAAATATTTTTACAATTTAAAATATTTTTTTTCTATTTGAATATGTTTTAAAATGCTATTTATTTCTGTGATTCAAAGCTGAATTTTCAGCATCATTACTCCAGTCTTTAGAGTCGCACGATCCTTCAGAAATCATTCTAAAATGCAGATTTGCTGCTCAAGAAACACAGGAATAAATTACATTTTAAAATATATTCAAATAGAAAACAGTTATTTTACATTTAAAAAATATTTCACAATATTACAGCTTTTTTAAACATAAATGCAGCCTTGGTGAGCAGAAGAGACTTCTTTAAAAACATTTTAAAAATCTTAAGAGAGTTGAACTGGATCAATCTGATTTGTGAGCAAATAATTGAATGTGCCAAATAATAATAGTTAGAATGTATGTCAACATTTTCAGCAATTGGTGACCTAAATTCTGGTCTGTTTCTCACTCAACATTAATCATATTGGACTTTAATTTAATTGCACTTTTTACACACTTTTTCATTATATTGAATAGATGTTTATTCATTCATAAATATGAGTGTAAACTGGTAATAAATGTTGTCTGTTCCGTAGGTGATGGGTGAGCTGGATGCATGGAAACAAGATCTGATGCGACAGGCTTCTGATTTCAACACAGAGGAACTCACTCTGGCTGAACAAAGACTACACAGACACACTGAGCGCAAACTCGCCATGAACAACATGACCTATGAGGTCATACAGCAGGGACAGGATCTCCACCAGTACATCATGGAGGTCCAGGCTTCAGGTGAGAAGCTGGTCAGAGATACTAGAGATGTAGCGACAGAGTGAAGGGTGCGAGAGAGAGTAATAGTTTCATACTACAGTTGCGGGGTTCTGTTGAATCAGCGTTTTATCACTTTTGGTGTTTGCTGGCAGTTGTTGCTGTGTTGGTGTCACCATTGGTTTCACGCTTGGTTTACCGATGTCCACTTTGCATTTGTCTGGTCATGGAATCTTTGACATAATCTCACCTAATCAGAAAGTTGATTAATTACTCAGATTATTAGGAGTTAATCGCGTGTATCAATATTTTTGGATATTGAAGATGTGGCAGATACTGTGGCAAAATTGACTAGACATCACAAAAAATGACTTAAGAAGTCAATGTATTTTTTTATTTTATTATGTCCTTGTAATTGAACATAAGCAGGTGCACAGTCCACAGTAATCCATATCTGTCTGCGGTAGACAAAAGGCCCTTCACACAGAACATGTTCTTGCATTCCTTTTCAACACCCTGCGTTCTGTTTCATTTTGTGCTGTCTGCTCTCTGTAAGTGTGGTTTGTGAGGCACGTTACCTGTGGATTCACAAAACATGAAGTTGATTCTTCAAGCTTTATTTGCTTTGATGGTATAAGACCCCTTATCAGGCCTTACTTAATGTCAAGTGCAATGTTGTTTTATCATTATTTATATATTATCATAGTATTATAATATTTATTAATTTCAAATATTTCAAATGAGCTTTCTTTTAGTTTTTGTACTATTGTCATTTTTTGTTTTTGTTTTAATTTTTAATTCCCTTTTAGCTTTTAATTTATTCCAGTTTAGTTTCAGTAGGCACATTTTTGTAAGTTAAGTTTATTTATTTCATTTAGTTGCCAAGGCTACATAAAAAAAATAAAAAATAAAAGTTTTTTAAAATAGTTACTGTTTTTAATAGTTTCAGTTATAGTTAACAATAATATTGTATTAATTATTTATTGCATTACATTGTTTATAATTAATTATGTTAAATTTACCAAATTATTTTAAATGGGCATCCCTAACCCATTTATAACCTTTGAGAAAATGAGAGCTCAGACGAGCCGATCTGGAATCTTCCCTGTATGTCTTCATACGGGGAAAGGTTACCTCCCCTTTCTCTGCTTTGCCCGCCCAGAGAATTAGGAGAAAAGGGAATTCAGTTTATTTTAGTCGCAAGGCACAGGCTTTACAAACAGACTTTACAATATGGATTCGACAGCACCACCACAAATAGTGAGTAACAGTGTTCATTAATGCCTGATCTGTGATTTCTGATGTGTAGCTAATTATTCAAGTTCACACAGACTTTCTTTCTAAATCGTTTAATACTGTTTATGCATTAGTGAATCAAGCCAGTGACCAAACAATACATTTCACATCGTTTCTGTTAGTAGCATGAAACAAATCTGTTATTTAAATTTTGATTAGATGCTAGATTAGCGATCAAAGAACACTCTTTATAATGTTCGGAGCTGTCAAACACACGTCGCGATTGTATCTGCACACTTTCCCAAACTGCCGTTATAATGAATGACGCTGTTATGCTGCACAACGAAGCTCCTACTGTATTCATGTCGATGTCGTGTTAGCTGTTATTTGTGGCGAAAGCATTTTGTGAGCGAAATAGCGTTGCAATGACGAGATCACTGCATGCGTACTCAATGCTCATCACTGCAGCCGTTCATGTGATGAGAAAAGATTAAAAAAATAATGCTGTAATCAACACTTTTACGATTTGTTCATCTCGACAGCTGTAATGGTAAAAAACACGTAGTAAAAGTATTCGAGAGGGGTTTCACATGTTACAAAGTTCGTAGAATAAGGAGGAAGACGACAGGGTCGGCATGGCTGGAACTCGTGTTTATTCAGAACTCTCAGATACAAACAAAATAAACTCGCACTCACAGCGCTCTCAACAACTCAGCACAATATAACTTTCTCAGTAATCTTTCTCCAGCTCTCCGTCTCTCTTGTCCACGAGTTCCCAGTCCGTCTACCTCTGGCAGTGCGCCTCGCTAAACCATGCCCCCTCCGCCACATAATCGAATACTCATTTAAAATGCAAAGATGTCAGCCAATCACAACAGTGGGCGTTTTCACTGAAGTCTCACATCAGACATGCCCCTTGAAACTGAGCATTCAAGCCAGAGGGCTAATATCAGGATAGAAAAAAATCCTTTTATTTCTAAATGATCTGTTTTATGATGTAAAAACAATACTTACAATATAAGTACACCTCAAGAAACATTATAAAATAATAAAAAATCCACGCCATGGGACCTTTAAAGCGATATGGAGGATATTAGGAGGAAACTGTGGCTTTACTGAGCTCAACTGCTCTGGCCGAGCTGTGATATAAACTAAATGCTATTGGCTATTTTTAAAGAGGGGAGGAGCTGTTGCATATGTCCCGCCCTGTCTTCCTGATTCAGTGGAAATTACCTCAACATATTTAACAATGCTGCACGTTTCAAGGCACTTCAGTGGGCCTTTAAGCCCCATACTTTATGGATCCTATCATCTTGCACGTACAGATGATTTTATTGCTGACCTGCTGTACTTCATCCCCGGTCCGTGTTTTATTTGTGCACATGCCATTGTGCTTCTTTTTTATTATAAGCTCCTTCTCTCTCTCTCACGCCATGTGATGAAAACATAATTTATATTTTACCAGTAATACTAACCTTTTAAAACAAAGCTTGTCAGAGTAACGTGAACATTCTACATCCAACAGCCGACCATACAATGTTTTTAAATTGTGCTGTTTGTTGAGTCAGTGTAAACCAGCCTTTATGGCAGTAAGAGAGCATGCTAATGTCTGCTGTAGGGGCCAGTGAGCGATGAAAACAACGCAGGAGTGATGATGAGTTAGTGTTCAGTGGAGAGATAAAAGAGTGTGAATCAGTCATCGCTTCACTCCTCCGTGCTCTGTTGTATTTTATTGACAGTTACCACGGACACAACAGCAGAAAGCTGCTACCCACATTATGGGCTGTCTTAGATACGTGTGATGAAAGAGGACGAGAGAGAAGCGGAGGATTGGGTGGAAAGATAAGGATGGAAAATGTGTGTGTATGACAGCAAGAGAAGATGAAATGGATTGGAAGGAGTGGAGGGAGACAGAGCTCCATACTGCTCTGGGATCTCTCATACTATTAACTCTTTATGCAGGGGTGAGGTTGCTATGGAAACCCCCCTTACG
Source organism: Romanogobio albipinnatus (assembly GCA_023566225.1). Taxonomy (NCBI): domain Eukaryota; kingdom Metazoa; phylum Chordata; class Actinopteri; order Cypriniformes; family Gobionidae; genus Romanogobio; species Romanogobio albipinnatus. The sequence continues at coordinate 41,861,289 of CM042250.1, read as the reverse complement.
TCCCCTATACCACGGTTTCCATGGTGACTGGGCCTTCGCTCGTCACTTTTGGGGTTGCCTCGGACACACTCCATCGCTCACTGTTGGGTTGCTGTGAGGATGCTTGGGATACTGCAGAGGCCGTCCTGTCACTCACACATCACGTTCCCATGGGAACCGACTCCTGTGGCCCGCTGTGAGGTTGCCATGGAGACAGCCCACGGGCAGGTAGCTGCATCAAGTGGGGTGATGTAAGGGTTCGTAGAAGGAGGTTAAAACGCCCTGTGTTCTATCTGCAGAGAGGAGTCTCTTACACAGACACTGGTTGTCTGTCACGCACTAATGCAGTTACAGACACGAGCATATGATCGATGCCATGCATTTGACGCTCAGCTGTGCAGCTGGGACATTCCATCACACACTCACCTGTCTAACGTGCAATGATAACTCCTCGCCGAGATGGAGACCTTCAGAGGAGACCTGAGCCATAGTTGTTCACAGCACAGCGCCCCCAGCTGGCCAGAGGAAAGAGTGGGGTCATCTATAGTCATCTGAAAGAGTATTGGGTGCTATTTTTTGATAATAACCTGTAATATGCAAATGTGAAGTGTTTGATTATTTTGATGTTATGGAAAGACACAAACGTTTTTTTTTATTTTTTATGCACTGGTACATTTTGAGATTTTGGTGCTATTTTGCTAAGTTTTTATTTTATTGCACTTTATATATTTGCATGTGTAGATTGTAATTACAGTACATCTCTTTAAAGGCTATTTTCTCAAAAGTAGCACTTACAAACATCAAACGTTCCAGTTTTATATTCTGTCCACATACATTCTGAAGGGATTTCGATTTGTTTATATTATATATAATTTGCCTGATTTATATAACATTTTATTTCTAAAACACCTTTTACACCTCTAGCTGTTTTTAACTTTTTTTTTTGGAGTGATAAATAGAGATAACCAAAATCCCCTCTGTAAAAGCTTTTAACTCTAATGTCAACAAAACGAAACAGGAATTTTGAACCTGCACAATTAAAGATTTTTTAAAGATTTACGCATTTCAAGTAATAGTAAAATTTCATCAAATTGAATTGAATAATCCTTACATATTTTAATTGAATAATTGAACAATCCTTAATCAAATAATTATTCAATTAAAATAGGTATTTTACTATTAATTGAAATGTTACTTTTTTACTATTAATTCAAATGTGTAAATTTGACAAAAAAAAAAAAAAAAGGTTCAGATTTCTGTTCTGGAAATTTGTGCATATTAGTGCATATTTAATTATATTTTAACCATAACATTTAAGAAAACTTGTAATGTAAAACAGTTGCCTTAATGTACTGTGATTAATCAACTGGTAAGTGTGATCTGGTTAAATGTTTACCCTATTCACTATTTTACCCTAGTGTTGTCCCATTAAATACTTTCTTGTATTCCATCCTGATATACCGAGTTCTATAACAAGTTTATTCTGTCAAAAATTCTAAATATGGCTCTGTGGCACAAAACTTTGATTGTATTGTTTAAGCATCCCGATCAGCCATAGACTGGGTAAACCCAGCCTGATCTGCCGGCGATTTGATTTCGCCCTGCAACTCAGTCTGGAAACCTGTACATTCATTTCTACTGCTTCTGTTACACTTTTGCGGGAACCAATCACAGACTGGCTTATCCACCTGGCGCGCTATTGGTGGGTTGCTCGTTTTTCACGCCTCTTGTGCAGTAGAAAATACTTTCATAGCAGACTCCCCAGGCCAATGTTCAATCTTAAATTGAGCTTGGTCTGGTGATAGCCAGACATCTCAACCAGTGGCATGAGTTTGGGCAGGAGTTTTGGCTAATGTTCTGGTAAGGTTCTCACAAAGTTATGAGCAAATGTCCTTACAGTAACGTTAATAGCATGTTCATTCAGAGCTATCTTGTCTTAAATAATGTTTTCAAAATGTTAGCACAAAAATGTTTATACATTTTTCACGCAATGTTCAGAAAACATTAATAACTTAATTTAAATGTTAGCAAAACGTTCTTTGCTGGGGTTGTAGCAAGGACGTAAGCATGTCTTAGACAGTGCCAAAAGTCAAAACGGTGACATTTCATAAAAAATGTCAAGTAGTTTGCATCACTCGATATTACTGTTGGTCGCTGAATGTTTTTATCGTAAAACAGTTGTCAAATATTAAATGTTTAGCTACTTGCATCTTACGATGCACACTTTCACTTCTATAACTAAACACTCTCAAGTCTCAACTAGTCATATGGTCCTGGACTCAGACTTGAGGTGAACTCGAGTAGCACTTTTCAAGCAAAATATTTTACAAAAAGTTTGCTTGGTGATGATAAAGATGAAATGATAGTACAAATATACTGTTCATAAAGAACACAAACAGTATTTGAAGACTTTTTTCAAGTATTTTAGAAAAACAGTATAATTTGTTTACAGATGCTACTTGGATTGACATTTTATTATCATATTTATATGTGTAAATGTGTATATGCTGATATGCGTTATTAAAATACATGTGTATTTTTCAGGTATGGAACTCACCGGAGAAAAAGATGTTGATTTGGCATCAAAAGTTCAAGAGCTGCTGGAGTTCTTGAATGAAAAGCAGCATGAGCTGGAAGTGAGCGCAGAACACACACACAAACGTCTGGAGCAGTGCTTGCAGCTACGACACCTTCAGGCGGAGGTCAAACAGGTGTGTGTTTAAAACCAATTGCTTCATCTCAGCTCATGCTCACAATTTGAAACCCTACTTTAAGTCACATTCATCGTAATGTCATGAGGAACACTTTACTTCAGGAAAAAAAGCCTGTGCCGTCCTAATGTCCAAGATTCTGACTGATGCAATTAGCCCTGAGTACTGAGTGCCCAGCTAATTGCCTTTATCTTTGACACTTTGAGCGCACATACACACACACACTTACACACTATCGCTCATATCCAGACTCTGGCAGTACGCGCGTGGGTGCAGACTGCAGCCCTGCATTTCAGAAAAATGAATCAGTCAGTTCACTTGCAATATTTCATAGACAGCACTGCTTTCTTATTGGCAGTGCTGTCATCTCAGGACCTCTCAGCTTTATCTTTGTTCTTTAATTAATTATATTGTATCTTATTTCTATGTGTACTTTCTTGAACATCAGCTTGGTTTTGAAAATGAATGCAAATGTAAGCAGGGTGTTACATAATGTGGGAGTGGGGAATCCCTCCATCTCAGCTTTAATGTTTGGGCACCCTTAATGTTTCTGCACATTTCACTGATTCTTGAGAAATGGAACAAAATGTTGAACAGTTTGCTGTTAGTTTGGAAAATAGCAGCATTTCCACTTTGATATGAATCGTAGATGATTACTAGAATGTTCTTTAAGCAAATCATCTTAATTACTGAACTCAGACCATTTATAAATATTAAAAATAAATAAAAAGTTCAATAAAATGAATAAAAGTAGATACTAAAACAGTCCTGAGGAAAAGATTAATTATAAAAGGTTAATTTGTTGAAGGTAAAACCAGCAATAGTTTTGAATTCGATTCGGAATAGAACACTGTGTATTTATACACATATGTATACACCGATCAGGCATAACATTATGACCACTGACAGGTGAAGTGAATAACACTGATTATCGCTTCATCACAGCACCTGTTAGTGGGTGGGATATATTAGGCAGCAAGTGAACATTTTGTCCTCAAAGTTGATGTGTTAGAAGCAGGAAAAATGGGCAAGCGTAAGGATTTGAGCAAGTTTGACAAGGGCCAAATTGTGATGGCTAGACGACTGGGTTAGAGCATCTTCAAAACAGCAGCTCTTGTGGGGTGTTCCCGGTCTGCAGTGGTCAGTATCTATCAAAAGTGGTCCTTCCAAAAAAGAAGGAACAGTGGTAAACCTGCAACAAGCTCATGGGAAGCCAATTGCTCAGGAAGTTAATGCTAATTCTGATAGAAAGGTGTTGTATGTGGCTGCATAGCCGCAGACCAGCCAGAGTGCCTATGCTGACCCTTGTCCACTGCCGAAAGCGCCCACAGTGGCACATAAGCATCAGAACTGGACCACGGAGCCATAGAAGAAGGTGGCCTAGTCTGATTAATAACGTTAATTATTTTACATCACGTGGATGGCCCGGTGCGTGTGCGTCACTTACCTGGGGAACACATGGCACCAGGATGCACTATGGGAAGAATGCAAGCCAGGGGAGGCAGTGCGATGCTTTGGGCAATGTTCTCCTGGGAAAACTTGGGTCCTGCCATCCATGTGGATGTTAGTTTGACACGTACCATCTACCTAAGCATTGTTGCAGACCATGTACACCCTTTCATGGAAATGGTATTTCCTGGTGGCTGTGGCCTCTTTCAGCAGGATAATGCGCCGTGCCTCAATGCAAAAATGGTTCAGGAATGGCTTGAGGAGCACAACAACGAGTTTGAGGTGTTGACTTGGCCTCCAAATTCCCCAGATCTTAATCCAGTCGAGCATCTGTGGGATGTGCTGAGTCCGATCCATGGAGGCCCCACCTTGCACCTTACAAGACTTAAAGGATCTGCTGCTAACATCTTGGTGCCAGATACCACAGCACACCTTCAGGGATCTAGTGGAGTCCATACCTCGACGAGTCAGGGCTGTTTTGGCAGCAAAAGGGAGACCAACACAATATTAGGTCATAATGTTATGCCTGATCGGTATATTTATTTACATAAATATAGTTCATTTCTGTAAGTGCGTATAGCAAAATAAAGGAAAATGTGACATATTATACCTAAAAATTCTTCATACAGTGGACTACCAGTAAAACTGATAAAAATGGGGGGGCCAAAATTATTCAGAAACTTTGACCTGACCATGTTTTGCTCAAGTGTTTTTTCTTTAATTGCTAATGCGACCTTTTACACCACAGACTGAACAAAATGAAGCATTGCTTGGGAAGTGGTTGACCTAAATTGGTATTATCTAATAGTGTACTTAAATTTAACAGCTGACAGCTGATTGGTTGATTGGTTTGACTGTGTATGTGTGTGTGTGTGCATGTGTGTATATATATATATATATATATATATATGCACACACATACATATATGTACGACATTTTAAGTATCTCTAATTAGTAGCTAACAACACCAGTAAAACAAAATAGCTACTGACAGTGGCAACAATTCAATAGAGCTGAAAATCGGTTTGGAGCCATCCTATAGTATTAATTTATAATTGAATCCTAGATTTGCAAATATTTATTATATGACAGTGTTAAGACATTGAGTTACAGCGAGGAAAACACACATTTCTCAAATTTTATCAGAAAATGGAAAAAGCAGGCTGCTCCAAAACCTAAATGAATACCTCTGAATATGTAAACAGATTAATCCAAAGTAATTAATTGCCTTAATTTTTCACTTCTATAGCCTGTTTTGTCACATGGCCATGTGTGTGTATGCATTTGCATACACATGCATGTGCATTTACATTCATATGATGATCTGTGCAGGTGCTGGGTTGGATCCGTAATGGTGAATCCATGCTGACGGCGAGCACGGCGAATGCTGGTTCCCTGTCTGAGGCAGAACAACTTCAGAGAGAGCATGAACAGTTCCAGCTCGCCATCGAGGTACACACACACACACACACGCACACACACACACACACACATTTTCCTTAATAGATGCAGCAGGGGGCAGCGTCATGAGGCTCCAATATGCTGTAATATGAACATTAATATTAAATATTAAACCTTGTGTACACCATTACCTGCAATTAGGATTTTTTTTTCTTCTAATCTAAAACAGATTATTTATTTAACCCTGCAGGTAGTAATAAACAAATTTTGGGGAATGTTAGAGGGGTTCTCATTGTTGTTATAATCTATCATAAACAGAAGATAAATTGATCTATAAATTATAATGCCCCCCTTCGTTATATTCATCAAAGACATGGAATACCAAGCAGCTGAGTTGATTTTTTTTCTGAGTTTAGAAAAGAAAACAATTACTCAGCAACTTTATGTAAGCAGTGAGGAGCGCATTAGCCCGAAATGAAGACGAGTTTTAATTCAGCAAATTGCTGCATATAATTCTCGACTAACGACAGCCTCTAAATCAAAGGAAGTCAGTGCTGAGCATTGGCCAAATTTTCCCTTCCGACAAATATATGTTTTAATCATCTACAGAAGTGGTTCTCAAACTTTTCAGGCCAAGTACCACTTTTCATCAACTCATATTTGTGATGCCAAACAAATGTGCGAAATTAGGCTACTAGTTTTAATCATCCAGCATGTGCTCTTGTGAAAGCATCGGATTGTGCTTCACCATCTAACTGATAGTGTCTTCATTAACCTCCTAAGGAGCCCCTCCGTGACCTTACCCGCCTCTTCTGCGGTCCTGGCAGACAAACTTAATTTAAGTACACCTCAAGAATGAAAAATGAGCAAGTTCTTGAAAGTAAGGGTGTGCAATATTGAGAAAAAAAAGAATGTCTATTTTCTGGAATTTTGTTAACAACGATAACTTACCAATTTTATTATTATTATTATTTTGTGCCTGTACATTGGTTGGTTTAAGTGATCTGTTTACAGTAGAGACAAAACTTTTTCATTAAGGGGTGATATTTGCTACATTAAATTTATTTCCTAAGGCACTTTTACATTTATAAGGGCATGTTTTTCTAACCTTATTATATTAGATGTAAGAATTTGACATAAGATGATGCATGCATCCATTCAATGAATAAATTAAATTAGGATAATAATACTCTGTAACCTATCAAATTAAAGCTGTATCAACAAAATTCATTTTTGCCTTCTCTAAGTGAGTCATTTATTCAACCAATTTGCTAAAAAGGCTGATTCATTCAGCAAGTGACTGTCTTTATAATTGGGTCATTGAATCACCGATTCGTTCAAATACGCTGATTCGTTCAGCCACGAAATGCCACTGTGTGTTGCTCGGAGACGCTCAACAGTTTTGCTGTGAAATTCAGTTTGGTACTATTTTAAATTGAGCATATACAGACAATATTGAGTCTAAAATGTAACTCACAATATTAACTTGTTGTTTATTGAACTGTTGTATAAAATCAATATCTAATTTGCAATTGTGCTGATATTCTAGAAAAAATAGCATGCTTGTTTGTGTGATATTGCTTAACTATATTACAGAAATACTCATAGGGGACATTTTTGCCCCCATATATTGATTTTCATTCTAATTACATTCTACTAGGCTACATCACTCTCAAGACATGTTTTTGTTGTTTTGTTTTTTCAAAGTGAGTGACATACTTGTTAATGTCAGCTTCCATTTCATTAGCCCTACTTGAAAGCCCCTGTCTTTGCCCACAGTCTCTGCTCCACGCCGACTCCCTCCAGCGCACCCACCAGAGCGCCCTGCAGCTCCAGCAGAGGGCGGAGCTGCTGTTGCAGGCGGGTCACTATGACCCAGACGCTGTCCGGGCCTGCGCCGAGACCGTGGCCCTGCACTGGCAAACCCTCATGCTGAAGATGGAGGACAGATTAAAGCTGGTTAATGCCTCTGTGGCCTTCTACAAGACATCTGAACAGGTTGGTTGCAATGGAGTATGCGATGGCATCAATGCCAACAAGTGTTGGCTGAGATTGTGGTTGAGAATGTGAACTAGCGATAAACCTGTATATTTCAGTTTAAATGGGTTATCAGCCTTTTTTATAGATTCATAAATTCCACTTTTAATTCTTGATCTATGTACCTGGGAATCAGATGGATATATTTGGCCGTTGCAGTAAATGTCATGTTTTTTAGTGCCTCTTGCCATGAGCACTGCATTTTTATGATGCCCTGTAAGGTTTTTAGTAGTTCATTTGAAAATTTCAAGACCCCTTTTGCAATATACATTGAGTTCACCTTTGAGTTGTAGCCTTCATTTCAAGCAATATTTTGGGGGCAAGAAAAGCTGTATATTTTATACACTACGGTTAAATAATCTGGGGTTAGTACTATTTTTTTTTATGTTTTTGAAAAAAATCTCTTACGCTCATAGAGGTTGCATTTATTTTGATCAAAAATACAGTAAAACATTAATATTGTGAAATATTAATACAATTTAATATGTTAAAGGTAAAACATTTTTTGAAGAAACTGGCTGTGCTGTTTAATTCTTTTGTGGAAATTAATACATTTTGTCCATGATTTTTTGATGAATAAAAAGTTCAGAAAAAGTCACTTTTTGGTCAGTATTACTTTCTTTCAAAATAAATAAATATTAAATTAATAAATAAAATCTTACTGACCCCAAACTTTTAAATGGTAGTGTATATTAGTCTAACCTGTGGTAATAAAGTATGCTCCATTTTTAAAATAATATAAATAAAATACAGTTCATAGATATCTTCCTAGAGCCCATATGCATTTGCTAGCTGCTAGCACCTCACATGAGAACCTTTGAGATAAAAGAGCCATTGGCATTGAAGAATGACTTGCCATAAAGGTACATTGATTTGTATATTTTGATATTATCACCCAATAATCATGCTCACTTGTACCTTAAAAGAAATGTTAGCTCCCCCTAGTGTCAGTTCCAATTATCTTATACCTTCTATTATCAGATTTTTTTGCCAAATGTTTTATTTTTCATTTAATGGTGCCAATATATGTTTCTTTCCTGTCATTAAATTGTATTATATTACATATATTACCATTATATCTGTGATTGGCCACCCTGCTTTCTGACTGACCACTTTAAACAGTACAGAGACTTAAATTAAGCTTTGTGATGCTACTGTGTGCGTGTGTGTGTGTAACATAGTGTATGTCCACCTCAGGTATGTAATGTGTTGGAGAGTCTGGAACTGGAGTACAGGAGGGAGGAGGACTGGTGTGGAGGTCATGATAAATTGGGCTCAATGGCAGAGACTGACCACGTCAGCCCTCTCATCAACAAACACCTGGAGCAGAAAGAAGCCTTTCTCAAGGTACACCTCACACACACACACACACACACACACACACACACACACACACACACACACACACACACACACACACACAAACACAGACTCAAACACCTGCAACAACAGAAGCTCACCAGCTCTCTCACCAATTTGTCCTTTTTATATTTTTAAAAACTGTACCTGCAGCAAAATTTCACCATATGTGACCACATATGTGTCATTTAAAATAGGTCACAGCATGTAAAACATATTTTCACTTGTAATAAAGAATGGATCACTATCCATCTTTCATCAACACTCCCAAAACTTCAGTTGCTATCAACATAGTAAATGATGAAGTTACTGTACAGTTAATGTGCACTGACTCTACGAAATGTTTTATTTCTATGGTTTTAGGCATGTACTTTAGCACGTCGTAACGCAGAGGTCTTTCTCAAATACATCCATCGAAACAATGTGAGCATGCCTGGGGTCGCCACCCACAATCGAGCCACTGAGTCCCAAGTCAAAGGTCAGGACTACTTATACCTGCAAAATATGTCTATATGCGATTGTGCCTGAATGTTTGTAACTGTGTTGATGTTGTCTTGTGTGTTTTCTTATGTTTAGCCATTCTGAGTGAGCTGCTACAGAGGGAAAACCGTGTCCTTCATTTCTGGACAATGAAAAAAAGACGTTTAGACCAGTGCCAACAGTACGTTCTGTTTGAACGACACGCCAAACAGGTGAGTGTGGGAGTTTTATACAGGCAAATGTGTTGAAGTATTCACTGACATTTTGGTTTTGTCTTCCTTTGTAAAAAAATAACTATACTTTAGCATACTTTCAAATAGGGCTGAAAAGTAATCGAAACCGAAATTTAGAACCTCTAACCGGCGTCATTTACCCATGTCGGTTATTTTAGTCACGTGACTCCGCTCCGTCAGTCACATCAAGTGCAGTTTGCAGGCACACGGAAAGATGCAGGAGCAGTTATCTTTGTTTATAGATGTTCACAATTACTATGTTAATTGCATGTTTTACACAGTTTATACAGGTAAGTCAATCGCCGTTCTTATATGTGCTGATACACACACAGAGACGGCATGCGCAAGCCCCGAAGCCAGATCACTTTCACTTGCGTCCTCATGCAGTTTGTCAATTAAATGCGTTTAAAGGCTTGCCAGTTTGAACATTTAAAGCAATTGTGCACTATTCAAGAACAACAATACGGAAAACTTCTCCGTTCAGTGCTCATGAGCTTTTTTCTGTGACACAGAGAGCCGAGCCGCGTCGTGTCTCTGACAATGTGCACGCCCTGAAGCCAGATCACTTTCACTTGCGTCCTAAAAAAACGTTGTCATTTATATGTGTTTTAAAGCCTGCCAGTTTGAACATCGAAGCGATTTTAGACCATCAGATGTGTATTATGTTGAACTAATGCCTGATATATTGTGATACACGAACACTCAGACAGTAGCTCGCACATCACGTGAAGATCGCGCACAGAGAGGAGCGCAGAAACTCGTTGTCAATGCCATCCTAATGATTTATCACTAAAGTAGCTTAGAAACTCAACCGTTATACCATAGATTTTAATACCTTTTGAAGTAAGTACAAACCACAGCTTCATAATTATTAGAGACAGTCTGATTAATTCACACACACAGTCACTCTCTCTTTCAAATAAATGTAATGTAGGCCTACTGTGCTAATTTATCTGATGTACAACAAACAGAAATCTGCCCCATAGACAATAAACTGCTGAAAGTGAACCATTTCCTTCAAGTATTTTAAAATCACAAAGAAATGCTCCTTTTCATTAGAAAAAAATCTCCCAACTTTAATAGTAAAAATATTTACAGTACAAACCTTATCAGTGAACTATGAGGGCAAAAAAAAGAAAGCAAAAAGAAAGAAAGAAAAATAATCGTTCATTAATCGTAATCAAGGTCAAATGTTTTTATTTATTTATATTTATTTTTTTATATTAGATTTTTATTTTTGGTCAATCGTTACAGCCCTACTTTCAAAAATAGTATTTATGAAAATAATATGGTTGAGACTATAAAAGAATATGCATAAGTGCAAACTTTTTTTATGGGAAGATATTTAATGTTATTTCCATTGAAACTTGTATGCCATGTATTTAAAGGTGCTGTATGTAAGTTTTTCACATTACTAGAGCATAAGAATACCATAATATGCTTGCAGATATGTATGAAACATGCTTAATTCACCTACTCGTTTCTCAGAAAAACAATCCTACAGCCAGTTATTCTACTTTGAAATGTGCATTCTGTGTCAGAATGTCTGTTTTTGTTTTGGTCTGTTTACTCAATAGTATTTCGCCACCACAGGTTGCCAGTTGGCAGAAAACGGAGCATATTGCTGCCATGGAAGCCAGCAAACAAACTGGGTCAGAGATCGCAGATTCTACCCAAATTAAAAAGCCTCTAAATCCATCTAAAAATCTCTATGAACAAGAGCATATTAAAATGTGGATAAATCAACTCATCAACTTAAAGTGTGGCTTTCATAGTCAATTGCGCTTGTTTCTGTTGCGTGTCCACAAGCTGGCAATCCGCATGAGCGTCGAATCTGAGGAGGAGGAGGCGGGGGAAACAACGATCTCCAATATTTTGAATTTGTACTGCAGTACCTATTTCGACCACTAGCTGTCAATCCTACATACCGCACCTTTAAATATATATGTAATTGTACATTTGTGATGATGAAGTTGCAATTTTGCACATTTAAAATGTATTAAATTAAATATCAAATAACGTACTACTTGATTATAATCAAGTACTTTACATGTGCCTTAGTATGTTAGTCAACACATAAGTGGTTCTTTGAAGCACACCAAAAGAAAATGAAAACCATGATTTCAAATATGCTTTAAAGTAAAACTTTTAATTTGACATTATTACGAAGTGTACTTTTTAAGTGAACTTTAGTGGGCAACTTAGTCATGAAAGTGTATTCTCTTTAAGTGCACTTAAGTGGCATTTATTTCTGCAGGTACAGTTTCTTTTTCACAAGGGTTAGGAACTTTATGTTTAAAACATTAGTTTAACATTTATCTTGTACAATATGGAAATATGCTTGTCTAATGAGAGGAGTGATTGTGAATAAAAACATGAAATGACTTTTACCTTTTTAAAACTGTGCCCTCTACACAGGCCATTGACTGGTTACAGGAGACAGGAGAATATTTTCTATCCACACACACATCGCCTGCTGATACCAGCGAAAAAGCTCAGGAACTACTAAAAGAGTATGAAGATTTCCGTGTGTCTGCTAAGGTAAAAACATTGACAACAATCATTCATTAATAACGATTATTTAAAAAAATCATTCACTCTCATGTTGTTCCAAACTTTAATGGTTATAAAAGTGGTCCAAACAACCAAAGACCTGTGTTTGATTGTGGTTTTAGCTTTGCACGTTTAGACAAATGCATTTGTTCACTCAGACCTGATGCTGGTTCTTCTCCTTCAGCAAACGCAGGAGAAGGTGAAGCTCTTGATCCAGCTAGCTGGTAGTTTGGTGGAGAAAGGGCATGTCCATGTGACCGAGCTCAAGAGGTGGGTGTCCACGGTGGACAGACGGTACCGAGACTTCTCCATGCGGATGGGTCAGTACCGCTGCAACTTGGATCGAACGCTGGGAGTGTGTTCTGAGGTGAGATGCCAAGCAAAGCCATTTTATTTCTTTTAGGAAATGTATCCTGCATTTATTCCTTATTTCATGTATTATTTAATACATTTATAAATCATAATCTTATATCATGAGAAATCAAAAGGTTAGATCAGATAAAAAAGCTTAAAAACACTTACAAATTTTGGTGCATGTAGCAGAACCTGATTTCACCAAGTGCAACATCAATTTCAAGTTTACAGTTAATCTCAAGTTTAGGTTTACAACCAGGGTTAGGTTCCTTTACATCAGTGTTATTCACCTATCATTTCCCTCTGACTTTAGGGATAACTTATGGGTAGGGTTAGGTTTAGAGTAGGGATATGGTTAGGATTAAAGTTTCAGACAGGAATGTTTTTGCAGGATCAACAAAATATGTTAACCCAGAAACGCGTCTTACTCTGCAAAATCAGGACATGCGTCTATATACATATGTGTCAGATGGATGTCTTTGGCCATTGCAGTGCATGTCATGGTTTTTCAGTGCCTCACACCATGAGCGCTACATTTTTAAGATGCCCTGTGAAGTTTGACCCATGAAAAATGGGTTTTAAGACACCTTTGGAATATTAAAGTAACATTTCTTATTATTTTCAATGTTGAAAACGGTTGTGCTGCTTAATTCTTTTGTGGAAACTGTGACACCCCCCCAGGATTCTTTGATTTCATATAGAAAGTTATTTATACTTATATTTTTAAATACTTTTTTTTTTATCTTTTCAACTGTTTATACTGTTTTAAAGGATCATGTCATGAGGAATCAAAAGTTTAGATTAAAAACATACTGCAATTTTCAGTATTCCCTCTGACCTCTCCAACAGGACAATAAAGATCTGGAGCTGGACATTATTCCCGCCAGCCTGACCCACACTGACCCAGAGGTCAACCTCAACGACCCTGACCATGAAGTTAACGAGGAAAAGAAGAAATCTGCCAGAAAGAAAGAGTGAGTGATGAAGATTTTAAATATGACTAAGAATCCTTATACTGTGTGCCAGCTTCCTGTGCACAGGTTAAGCCGATAGTCCCAAACTAAATCACAGCATCAATAGCTTCTTCTTCACACAAAATCCTTTTTAATCTAAATCATTTCCTAGAGGAATTAGCTTTGTGTTATGAAGTGCTGTCTCAGACGTTCTTTGCATTTGAATGTCTGTAATTTGCTGGGCTTTCAGTGGGGCGTTTTGGTCTCTCTGTAGGTATATTATGGCTGAGCTGCTCCAGACAGAAAGAGCTTATGTACGAGACCTACAGGAGTGTTTGGAGGTGAGAGTGTTTCTTTTCCAAAGAGAACCTTTAGAGGTTGTCTTAGTGATCTCAGACAGTCATGGTTTTTGATTTCAACAGTAATCCAAGGCTGCGTAGTTATGTACTGTACTTTGCATGAAATGTTGGGAACTAAGGATGAACTAACCTCCCTTGTGCTTTTATGTGCAGACTTTTCACTGGGAAATGACGAGCGGCGCAGAGATCCCATCTGGAATTGCGAATAAGGAACATGTGATCTTTGGGAATATTCAGGAGATTTATGAATTCCACAACAAGTATGTTTTCAAACAGGTTTTATTTCCAAGTTTTATGTCCATTGATTTGCATATGCGCTATAGCTTAGCTGTAAAGCTGTCACTTTGATGGTCTGTGTAAGCATGTGAGTAATTAGTAGGAGATCTGTAATACCTGGAGAAATGCTTCTGGTTTCTTAGCATTCCCATTCTTCTCAATGGCAGTTGCTTAGTTGGCGCATTTCCACCATAAAGTATGGCACTTGCATACTTCCAGCTTTGCACATGAGGAGTAATGTTGTTCATGTTAGCTAAAACAAAAACATGTAAAGATTGCTTTTGTTAATAAATATAAAATATAAATAAAATAAAAAATAAATATATATGAAAAATATTACATAATATTAATAAATAAAATATAATAAATATAGAGTTTATTTAATACGAAATATAATATTAATAAAATAAATATTATAAATAGATGAAAACTTTAAAGTTAAAAAACATAAATTAAAATTAGAAGTGGTGCCTTTGCTACTAACAACCAAGTTAAAGTAAATTTTGCTCTAATTACATAACATTTTATGTTATATTAAAATAAAAAAAATTAAAAATGAATAATTCAGAATATTAATACATTCTTTAATAGTATATAATATTACTAAAATAATACTCTCAAGAGCAGGTTGGCTGATGCAAAGTGTCAATCTATATTTAATAAAATGTAATATTTCAACCTTTCAGACTAACTCAAGGAAGAATGATCATGTTTATCAATGTTCATCTGCCAATGCTGATATTCTCAAGATGGCCAAATATTGTTCATTCACTTGGAACAACCACCTTAGCAACAGCATGGCAACCACTCACTACACGATATTTTTGCAACGACACTCTTATTTTTTTAACAAAGTGTTAAAAACGAATTGTGTTTTACCATTATTTGTTTTTTTGCAGCATTTTCTTGAAAGAGCTGGAAAACTATGAACAGCTTCCAGAAGATGTGGGCCATTGTTTTGTCACATGGGTGAGATACAGATGAATCATTGTCTCCTTTTTTCCCCAACATTTTCTTTGTTAGGAGAACATATTGTGCTTTCAGTATGGACAAGTCATCATCGTTTTACTTCTATATGACTATTTAAAAACCAGTGTGTGCTAAGAGGCTGTAAAAATGGGAAATTTTCCCAAACTGCATTTTGTTGATCATTATTTAAAGCTTGAAAGGTCGAAAATATCAATTCAGCTGTGAAGTATTAATGTTCATCAGCAGTTGCTTCTGGTACATTCAAACTCCGGTGAGGTTGTTTAGAACATAAATAGTGAATGTGTTTATTTTTTTCCCCTTATTCTGAAGGCTGATAAATTCCACATGTACGTCACCTACTGCAAAAACAAGCCTGACTCCAGTCAGCTCATCCAGGGCCAGGCCGGGAGGTTCTTCGATGTGAGTCGGCTCTCTTTTTTTCTCTCAGTTCATTAGAGGTTTGTGTGACATGGAGGTGAGATGCTAGAGACGACTCAAAGAGCAGACAGGGAGCTGCTGTCACCCTCCCTGACTAATCTCCCAGCAAACTTGTCTGAAAATGTTAACACAAAAATATTAATCTAATGTTTTTTAAACTAATTGTTACAGAATGTTCATGGAACATTTAAAAGTAATGTACCCATAATATTTAAAGAATGAATGTTTGAAAATTGAATGTTTTCAAAATGTTTGCATTATCCACGTTTTTAAAACATTTAAAAAACATCTCTCATTATGACTTTAACCATGGTTCCCTACGAGGTGCTGCGTCATGATTACGACGGCTCCAGCGTGACTGCATCTGAAGCACGTGCGCAACCATTTCAATTCTGATTGCCGTAACGTCTCCCCATGACGTATGAAGGCATACCGCGGAAGCTACGCTATAATGCCAAAAGTTTTGGGACATCTGCCTTTATATGCACATGAATTTTAAAGGGTACATAACACGCACAGTTTCTGCCATCTCATCTCATGTTAATCTTGATTACCTATAGAGTAGTATTGCATCCTTCATATCTCCGAAGAGTCTTTAGTTTTATCATATTTATAAAAGACAGATACGCTGTACCGATTCTTTCTGAAAACACCCGAACTTGTGCAGGTGTGCAGTGGGCGGAGCTAAAGAGTCATGAGCGCACACACACACACACACACAGGCCCGTCGCAAGAGGGGTGCGAGGCCCGGGGGTATACTGTTTCTATAGTGTTGTATTATTAGTTGTTTATGTGGATATTTAAGGGGAAAAATAAAATAAATTCAGTTTAACAGCATTAGGTTCAAGAAGTTAAACTGTAGGCTACCTGAACTGCGCAGTGCGCACATTTTGTCGTTTAAATGTTGTAAATTATGAATGGGTCAACCGCGTTTGCAAAACGGACTGAATCCACTTGAATGAGTTTGTACTGCTCTCTCACTGAATCATCTGAAGCCATTTCTCAGTCAGTAAAATAAACAGATAGTACTGAGAGTACTGCAGTTGTTTTCCTCTGTGAATATGCGCTAAATGGATGTTTGACTATTTAATTGCTTATTGCAGTTTTCATATTTAAAAACGTTTAAAAAGTCTAGAGATAGAGTAGCCTATAGGCTTTACTCGTTCTGTGGCACTGATGCTCCAAAAGGTGCGTAATAGTTAGGCTATATGGTTATTTAACTTTATAGTGTTAAATAAAAAACCTTTTGTGCGTACGTCAGCTGAAATGCAGGCATCCTGCTTTCTCCGTCCATGCAATAAATGCACATACTTCAATGAGCGCGCGTTTCTATTGCCTATTTACTTGAACTTCTTAGGTAGCGAAATATCTATGGTTTAACCCATTTCAGAGGCAGCCAAAATCACATTTGAATGGACTGATTAAAGCTCTCTACGAACTTGAGGTGCGATGCCCGCTGACTGACATGTATATGCGCATGAATCACTGTCACGCGTGTTAATCACTGTCTCACGCAAAGAGAAATATTGTAGCCTATAGTTACTGCATAGCCTAATGCATTTAAACAAACTGCTAAAACAAGCAGAATAATACAGCATTATGACACATTTTTAGCTGTGTCTTTTTAACTATTATAGTATTTTGAAGGACAAAAACATAAACTTTAACTGTCGGCTTTTACATCAAGTAAGGTGTCACTTTACTTTGCGAGGCCCTGGTGAGGCACGAGGCCCTGTGCGGTCGCACACTTGGCACAGCCCTTGCGACGGTACTGCACACACACACACACACACAATACATCATTGCATTATTCCTGGATAACTTTCGATTCGCTATACGTTTGTGTTGTTTACATTATATGCACTTACGAGGCAAAACACAGAAATTTGATGCAGTTTCACTCACCGCCAGCGGTTTCGACTTGTGACAGGGAACAAACAAACACACTTGCAGAACTCTGTTGCTGTTCTGGAAAAACAAACTACATCCACTGTTTCCTTAACACTGGGTTATTTAAGAAGCTGAACAAGGTTATCTTTCCCCCACAACCAAAAACACACTTCTTTAGTGAAATTGTTGATTTTGTGGTCTGAAAACAAAATGACAGCGCTGCCGACGGCTTCCGAAACTTGTTGATGGGCATGCTCTTGCTCTCGCTCGGGTTTACATGCGCACACGCTCATCCGGGAGAAGTGCGCATACCAGCAATTCCGTCCTTTATGAAGTCATACAGGGCCATACTCGAAAAAAACCTGGCACATAAATCGTCGTACGTCCAACTCATTTTGGTCATGTTTAGCATGAGAATCCTACTCTTTAACATTGTAAATAAGTCAGAATGCATGAGGTAGCATTAGACCCCCCCCCCTTTAGTTAGTTGGCTGTTCCGAATCAGTAAATTCTGTTTATATTATTTGCAACAGCGTTTAGTTATTTTTACCGGAAAGATACCATTCACACATCTGTACCAAAATAAACACGTCTGTAAACTTTGTGATGTCAATCATTGGAAATTACCTTTAAATGCTGCACCATTTTCTTCATCCACCTGGATGAGGAGAAGTGCTTCAGTTTCACTATCTGTCTTTTTTTTTTTTTTTTACTTCTGAGTGACAGGCGTCAGGGGATGATCACACAGAAAGTGTTTTGGCTCTTTAACAGTACTGCATTTACTATAGTACACAATAGTAACTGCAGAGCCACAGCACCAATAAATGAAATAAAGTTTAGGGTCTTGAATGCGAGACAGTGCAACTGTCAGATATCCATCTAGTGCTTGTTTCCATAGAAATGCAATTGAAAGCTCTATAGCTTACTGTAAACTGAGCTATATGATTGGCCCAAAGCAGACTTTTTACACCAGCACGCTTTGCCCTCGTATGTGCTCATACCGGTAATCCTGCTATTTTTTGTTTACACACAGCACCGTACCAGTAATTTACTGGTAATGTTACAATTTCTCATACAGGAAAATTGCTAGAACGTATTTAGGGGTATTTCTGAAAAGGTCCTGTTCACTCATGATCTCTAAACGGTACTTTACCAGTAAAGACTATGAGCCCTATTTTAACGGTCTAAGCTTATGGTCTAAAGTGTAAGGCGCAAGTGCACTAGGGTTGTCCCTATTCTCTTAATGAGTAATGGGTGTGTTTTGGGCATAACGTTGTTATGGGAACACGACAACGTGCAATAAACCAATCAGAGTCTCATCTCCCATTCCCTTTAAAAGCCAGTTGCGCTTGCACCATGACGGATTTGCTATTTACATGGCAGAATATAGACACCCTCAACCTGACGAGTCACTTTGCCACGATTGGTTAAATTAGTAGCAAATTTCATTCGTCATTACTGCAAATAGGTAATTCTGATACATGCAAGGACTATCCATTACGACGTAGCTATTTTTATCTTTATGTAGCCTACACAATAATAATCTTTTACATTGTAATCCTTTTATTTGTAATATTTGGCATGTTTGTGCACTGTTGCGCATTCCTGTGTGTGATATGATAACTGCGTCAGGTTGAAAATAGCAAAAACACCTGCGTTGCGCCTGGCGCCACATTGCGCTGGGTGTATGATAGGGCTAAAGTTTTCTGTTTTTAAAACTCCATTAATGCAGTGATAAAAAAAAACTTGCTTAAACAAGTCTAGGGTGGTTAGCTGGTCTTCCGGCATGGTTAAACAGGTTTGTTTCAAGGGATTTTGGTTACTTATTTTTGGACAGACCAGCTTAGACCAGAAAAGTTTTACCTGTTTTTTTGTTTGTTTCGTTTAGCAATTACCACAGTTTTATAACCACAGGATTATTGTTTTCTTCGGTTTCTCACAGGAGATACAGCGGAGACATGGACTGGCCAATTCAATCTCATCCTACCTGATCAAGCCCGTTCAGAGAATCACCAAATACCAGCTCTTGCTGAAGGTGGAGACTGAGTGTTTTTGTTCAGTCTTTACCTGATGTGATGTAATAATAATGTCCTTTAAAAGACATTGTGAATCAGTTTACAGCTCTAAATGGATGTGTTTGTGAACAGGAGTTGCTGACATGTTGTGAGGAAGGGAAAGGAGAAATAAAGGAGGGTTTGGAGGTGATGCTTAGTGTGCCTAAACGCGCTAATGATGCCATGCACGTCAGCATGCTGGAGGGTGAGCGATAATTACGGCAACTGTGCTGAAAACATAACTGTGTGCACAAGGGTTTTTTCTTTTACAGTTATGTAAGTTGCAATATGACTTTAGATTTTAGAATAAGATTTGAAAATATGATTTGAAAATTGTTTCTTTTCTTGTTTGATGAAACAAATCACTGACCAAAAAAACTGACGATGAGCTGTTGATATTTTTGCTATGCATCTGATATTTTTGCTATGCATCTGTTTATCTAAGTGATTTGCTGTTGTGGTTTCAGGTTTTGATGAGAACCTGGCCGTACAGGGTGAGCTGATCCTACAGGACACCTTCCAGGTGTGGGACCCCAAATCTCTGATCCGCAAGGGCCGGGACCGACATCTCTTCCTCTTTGAGATCTCTCTTGTTTTTAGTAAAGAGATGAAAGACTCATCAGGACGCACCAAATATGTTTACAAGAACAAGCTGCTGGTAAGGAGCTCCAGGATGACACGTTGTCAAGAAGTGTAAACACCATCTGCAAAATGAAGTCTTTAGTGACTTTTTCCCACTTTATTAGTAAGTCACTAGTGGTAGTGTGAATTCAAATGTGTTTTGACAGACATCAGAATTAGGAGTCACCGAACACATTGAAGGTGATCCGTGTAAGTTTGCTCTATGGGGCGGTCGGACTCCCACATCTGACAACAAAACAGTTCTTAAGGTAAGATGTATGTCTGTATGTGTGTATGTCTGTGTGTATCAGTGTCAGATAAACCTACAGAGATGTCAGAACGTCACCCTAGTGGCTACGGATGGGTCACGATTTTCGAATATTCGATTAGTTGATTTAATTAATATCGAATAGTTTGTGCGATTATCGTCCCAAAAAAAAATCCCCATGTTTTTGCTGCTGACGCGGTGGTGATGCTACCAATAACGCAACGCACCTAAAAGCTGTCAGTCAGCTCTCAGGGTGTTTTATACTGGACACGTTTGCTGCGGTCCAAGCGTGATTCTTCCCTCCACCACGTTGGTCTGGTTTCACACTCAACTTGAACCCTGGTGCGTTTGCGTTCATCTAACGTCATCACAAACGTGCACGGGCATGATAGAAAACAGAAGGCGGGTCAAATATATTGGGCTTCTTTAAATTAATTTGGTGCTATTATGGGCAGCTGAGTTAACGACACTTGGGTTTTAACGTATGTGTCGCTTGAAGGCTGCTTTGCTGCTTGCAAACAGACTCTTTTGAGGAAGTGAATTACCATTAATTTGCTGCCCTGGTTGCACTCTATGCGTGAATACACTGCAGGCTCGCTCTCGCGATCGTATCTAAGGTAAATCATCAACACTATCACTTACATGTATGTTATTGAACTAATGACATTGTAATCGGCTAAAACACATGCGCTGGTTACTTTTCTTCCTGAACAAGTGTGCACCCGAGTGTTGTTTTCACATTCACGTGAATCACAGCACAGTTCGAGTGCAACCGAACTCCAGTTGTGTGTTCTCGGGTTCGGTACCTCAGTGCACACCAAGCTCTGAATGAAAGCTTTCACATTAGCAATTTTTCATGCGAACTGTGCCCTATTTCGAACTAACGAAATCACTACAAGTGATTCATTTTTCATCTAAAGCCACATGAAGCAATTTTGAATTTAGAATCATAGTTACAACTATTTAATGGACACTTTTCACATTTCTGAAGTGATATAATTGTGGCTGGGTAAACAACATAGATTTAGTGGAAGTATAGTGGTAATGTAGCGGTGAACAGCAATATGTATTCTCATTTTCCCCAGTAGCTACAGCTCCATAAAAATAATAAATAAAGTTAATATAGTATCTGTTAAGGACATATTAGATTAATAATGCAATCAGTCAGTAAATAAAGTTCAACTCTCTTGCATCTGGTCCATCGATGAAGCCATGTCTTTTGCATGTTTTACAAAAGGCGTCCATTCACAACTGACTTCCGGAAAAACGGGATTGACCAATGACATTTCAGGTTACAATGAAATAAGTAAAGTCCCGCCCCACGACTGACAAAAATAAAAAGTTTTCGCCCAAGCAAAATAGAAGCTTGAGCGCTAGTGTGGAGAATGATGACGCGTGTGCTGCGAGTTGTGTCCAAGCTCGCAAGGGCTTGATTTGCGCGCAGAGGAGATGTCATGCGCGCGGGTTTAAAAGGAGCTTGCGGGCTGCCGTTTCCTCGCATGTAGATCTGTTATTCTCTCGCTGGAGTGATTTACTGCGCGAGCAAGCATCAGTTGTGTGCTCGGTTATTAATGGCATTATAATGCCGGCATATATTAGGCATGGTAAAACATGGTACTACATCAAGCAAATTAGATTTAAACAATAAGACTAACTCTGTTGAGCTATATAACAATGATTAGTTTTCTGTCGATGAATGCATCCAAACAGTTGCTCACCTGTGTAATAAAACACAATATATTAAACCGTCTTTGGTGTTTCCATGGTTTCTACAAAATAAAACCGGAAATCAAATGTAACGCAGGTATGATGTCATTGATAGGCGACTCACAGACATGGTCCACGTCCTGTTTAAAATTGCTTATTTCTCTGGATTTAAACATTCTTGGAAACATTTGAGATAATGTAAGTACACAAGTCAACAAAATATATAACATTGTTCTAGTGGTTGTTGGATATTTTAATCCAAAAATCTTACATATTGTGCCTTTAAAAAAATTAAGTAAAATAAAATGTAAGTAAAATTTCATTCTATGTGATTTACACGAATGTATACTATTTAGTTATCAATCATAAACCGTCTGAAAGTACTGCAAAAAAAACAAGAAGAAACAATTGAGATTAATCACAATTCAATATTTGCATCAATTATCAGGGATAAAACAGGGATTTATCAAATGTTTGAGAAATTACAGAATGAACCCTGAAATATGTTCTGCAAGGGATTTTTTTGCCCCCAGATTTTTGTCACACTCAGTGGTAATTTTCCTTTCGGCCTTGGTTAGTTCCTGACCCTGGCGCACATGCTTGGAGCCATTGTACTCAGTTGGGTGATGCAAGTTCAAATCTCGCTTCTGAAATCATGCATTTTCTCTTCTCTGTCTCCTCTGCTGTCTTTTACACATCGTCTCATCCACCTGAAGGCCTCCAGTATAGAAGTGAAACAGGAGTGGATCCGGAACATCAGGGAGGTGATTCAGGAGAGAACGGTCCACCTGAAGGGGGCGCTAAAGGAGCCCATACACCCTCCCAAAACCCCAGCTAGGCAGCGCAGCATCAGCAAGAGGTATTTCACCTCATCCACCTGCTTTCTTTTATTCCCTGCTCAGATTCTTCTCTAATCTGTATTAACTGAAACGATACATCTGCACTCCCAAAATGCATAGCTTGAATCCCTTTTCTGCTAGGTAACTTATTGTAGATTGTGTATTTGATTAAATTGGAAATTAGGTTTACAGTATTTATTTTATCTTTCAGGGAAACCACCGAGGATGCAGACAGTCAGGGTGATGCCAGCAGTCAGCCGGACACAATCTCCATCGCTTCCCGCACCTCCCAGAACACTGTAGACAGTGACAAGGTAGAACTACACTACAAAAGCACAAATCATGTTTTGTTGAAATGTAATCATGTCAACCAGTTTGTGTGCGGTTTCAAAAATGATTTCTGTCCAATGGTAGTTACTTCCCCTATGGAAAATCTCGTTCTCTCGTGCACGTACAAAATGTGTGTGTGTGTGTGTGTGTGTTTGTTTGTTTGTTTGTGTGTGTGTGTGTGTGTGTGTGTGTGTGTGTGTGTGTGTGTGTGTGTGTGTGTGTGTGTGTGTGTGTGTGTGTGTGTGTGTGTGTGTGTGTGTGTGTGTGTGTGTTTTTCTATCCCGGTGGGGACTTTAACCTGAATGCACACTGACTCATGGGGACACATGGCGAAAATTGAGGTTCCCCTGAGGAAACAAGCTTATAAATCATACAGAATGAGTTTTGAAAATGTAAGAATGCGGAAAGTTTTCTGTGATGGGTAGGTTAAGGATAAGGGATAGACTATACAGTTTGTACAGTATAAAAAAAACATTACATCTATGGAGAGTCCCCACAAAGATAGTGAACCAGTGTGTGTGTGTGTTATACATTTATTTCAGGATTTTTTTGTAGAAAAATTAAAAAAGAACAGCATTTATTTTTATTTTTTTTACATTGTAAATGTCTTTGTGACTTTTGATTAATTTAATACATTCTTTCTGAATAAAAGTGTTAATTTCTTTAAAAAAAATACATTCTTCCAAAATGTCCTCATTTGGTGCTTTGATGATGATGATGGTGGAGAGCGCTGTCTAACACATCGGTCCAAAATCTCCCCCAGATTTTCCTATTGATTTTACTGAAACTTACAGCATTGCCCTAGTTATTTTTGTCTGTAGGAGGATTCATTTGCACACTTTGTTGGCTTGTTTTTGTTATATAATTTTTATCCTTGTCCAACTAAATTTGATTCTTGATTCGCTGTTATTCCTTCCAGTATTGCAGTGCGGCAAAATCTGTATCATTGCTCTTCGTCTCTCCCTCTGTCATTTCTCTGTAATTTTATGATTACTTGCGCCTGCACTTAACCTCAGGCCAGTCTCTCCGCTCGTTTCATTCAACCATCTAATTACAGACAAAAAAGCTCTGAGTCAACAGCAGCTCTTGTTTCCTAGAAACACTTTTTCGCCTGCCATTGGTTGTTTTGCGGTGGTTTGTGTGGTTAACATCAGGACACGAACTTGTCTCCATCTTAGATGGCACACCCTGACCGTTCACTGACTGTCTGAAACGGCATGTTACACACAAAATGGCAAGTGTTGGTGGTAACCGCTAGCTCCAATCTGATTACAATAGTAATCATAATAATAGGCTGCTTACAATAGTAACAATAGTTTGCGAGGTTAATGGCATCCATTTTGGCATACTTGGTTTAAATAAACATGTTGGGTTTTTTTTGTTTTGTTTTTTAGCACAAATGCATGTTTATCTTGCTTAGACAAGTGCTTGAGGAGTAAGTCTGACAGATCACAGTCAGTTTATATGTCAGTCCTGTATAATTTATTTGTCTGAATTTGCTGCAATATGAAAAGTTTTCATTTTATTAAGCTTTTGTCGTTTAACAAAGCAACTCGCAAATCAAGTGATTAGTCATAATCACACATACAATTTAAATTTTTCTGCCTGTCTGTCTTTTTTTTTTCTCTATGTCTTCGGTCTCTTTGGAGTTATTGTACTGCTAGGCCTTCTTATGTCATTGTGGTTTGAGGTTTGTGAGTTTGTGTGTATGTATGACTGTGTGTGTGTGTGGGAGGCTCAATGGACATTCAAATACAGAACTATATATAGGCTTCTCATGTTGCTTAATTTTACAGGCTAGACATTTCTTGACTTGTTTGTGTCTCTGGGTAGTCTGGTTTGGCAGACCCCAGAAGTTAGCTAAATCTGACAAAACCTCCATTGTTAGGTCATCCTCAAAGGTTATAATAATTCACAAACATAGCAAATAATGTTTTTTTTTATTCTAAAGTAATAATAATTATTAAGGAGTTGCCTTAAGGTTTGGTTTGGTTTAGTCTTTAGTCTAATAAACTGTAGATGAATGCCTTCTCTTTTTTTTAGGTGTGTGTGTGTGCGTGTGTGCGTGCGTGCGCGCATGTGGTTCAGTTATACCCTAAGTAATGGGGACAAAATGACTTTTTTGTCATTTAGTTTTTTCTAAGTAATGTTTTTTGAAAATGTAAAACATGCAGAATGTTTTCTGTGATGTATAGGCTTTGGGTTAGTGGATAGAATATACAGTTTGTACAATATAAAAATCATTATGTCTATGCAATGTCCTCATAAAACATGGAATTTGTGTTTGTGTGTGTTGTAATATTATTGGCTCTCTATCTGTCTTTAGCTCACAAACATGTGTGCACACAAACAGACAGACACACCTCACTTTTTTCTTGCTCAGTTTGGAGTGTTGTGACTTTTCATTTCATTTTTTTCCTCTCTCACTTCTGTCTGTTCTGTTGGAGTCTCTGCTTGTTTTCCTCCTCTTTCTCTCAGTCTCTCCCATATGGGCAGAACCCTCGTGACACTCCTCAGCTGTGGAGATCCATATGATAGCTCAATCATTGTTCTCCGTACTCTCTAAAGAACATGTTGAGCGTGAGTGCAGTAACTAGCTTTATGTGAGACTCTGGGAACGAGCACTTGGGTTAGACAATTTTCTACCTGACTGTCGGCCAATCAGAAGGCGTATTTGGTTGGCAGTCTAACTTCTGGTTGGTTGTATTGGCGGTACAGATAGAGTCATGCCCAGGTGGAGGAGTTTCAGACTACCCAAGAGAACCAGACCTGTGAGTACACATGCTTCTGATGGATTTAATGGGGGGGTTTAGATATGATTGGATCGGCTTGTACGTTTTTTGAAAATGAGTTTATTAGTGGTAGTTTTAAAGGGAAATTTGCCAGTCTATTTCAATATTGTTTGGGGTGTACTTCGGGATTTTAATGGCTTATTTATGTTTTTAATTATTTATAAAGCAAATGTTTGTATATTGACCCTCATATGCGTGTTACCAATACAGTGTGATAGTACCAAGATCCATTTAAATTGCCTCTTTTGTTTTACAATTGAAAAATTCGAAATTTCACAGCTTTATTATCAAATAGTATATTTAATAATGCTTTTTTTTTTAGACATTATTGGTTGTTTTAATCAGGCTCTGGCAGTTACCAAGTTTCAGCCCAACTAGTAACATCACCCTACTCTGTGTTTTCCCCATAATCATACTCAAATTATTTCATGTGCCTCTGCTGACATTTGCACTTTAAATTTAGGAGTGTACTTCTTGCGCATCTGTCTGCGTGTGTGTGTGTGTGTGTGTGTGTGTGTGTTTTCTGTCCCATATGAATGAGCTCACATTTGGACTGTGTTTTTTGGGTTGCTCGGGAGTGGCTGTTCATATTTTACTCCATTTGTTTGTGTGTCAGATTTTAAGTTTTTATTATTTTTTTTATTATAAAAGACTCCTAAAAATAATTTAAAATATATTTATTATTTAAAATGTATAATATAATGCATAAACCAGTACAAAATAAACATATACAAATATAAATTAATATTTCTTATTATTTTAATGGATATTACTGATTTACACATTATGTAATGTATTCATGATTGATGTAGATTACTTCATAATAGTCAACGTTATCAAATTGTTACTTATTATTATCATTATTATTATTATATTATAGTGACTGATGCAAAATATGAAAAAAGTAGTTCATCAGTAGTTTCAGTATCAGTAGTTACAGCATATCTGTGTTCTACTACAAGTTATTCTTTTTAATAGAATTGCACATTTATGTTACTAGTAGATCTTGAATCCAGTCTGTATGGCGTCTGTTGTGAATAAAGGAAAAGTGTCAGCTAAATGTTCTCATATGGCACATATGTAACACCCTGTCTCATTCTCTGTGGGGGATTATGCTTTCCTCATGGCTGGGAATTCTGTCAGTATGGAATATTCTGTTCCATATGGCGGGAATTCCTGGCCAGCTGTAAAGAATCATGAAGGGAAAACACCCTGCATTTCCCCTGAGGAGGGCGTATCTCTCTAATCCACCCGATCACACACTCCTCCATCTCTGCCTCGCTCTCCAGGGATTCTAGAGTTGTAAATGTAGAATTACATTTCTTGCATTTGTATTTTGGCTTTGAGAACAGAATTCATTACATACACACTCACACTCATACATAAACATAACTCTCACAGATGCACAGATGCATCACAGATATCCAAGACAATTAACACAAAAATTGCACAAAACATTTGCATACATGTACAAACATTCAACCATTTAGGAAGCACATATACAATTGTTTTCTATGCTTCAGTAGTTTAAATTTAAATTAAGATGATTATAATTATTACAGACTGACCCTAACCCAAATACTGTTTTTGCTGTTAAATGATTTACTCATTTGCAATGTAATGTCATAATTTTTTTCAGCAAAAATAGATAACATTTATTATTAGATAAAAACTTAATTCAAATACATTTTTATTGATTTTCATATCTAGATTACCATGTAATTATATATACATACACTGATCAGTATACATACATTGTGATTTCTGGATTTTATTTTTTAGATTATGTCTCTCACAGTGGACATGCACCTACGATGACAATTTCAGACCCCTCCATGATTTCCAAGTGGGAGAACTTGCAAAATAGCAGGGTGTTCAAATACTTATTTTCCTCACTGTATATATATTTACACACACTCAGGTATTAGCATGGTACTTTGAGGAAGTCATGCTACCACAGTAAAAGCCAGTTTTACTAAACAGGGCAAATTAGCGTGAGAGTGCAATTCCAAAAAAAGCACAGATGGGAGTGGAAAGTTCTGCACGTGATCTACTGACGACGAGCAAATTAAAATACACAGACGCAGCTGGATCATTTCCATAATAATGACCAGTGTTGGGGGTAACGCATTACAAGTAACTTGTTACGTAATCAGATTACTTTTTCAAGTAACTAGTAAGGTAACGCATTACTTTTCAAATTTACAACAAACTATCTGAGTTACTTTTTTTTTTTTTAAAGTTACTTTTTCACATTTATTTGACTGACAGCTCTCCTATCCCCATGTTGATAAAAATCGAGAGTAAGTACAGAGGCGTTGTGTGTAAATGTGTTATTGTAGTTCTAGACTAAATGTGAGCATTTATTCATCTCACTTGCACAATAAAGATTCTGTACTCCTCAAAATGAATAAAATCAGTCAAATGCAAAACCAGAGTATTATGCAAACCTCAAATATATAAATGTTAAATAAAACTAATATTTTTATGCATTTAATCTACCTTTATTGACTAATGTCTTGCTGCTGACCTTCGATGATTCAGTTAAACCATGAGCAAATATTACTCTATTTTTTTGTTTTTATTTGTTAAAACTTTTCTATTTTTCCATTATCCAGACTGGCAGCACATTTAAGGCTTATTATATAAGATTAGAAATTTTGGTATGAAGAGGTCTTTACATTTGCACAAAAATAGAACTTTTTTTGCTATTAAAAAAAAAACAAGCCCAGCCCAGGTGAGAAAAAGTAACGTAACGCATAACTTTCTTAAAAAGTAACTAAGTAACTCAATTAGTTACTTTTTAAGGGAGTAACGCAATATTGTAATGCATTACTTTTCAAAAGTAACTTTCCCCAACACTGATAATGACCAACACAATCTACCAAGAGCAGTGCAAATTAGCATCTGGTTTAAGATGGCTTTTTTGGGGCATTAAATAATGGCGCAAATACCAGTATAATTGACGGCCGCAAAACAGTAAATCACCTTGCATGATTCATTTAAATACTCTCCTCCCATAAATTTTGCCTCTGAAAGGGAGACTACTACAAATGCATATGCAATAAGGTCAGCCACAAAAATAACTCTGTCCACGCCATTTCAGCGCTAATTTTTCACTGCCTGTCTTTAGTAAGTCATGACACTAGTTTTTTAATGCCAAAAGAGGGTTTGCGTTGGCTTCGTAAATCTGTCCCTAAATGCCAAAAAAAGCCTCCCAGAAGTTTTTGGTACTTTTTTGTTAGCGTTTTGAGGTTTCACGCTCTAAGATAACTGACATGAACCAGTGTTTAATATGGAAGACTGTGAGTTTTGTTTTAGTTGATCATTCAGATGAATGTGTGTTTTGACCCAGAACAGAGGGAGTTCAGACATAACTACATTCAGGGAGAGGCGCTGTCTAGGGAGGGATGCTGGGTCAGAACAGAACCTGTGTCAACACCCAAAAGCTCAGTCTAAAAGTTTGATGTAGTCAGGAAGGAGGTCAGAGATGGAGAGACCTCCATAGGAGAACAGCTGTTCAGACCTGCCTTTTCCTCTCTTACTCATCCTGTTTCTCATACTCTTTAGCTCAGTTTCTGTTTCAGTGGGCGTGTTTGATGAAGATTAGAACGTGTTTCTGTGTGTCTGTAAATGTGTGTGTGAGGTGTTGAATTGATTAACTGTCACTGTAGGGTGCGTTTGACTCAGGTGGTGATGTGTGTATTTGTTCAGTGAGCTGGTTGCTCTCTGCAGGCTGACCAGCCTTCATTTCTCTCAGCCTGCCCTGTTTTTCTTTTCGTCTGGGACGGTTTTGTACAGTTGTAGAAAATTCTTGAGAATGAAATTTTGCACACAAAAAAAAAAAAAAAAAAAAAAAAATGAAAGAGTAAAATGTGTTCTTTAAGACTTTAAGAAAAGTATTGCATTTAACTTCCAATATAACCTATTTCTAGGTGGAACAGAATATTCTGTTGGACATAATGTAGTCCAGCAGAATTTGATTGAATCATTTTGTGGTGGTCAATAAAAGTTTTTAATGACCGACCACAATTTTTTATGTTTTAAAAAATAAGTCTCTTACTCTCGCCAATGCTGCATTTATTTGATTAAAAAAGTAATACTGTGAAATATTAAAGAACTGTTTTCAATTTTAAAATGAAAGGCAAAGCTGAATTTTCCTACAGAAATCATTATTTTATGCTGATTTGGTGCTATGAATTATTATTGGTACACAATTAATAAGGATTCTTATTTTTATCAATGTTCAAATCTGTTGTGCTGCTTAATTTTCAGTTCCAGTTCAAAAGAACAGAATTTATTTGAAAAAAATATATATATATTTTGTGACATTATAAATGTTTTTACTTTCACCTTCAATTTAATGCGTCCTTGCTAAATAAAAGTATTTTTTAATTCTTACTTTGCCCAAACTTTTAATTGGTCATTCCACAATAAGCAGCAAAAACAACACTAATAATATGAAATGTTTCTCGAGCATAATATCAGCATATTAGAATGATTTCTGAAGGATCATTTGACACTGAAGACTGGATTAATGATGCTGAAAATTCATCTTTGCGTCACAGGAATAAATGATATTTTAAAATATATTCAAATAAAAAACAGTTCTTTGTTTCTACAATATTACTGTTTATACTGTATTTGTGATCAAATAAATGCAGCCTTGACGAGCATAAGAGACTTCTTTCAACAATATAAAAAAATCGTTTGACTTGTAGTGTATAAGATAAGATATTTACATTACTGTTCAAAAGTTTGGGCAAAGTAAGATATAGAAGTATAAGTACAAAGTAAGTATATATATATATATATATACACTTTCTTTATAGATAATAGTGGAGTTTTCTTTAAAAATACTTCAAATGAAAGCTAAAACCTGTATCTATCTCTCTCTCTCTCTCTCTCTCTCTCTCTCTCTCTCTCTCTCTCTCTCTCTCTCTCTCTCTCTCTCTCTCTCTCTCTCTCTCTCTCTCTCTCTCTGTAGTTGTCGGGTGGCTGTGAGCAGACTGTGGTTCTGCAGGACTTTGTTGCAGGCTCAGTGGGTGAGTTGAGCATTCAGTCAGGTCAGACCGTCGAGCTGTTGGAGAGGTCTGGAGAGCGGCCTGGCTGGTGTCTAGTGCGGACCACCGAACACTCGCCCCCTCAGGAGGGTCTGGTTCCCAGCAGTACCCTGTCCGTGTCTCACTCCCGCAGTAGTGTCGACATGGACTGCTTTTTCCCACCTGGGAAAGGTGAGTCACACACAAATATTCACCGCCCACAAACACAGATCATGTGTCACTTTCTTATGGCTAAGCATTCTTCTTAGAAACAGCCAAAGCCCCCACTACTAGTTCAATATGGAACTGTAATGCAGTCATTAACAAATATTAACAAATTAATTTTTTGATTAATTTGCTGATCAAGAATTTTTACTTTGTAACAAGATACTTTTTGATATATTTGTGTCTAACTTTTACATGCTTTTATCCAAAGCGACTTACATTGTGTTCAAGGTATACATTTCATCAGATCATGTAATCAGATCAAGACTTCAGCATTGCTAGCACCATGCTCTACTGTTTAAGATATTGGAAAAACATTTTACGCTTTAAAATCCCTTTTAAAAAACATTCAGTTGCAAAACATTTATTATAACATAATGAAATGTTTGCAGTTTATGTGTTGCTTGCAAAAATAATGATTATGTCAGAAATAATAATGAATAGTTCATCCCAAAAAAATTTAATTCTTCTTACATTTATAGCAGTGGCTCTCAACCAGGGGGCCGGGCCCACAAGGGATCCTCAGCAAACTTACATGGGGGGGATGCAGGATGGGTAAAGAAATATTTAAATTACTATTATTAATATATTATAACAATTTAACGTACATATAAAATATACAATAATGACTGAAATAATTTAAAAAAAAAAAATTTTTTTTAAAACAGTTCTTGAAACATAAATATTGTGATTAATTTATCTATATCAACGCTATGATATACTGTACACATAATACACAACACATAATATATTGTATATTATATTATATAGGGGACCTTCAAAAATTGTGTTGGGTTGGAAGTAGGGGGCATTTGAGTCAAAAGGTTGAGAACTACATGATTTAAAGTAGTTTTGACAGCCTCAGTTACTATGTACTTTCTTTGCATGCTAAAGAGCAACTAGGACATTCTGTTCAATAGCTACTTTTGTGTTCAGCGGGGTAAAAAGCATACAAGTTTCAAATAAAGTATATGAATTTGTATTTTTGGATGTGGATCTGTCCCTTTAAGCTGTTGTACATGTGCCCACGGCTCTCTGAGCAGCATGTGCTCTGGCTTCTTCCAGGGGAGCCAGTTCTGCTCTCGGTGGGAGAGGTACAAATAGGGTTTGATCATTAATTAGCAGGGTACTAGTGATGCTAAGGCTTGCGTCCTGCTTTGATCCAACTCGGGGGGATTGGTGTATGTGTTTGGTGGGGCTTCAATCCTGGGACTCTCACAGGCTTAAGAGATGTTTACACAATAGATCCACACTGAAACCATGCAGAACTATTTTAGCTTTTAATTGTCTTCATTTGAATAATTCATCTATCTATAAGAGGGGTCTTTTTACTTTTAAGGCCCCTATTTAAGGCCAAGCTAAATCGAAGAACAAACTGATGTGACGTAATTTCAAACAAAACCAGACCAAAACGAAGATTGTTTGGAGTTTGTTGTGTAAATTCTAAAAACGCTTGCCAAAGTGAACTTTCCGGAAAAAGTTTGCTCTGGCTGGTATCACCTTCAAACTACCATTGTTCCATGGTGATTATGTAATTAAATGGGGGTGGCTCCAGGGCTCTGCCGCCTTTTACATGGAAATCTTCTCTGGTTAATATCTTCTGTTCAGCCCGTTAAGGTCAGAGGTGAGGAAGAATGAACATACTGGAGAGCTGCTTCATAGTATAAATTGAAGTTATAATTATTTTTGAAATGTTTAATATTGGAAAGCTGCTTGCTTTAAAGCAATCTGTTGTATCCCAGCAGTGTGGGGGCGGCATCTGGATGCTCCCCTACAGTATACCACTACAAAGGTGTTTTGATTTTTTTTTTTTGCGCTAAAACTTCACTGTGAGTATATCAGGTTCTTTAAAGGGTCCATATACTTCAAGCAAGCACCATGAGGGTGTAGCTTTGGTTTTTGGGTCAGGGTGGTGTCAAAATGTGTGTCTTTAAGGCCCCATACTGTCTGAAGCGGAACACTCTGTATTGTATAGTCCCTTTTCTTCCTGTTGTCTCCCTGCACTGCACGTCCTGTGTTTAGAAGAGCACATTTCTAAACATCCCTACCAGAACCCCCTGACCTCATGACTGTTCAGGCCTGGATCTAAGAATAGACAGAGGAAAGGGGGAGTGAACCTTTTCCAGGTAGTTTTCAAGAAAATTAAATAAATAGAAAGCAACTGAAGGACTGACAGGTCAAGATGACTGCTGAACTTTTAACTCTTTAACTGTAAACTCCACTGAGAGGAATTCAATGTAATACACAACCAGAAGTTCATACACCTTCAAAAAAAATTTAGATAACGGTCGTCAAAAAGGAATATTTGGAATATTGGAATATATATTTGAATGATCTTTTGTTATTTGGATTTTGCGATGGCTGTTCACACTTCTGCCTGCCTTTATTTTGAGTAGCTGATATTGCTGTGTGTATGTGGAGTGTGTGTGTGTATGTGTGTGCTATATCTGATGCAACAGGGTTATAGTAAACAGAAAGTAATGCTTCGAAACATGGAAAATCTTTAGCCAGACATGAAGGATTCTGTCCAGTCAGACAGTTAACTGCATGCTACGCTTCGTTCTGTTGACTAGGCTTTTTTCAGTTCTGTTACTGGAACGTCAGTCCTATTATTGGACAGTTCTTGGAACTTTGTTTCAAAAATGTTGCCCTGCATGGTTGTCACATAGTTAACTTGTAAAATGTAGGAATAGAATTCCAAGTAGGCCCAACCTACTGGAGACAAGAAAATGTCATATATTGGCTGTCCTCTGTGAAATATACTATACCTTTATCCTCAAAAAGCTGTACTTAAGGCCTATTCGCGTGGGATTAGTATTATCCGGGGACTTCGTGTGATTTAGAAATTATGCCTCCACATCTGAATTTGTGGGTCATTCACACGGGATAAGTGAAGACTGATTTTACTAGAATTTACTGACTTATCTCCCAGTTGTGAACCCCCTCGCTTGATTGTGCACTATTTTGGATAGGCTATTGCTTGGAAATGTCTTGTCGTTATAGGTCTAGCTGTATGATATATCATAAACACAAGAATGTTCCTTAACGCATGCTGCTATACATGACATCGATCTCCATCTAATCATTCTTTTTGTTTTCGCTCTTCTGATGCTTTTCAGCTTTCTCTTTCTGCAAAGTGTATAGTTGTATGGTATATAGCGATATGACCCAGCACCTAAAATACTATCTGAACACTCCAAAGCAGCCTCCATTCTTCGCGATAGATGGATAAAAGGGCGCACAGGAAACAAAAATCTTGAATAAATGATATACGACCCTGCCAAATCCTGGCCAAATCACAGAGATGCCGATTCGCACGGGACTAATATTATCACAGGACCTCTGTGTTTCGCGAAATATGGTAGGTCATTTGCGGAGGAATTTTTACTTTACAAATTACAGACAAATTACAGACTCTTTCTCTATTACAAAATGTAGTGGTGGGCGGTATGACCAAATTCTTATTTCACGGTATAAGCAATTATACAGTATATCACTGTAACAGTATGTAAATCATAATATTGTGTCGGAGCTGATAGCTTTGTGCTCTGATACATATGAGGTTGAACTCTAGGCACCACGAGTTCGAGTTCTGGCTTGTGTCCCCACACATCAAGCGTAACGCAGGTCACGTTAGTGAAGCTTGCATCAGCTGACACTCAGCTTGATTCACTCGTACATATAGGAATACTACACCTATCACAGCATATCTATATATAGGGTCCATTCAGTATTATCAAGCGAAGCTCTTACTGTATTCATGTCGATGTCGTGTTTGCTGTTAGTTGTGGTCAAAGCATTTTGTGAGAGAAAACGCTGCAATGACGAGATCACTGCATTCACGCGATCAACAGACTGTCTGTGGAGCCGTTCATGTGATTAGAAAAGATCTAAAAATAATGCTATAATCCACACTTTGACGATTCGTTCATCTTGACAGCTGTAATGGTACATTACATGTGTTACAAAGTTCGTAGAATAAGGTGGAAGAAGACAAGTCGAGCCACGAACGCTGTGCTAAGTGATGAACTGTGACTTGGAATCTCATATGGTCCATTGTTTCCAGAAGAAAGCACTGAACACAACAGAGAAAATAAATAAATAAAAATAATTTAAAAAAAATAAAAAAAACTGAACGCAACAGAGACTAGTGCTTCCAAAGGATACACACTAAAGAGATGGCGGATTATTCAACCGTTGCTCGACTTGTCG
Organism: Romanogobio albipinnatus; assembly: GCA_023566225.1. Lineage (NCBI taxonomy): Eukaryota > Metazoa > Chordata > Actinopteri > Cypriniformes > Gobionidae > Romanogobio > Romanogobio albipinnatus. The sequence continues at coordinate 41,825,757 of CM042250.1, read as the reverse complement.
AGACTGTTTTCCAAGATGGCTCCTGTCTGTATACGCGTAATGTACTGTCTTTATAAAGTATCTTATTAAACTGTTTGTACAAAGTTCTCAATGCTTCGGTTTGCATGTAGGGACCCTCATTATGCTACCGTGTTAGCGTGAGGCTATTTTGAGCCTTGTTAGTGGTATTAACTAGGGATTTAATTTTACTTATTCTATGCCCCATATACTAGCGTTATAAGCTAATCTGTTTTTAGAGATAAAACTCTTTACATTCGATTTTCATGAAAACACTTCCCAGATAACGATTTACTCTGTAACCATGTGTTAATTACTCCTAGGTTCATTTTTCACCGGAGTTGTCCTTTAACGCTGGGTTCTTTGGGAAGCTGTACAGGGTTGTCTTGCCCTGACAACCAAAAACACACTTCTTTGGTGAAATTGTGGATTTCGTGAAGCCCTGTGACTGCAGCGCAGCCGGCTTCCCTAAAGCCGAGCACAGCGCGATAATGGGCGTGCATTTGGTCTCTCGCTCTTGTCGTGCGCGCCCTTCCAGGAGAAGAGCCCGTACGGCCCATACAAGGACATTCCGCCCTTGCTGACGTCAGATAGATCCATACTCTAAAAAACTTTCCGAAACTTGTGAGAAACCGGAAGGAGTATTTTTGGCACAGAAATACTCCTTAAAACGTCCAACTTTTTTTTTTTTTTACTTTGTCCATGTTTAGCATGGGAATCCAGCCCCCCCCCCCCTTTAATTGTGTCTTTTATTTGATGCTAAAGATATTTATGTATATAATATGACCATTTAGTGTCATGTATGTGTGTTTGTGTTCCTGAAACTGCTGGGGATGTAGTGGGGATGGAGATCTTGCGATATAGACACACCCTCTCAAAAATGGGACACTGCAGCATGCAGACGTAGCTGATGTAAGGATTCACACGCACATGCACACAAACACACACACAGACACACTCACAATGCTACATTAACTACACTCACAATGCTACATTGTCTTTCCGTGGAACAACTGAAAAAAAACTGTGACTTCTGTTTTTTCCTCCAGTCTCGTTTGAGGGGAAAAAAGGTATTTTTGCATGTTGGTTTTAGCAGACCTCAATGAATTCAGTGGAACCTTCCTGTATCCCTTTGAGTGTGTGTGTGTGTGTGTGTGTGTGTGTGTGTCTCTCAGTGGCCCTGGCCCCGCCCCCAGGCCCCTCCCCTTTATTGTGAAGAAGAGTAGTGCTGAACTTCCAGCTGAGCTTCAGTATTAAAGCGGACAGAGCCAAAGTGTGCTCCACCTCCCATTCCGTCCTTCTCCCTTTCTCCTCCTCTCTGTCTCTCACCTGTCTCTGGATGCACATATGAGACAGTGAGCGAGCAGCATGCGGAGTGGGAGGTCGTGTTGCTCTTGTGGAGTTTGTCTCAGTTGGATTTTGGGAAAGATTTGCTGTTGTGATGGCGCAGGTGCGTAACTCTACACACTCCGTTTGCTTGTGGAATGTATGCAGATGCGTTCAGTTGAATTTTCTTTTTGCAGTGTGTGCAAGCATGTGTGTCTGTTCATGCCCTGTGGGAGTTGGGTGTTGTGTGTCTGGGTTAATGATTATGATTGAGTTTTGTGTGTTAATGGAATTTGTTGTTAGTGTATGTGTATCTTTTCATATGAACTCTGGTATTTAATGTAATGGTTCACTGATCTGAATCCTGGATGAGATCTAGAATCCTGGGGGATCTCAGATAAGCTCAAGGATGTTTTCTTTTAGCAAAAGGTCAATATTGTCAAAAGTGTGCAGTTGTTACATACTTTTATAGAGTATATATTTGATCAGTCCATGTGTTGCCTAAGAATTGAACCCATGTCCTTGGTGTTACTAGCGCCGCATGGTCTATGGATTGCGCTACAGGAACACCTCAAGAGCTATTTTTTACCCATCTTACCATCTTCAAAATGACTTTCTCTGGTTTAACCTCATGTAGTTAGCTTGCAGTTATATTATCGAAAATAGGGTTTTGACATGAATAAAACTAGTTAATTTAGCTGTTACCTATTTTTTACATTATAGGGTGATATTTTATGCATAAATATATAATTTACATTTAAATGTTTATCCCTTTTTCTTTTCTCTCCTCTTTAATGTCTACTGTGTGTTTGTTCTTAAAGCATAATTAATGAAAAAAGAGCAATGCTCTGTCTGACTGTGTGTGTGCGGGTGTGTGTGTGTGTGTGTGTGTGAGCGATACTTCCCCCTCAAGCTTCTCTGTTTTCCTGTAACCTAATTTCTCCATCAACAAACCAATGTGTCTGCTGTTTCCTTCAGCTTTGAAGCTCAAATCAAGTTCTCTGCTCTGTTTGATCATTTCTTACTCTTTTTTTCTTGAAGAATAACATACTCTTTGAAGATTCTGCACATTTTGTCTCTTAGCGATTGGCTGTGTGAATTAGGATCAGGGGTCTTCAAACTTTTTTTGAATAAGGACCTCTTAATAAATAGATTGATGACACAAGGACCACCTGTACACTTACTGACTGACTTTTATGCCTGGGTTATAATGTGAATAATACCATATTAAAGTATTGATATACAATGCATAGATATTGCATATATATTATAAGGAATAATGTACATCCAGTCGGTTGTTATCACAGAATAAAAACCCTGACGGGGTGATCAGGACCCTGAAGCGGAGGTTGTATCTGTTAATATTATTTACAGGACTGCCGATGAAAATTAGCACTTTTGAGCTAACTCTGGTACATTTACATTAGTGTTCTGTTGATCAATGTACATTGTCCTCTTTTAAATAATAATACAAAATAAAAACAAGATTTAATGGACCTGAGCTAACATGAACTAACAGTGAACAGTTGTATTTTTATTCACAAATGTTAACCAAGATTAATCAATACTGAAACAACTGTATTTGTTCACTGTTAGTTAACGCATGTGACCTTGTGATATTAAAATAATCATTATGTACAGTGTCACATACTTGAACATTACTGTTTATTTTAATTTAGTATTCGTAAGCATTGGTCGAAGTTAATATTTGAATAGATTAATATTGCATTTTGATTTAATGCATTTTTGTTGTGGTTTTGTTTGTTTTTTAGTTTGAGATCCAACAATAATTGGAGTAAGGCAGTGCTGCTGCTCACCCTAAAAAGTGTGAACACAATACATTTGTTCCTGCATTTTCTACAGGACGTTCAGTCCTTCTTTTTGTTGTTTTTGTTCTGGATAGAATGTTACATCAGCAACTTGTGCACGTGAGTGTGGGGGACTGGGTATTTCAGGTGGGAATCTCATCTGAGAAATTTAGATAAAACGGTAGCAGTATGAAGATTCAGTTTGTCTGTTGCTAAGGTTGGAATGAATGTGGAATCAGGCGCCTGTTGTAACGACAACAGTGAAACTTAAGGGAATTAAGCATAACTTTAACAAAGGAGCATTATCCCAGCACATGGTCCGCGTGGATCCTCCCTGAGGCTGTCAGGACAAGCAGAGCAAGATCTAATTGGTTAATACCTGGGAGGGAGTGTTGACGGGGCAGTTTCAGGGGTGGATAGGCTAAATGGCTCTTTGAAGAAACATGTAACAAGGAAGTGACCTTTGTCCCATTCTCACCCCATGGGAAGTCACTTACGCAATGTCTACGGTAACTCAGTATTGCAGTGTCTGAACCAGCATAGAGTTAATGATCTGCACTGAAGCAGACAGCACTGGGCAAGATTACACATCAGGTTGGTTATTTCAGCCCATCCTCTAAGGATTAATCAGAATCCTGTTATTTGCTATTTACAGAAATATCTATGAACGCTGTTAATTAGCACATAAAATCATTTTGAATCATCCCTTAGATCCTAAAAACAAAGATAAAATGCATTTACAGTAATACACTTAAAGTGGAAGCCTAGCGGTGGTACTGGTGGGTTTAAAATCACAAACATAAAGCTCATAATTTAGTTAAAGCACTTGCATCAATTCCTCCAGGAAAAAATATTGTTTGGGCTGTTAAATTGTCTACATTGTCTCTTTGAGCAGGGAATAGATTTCCAGGTGGATAAACTTCTGTTCTGTTTTGTGTTTCTGATGTAATTCCTGGTTTTAGTTTGCCGCTCCGCAATCAACTCAGCAGTTTGTAGCAGCTTTGGAGCTCAGAATGTTGAAGGATAATTTGAGGACGGTATGGATAGCAAGTATATTTTAACACGGAAATGCTGTCCAATTGCTTTTCTTACCACATTTTACAAGCATTAATCTGCAAACTGCAGCACGCAGCACAAAATTTACACTAAGTCTCTTGTGCTCACCAAACCGGAAAACCTAAAAATACAGTTAAAAAAAACAGAATATAGTTAAATATTATAAAAGAACTGTCTTAAATTGTTATATATTTTAAACCGTAATGTATTCCTGTGATGGCATTACTCAGACATCGTTCTAACATGCTGATTTGGTGCTCAAAATACATTTCCTATTTTTATTAATGTTGAAAACAGTTGTGCTGCTTAATATTTTGTGGAAATGGTAGGATTTTTTTGAGGAATAGATAGTTCAAAAGAACAGCATTTATTTAAAATAATTTTTTTGTGGTACAATGTAAAAGTCTTTATTGTCACTTTTGATCAATTGAATTCACCCTTGCTGAATAAAACACCTAGTAGTTATGTAACATCCCTTCCATGTGCCTTTTGAATATTCTGGAATCTGGATACCATGTGGAAGTACACTCAAAAAACTTTTAAGCCTTTAAGATTTAGGCATTTTAATTAATAGTAAAATTCTATCAAATTTAATAGAATATCTTTACATATTTTAATTAAATAATCAAAAATCCTTAATAATTTATTCAATTAAAATATGTGAGGATTATTCAATTCAATTTGATGGAAATTTACTATTAATTTAAATGCGTAATCTTAAAAAAATAATTTTGCGTATAACTGGCTTTACTTCATTTGCCAGTCATAACATGAGTCGAAAGATTGGAGATTTGATAAGTCTGATAAGCATATCTATTACAGCAGTCTTATGTTAACACGTTCCCCTGGTTTCACAGACAAGGCTTAAAGGGGTCATAGAATGGTACATGCACTTTTACAAGTTGATTATACGGAAATGTGTGTTGGCAGTGCCTGTACACAACCATCCTATAATGATAAAAATACATCCAGTGTTTTTTTTTAAATCTCCTTATATATTTTCTCCTGTCTCAAATCGAGCCGTCTGACCGTGTGACGTTACACGGTGTACGCCCCTCCTAAGATTGTTGATTGACAGCAGCGTTTCAACACAGACCCACCCTGAGCGAGCTGTCATCAGTCCGCCATTGTTGATACTCTGGAACAGAATGGCGTCTAAGCGATTGTGGTGTTGTGTTGTTGTTGTGTGTAATAACGAACACAGCAGTCATTTTGATGTTCCTAAATCCGAACTGCTGAAGACCCAGTGGCTGCTGAGTTTTGTTTTAGAAGGGAATATTCCCCCCGATCAACGTCAATGTTTGCGCGAATCATTTCTCAGCAGACTGCTTTATAAACGAGCGTCAGTATAAAGCAGGTTTTGCTAATAAGCTGCTCTTGAAAAAAGGATCGTGTTCCTGCTGTACCTCAGGAAGATGTGAGTGTAACGTTTTATTAACCTTTATATTAATCTTTGCAAATCGCTTCACGATGAATGAGGCTAAAGTTTACAGGGTAAGTTACATTACGGCATGCTTTCTGTGTATGATGTTCTCAATATAATTCATAATCCCACGTTTATAATGAACAACGCGTTATGTTTGTTATTACAAACTGTGTACTCGGGTGATAAAGTTAACGTGGTAACACTACACTAAGCTTACTTTTGTACATGGTTTATAACGGTGTCTGTTACTGATTAAGAAGTAATGTAAAAAAAAAATCTTATAACATAACATCAATCTGTCAATGAACTAACACATCAGTAAACACATAGCAACTACACTACTCTGCCAGTACAAAGATAGATCAAAGTGACATGACGTTAACCAACCATTCAGAAACGTCCTGTTCGAACTTCGATGGGTTCGTCATCTTGTTCCTAGTCCGACTCCGGTTCAAAATGATAAGGTTGCTCAGATGTTTCCTCAGAGACTCCCGTTGCCATTATTTCTCGAAAATATACCCTCAAATGTTGTCAAGGCAACACTCCACGTGTGTTGTGGTGTTGTGTCAGGGTCGAACCGAACGCCCCACAGAGCAGAGGGGGCGGGGTGAGCAAAGCTCATTATCATTTAAAGTCACATGCACTGAAATGACTTGCTGAAAACTGAGCTGGTTTTGACCAGGTAAAATTAGTGTTTTCTTACAATACTAATGAGAATTTTTAATTAAAGTATATTACAAACTTTTCATTTAGACACTAAAGAATCATATTAACTTGTACAAAAATGTCATTCTATGACCCCTTTAAGCTAGTCCTAGACTAAAATGCATGTTTGAGCCGTTTTAACTCAAAGCAACTTGCACTGACAAAACTTAAAATATATCATTGCCATTGTTTTGACTCAACATTCACACCAGTAATGTTTTTTTCTAAGGTATGTTAACAATAGCTACTCAAATGCCCTAATTGAACTAAGGACTAATCCTAGCTTAGTCTACGCCCTGTTTGTGAAACCGGGCCATTATGTTTAAGTGTTATGTACTTCAGTATCCAATTCAATTCACATTTATTTGTATAACGCTTTTCACCATACATATTGTTTCTGCATTACAATGTAATCTGTTATCAGAGGTGAATGTGTCAAGTTATGCATTTCAAAAATGTATATATACAAATCAATCATGCAGTTAGCTAACAATGTATTAATTTAAACAATGTATTCAATTTAAGGCAGAAACAGTGAGCTCATTGAAGTAATGAATACATGTTGTTAACAAATTATTAGGGTAAATAGAACATTTGCATTGGTACATGTTGATTCAGAGTTTGTATCATCATTCTGAAATCCTGTCAATATGATCATTTAAATGACTAAACATTTGATTTTACAATTTGAGGGACAATTCAACCTTTTCTGTGTTAAATTCCATGTGCTGTAAACTCCACCCTTTCAATGTGATGTGCAGTTTCCCTTTGTTGTGATGCCCTGCTATGTGGAGTTACAGAATGCCTTTATGACCAGATCAGGTCAAGCTGGTTTTTTCACTCTACAGTTGTGTCTACAAGCTAGTGGCCTATAGACAAGACGATTGCTTTTCCTTTCACCTCAGTCGAGAGGCTGATGTCCAACACAGTGCGCTCAGGTTTTTTGGCTTTTAGCTGTTGGATTTGGTTTTGTGGGTTTTGAAGTTTCGGCTGCAGTGAACATCTCTTCAATGGTCTGAGCTGGTATAAGGACTTTTTTAATGTTCATTTTTCAGGGGTTAAATGGCTTATTCTAAATGTTCTGAGGTTGTAGAGCCACTTTCTTAGGTTATATATTATGCCAGAATTGTGATTACTTTTATTGGTTGTCTTTTAATTCCATTGTAGAATTTCTGTATGGTCAATATCACTAATTTCTCTGTCATTTTTATTCAACAGAAAACTATCCCGTGGGAAGTTCAGAGGTGAAATCGGAGTCTTCCGCATCACTGCAGCCGCAGACATCGGTGACCTCTTTGCCAACAGGTTCTCCGGGACCCAAGCGATCTGGAACTACTGGAAACACATTAAAAAAATGGCTCACCAGCCCCGTACGGCGTCTCAGCCACGGCAAGGGCGACAACACTAACGCTAAAAAACCCAACAATAAGCAACGTAAACGAGATGGCCGCAAAAGTGTAGAACTGGGGACGCCACACCAAGACAGCACAGAAGAGGTACGACAATTAACCATTAACCATTTAGGAAATGTTCTTGCATAAGTCGGCAGTGTTTCAGCATTCCAGCATTTTAACAATACCACATACCATACAATGTGTAGAAATGCATTCTCATTTTTTATGATGGTACCACACCTAACACATATTTCAGTGTAGTAAATTATGAGTGGGTTGTACTAACAAGGATTAATCTTAAATCTAGATTAATTCAAGGTTTATCTAATAATTCTGTCAACTTTAAACCTTGTTTAAAAATAAGCAGGTTTACATTTATACCATAATTTTGAACCTGGATTTAATTTATATTTAAAATAGATTAACTTTAATCCTGTTGCTCCATAACTTTAAACTCAGATTTAAAACTAAAGTAGGGATTAATTTTTAAATAAAATAAAGTACCCTTACAATTAAAATATACTGATGACTGAACAGAGCTAAAAACAGTGTGTGTGTCGTCAGGTCTCAGAGGGGTGTTTATTACAAATAAAAATGAAAAATAAAGCGCATTGAGCCAGCAGTATGAGGGTTGTGGCGGCCTAGCCTTCTATCGAGTCCAGGATGCAGATCCGTCACTCATCTCAGCTCATCTCAGTAACGGCCTCTCTACGTAGCACTTTATAAAGACAGCTGACATTTTACAAGTTTATTTCCTTTTTCGGCAAAAGCTACTTTTGTCAGAGAGAGAGTGTTTCTGTTGGTCAATAAAGAAGGAAATTGAATATTAGTATTGTTGCTGTCAATAGGGAATCCATCATGGCGGCGAAAATTAATCATGAATGGAAGTTGTTTTAATCGCAGGTTAAATTCTATTCTCTGATTTGTTAATCTGGGTTTAAAATTAAGTGGTGCAACACAACTCAAATTAAAAATATAGCTGCAAGCAGCCATACCGGGGCCAAGCGCAAAGAAGAAGACAAGACATGCAAAAATGGCTGGCAATGTCAGATCAACTGCAGCAATGAGCAATTAAAGACCTATTAAGGTGATTTTAGGCAAAATAGCTGTAAAATGATAAATACAGTCAATAACAAGCGCAAAGAAGAAGACAAGACGTGGCAAAATGGCTGGCAGTGTCAGATCAACCGCAGCAATGAGCAATTAAAGACCTATAAAGGTGATTTTAGGCAAAATAGCTGTAAAATGATAAATACAGTCAATAATAATGATTTAATGATTTATCACTTTCAACCAATAGGTGGCACAGTTACGAAATTGATATGGTGTGGTCAGAATAAGGGAACAATGACACATGCAAAGATTGGTGTCAATATATCAAAGCAGGGTGTCAATATAGTGTCAATATGTCATTGCAGAGATATAGCCTCAAGAGGCCTTTTCATTATTAGTATGGACCACATGGCGGTGCTGTTTTGAAACCTTTTAAGTACCTTAAAGGCATGGTGCTGATGGAACATACCAAGTTTCGTAATAATACACCAATTCATTTGTAAAGCATAGCATTTTATATCATAATACTGCATTGTAGTCATTGGGAATTTCATGTTTTGTTCTATTATAGCGCCACCAAGTGGCACAATCCTACCATTTTGTCCTCGGAGTGAGCCCATACATGTGTGTCAATTTTGGTGAAAATATCTTGTTTCGTTTTGGAGTTATAGACCTTTATATGAAAAAACACATGAAAAATGACTGACACCTGACTTTGATTGGATTTTACACCCCCTTACTATCAATATTTTGACATTTGGGCAATAGAATTCAACTAACGACTTATGTTTCCGAACTTCTAATGCTGGTTTCGTCTCAATCGGACTAGCGGTTTCGAAGATATCAGCTAATGTTTTTAAAGCGCTAAATTACAACGCTGCACAAACCATAGACCGAAACCTAGCAAGTCTGGTGTTTCTAGCCCTTATGGTTAAAAAGTTATTAGCATAAACATGAGTCAAATTTTGGACTGATGGTGGCGCTAGAGCGATTGAGTTAGAGATTCCAAATTTGCTATGGAGACTTTTCAGACTGTCCTCTATCTGTGTGCCAAATTTCACAACTTTTTACCATACGGTTCTATGGGCTGCCATAGACTTCGTGGCGGAAGAAGAATAATAATAATAGGAACGGGAACGGTTTCAATAGGTGCCTTCGCACCTTCGGTGCTTGGCCCCTAATAAATCACCTAGATCAACAAATCCTAGATGAGCTCTAAACTGTGCTTAATTTAATCCTTGTTGGTGCAACCCACCCTACATATCTATGTAGAAGGGCTTCCTGTATAGGTGCATGTTTTATGAGTGTGCCTACTGTTAGAAGTCATAAATGATAGATTCCTGTCGGCTCAAGGCTGGCAGTTTTATTTAAACCATTTAAATGGGACTGACTCTTTCTCCAAAGAGAGGAAGACGAGGAGTGAACAGCGGAGGAGAAGAAGAGGCTGAAGACGAGCCCCACACACCCCTCCCTCCCCCCATGGAGATCATCAAGGACCCTTCCGCCCAGGAGGAGAAGGTGAAACACAGACTTTCATTCATTTTTTATTGTGGCTTTTTTCCTTTTCTTGTTTTGTCTTTTTTTTTCTCTCCACTCTGCATCCCTCATCCTTTTTGTTAAAGGAACAGTTCACCAAAAAATGAAAACTTTGTCATCATTAGCTATGTTTCCAGCCAAAGTTTTGTGTTTAACTTTATTTACACCAAGTGCAAACCCCCCTCCTTTGTTGACAGAGGCTATTTAACCTAACTCCACCCACCATTGTCCGGTTGAGCCAGACAAAATTACAAAAGAAACCCATCTGCTAAGGCCTGTTCACACCAAAAATGATAACTATGAAGATAGCTATAACAATAACGTCTCGGTTACGTATGTAACCCTTGTTCCCTGAAGGAGGGAACCGAGACGTACGTCGGAACTGACCGACGAATTGGGTTCTGTTTTCAGACACCAATCTACTTTGAGTGTATAGAAACGAGCCAATGAACATTGGCATGCGGTTCACGCATTCCACGCGTCGCCCCGCGTTGCGGGTATAAATACGGCAGTGGAAGTACCGCATATCATTTTCAACTGGGGAGCCGAGATAAGTGGCTCGGGCCTTCAGCTGAAGCACAGCACCTGGCGACGGGACGTACATCTCCGTTCCCTCCTTCAGGGAACGAGGGTTACATACGTAACAGAGAGGTTCCCTTTCAGTCGGTCACGTTCTTGGATCCCTACCAACACGCCAGGGATGCTGGCCCTTCCAGCGCCCTGCCTGAGCTCGCTGGACCACTCCTATGTTGGAGTGGGAGTCAGGGCTCCCGGCAAGGAAGGACAGTCACCTGTTGTTCCTGCAAGACCCACTCAGCGTGACTATTGGATAACGCTGGGAAAGCGTGCCCGTCTCTGGAGATGGTACGCTGCGGAGCCACATCCTTCAATGGAAGGAGAGGTGGAAATACGCATAAGGACTAACCTATCTGGGGTGGACCCAACCTGGTCCTATGGGGGGAAGAACACACCCAGAGACGACAGAGCGGGCTAGCATTTTTAAATGCTAGCAGGGAAAGAGTTAAAAAATACCTACATGTAATTACAGCTATTATTAATGTCATCTATAATTACCCTGGTGAACCTTCCCTTACACCTTGACCCACCCTTAAACCTGGCCATACCACCAAACCTGTCCCTAACCTCACCCGTATCTCACCTCAATAGCAGTTGACCTCAATTGTACCTAACAATCAAGTTTTTTGACGCAAGTGCATAGTAGTTAAAGACAACTAATATAAAATTGATGATTGAGCAATTAATTAAATCATAAAAATGTAAAGTTAAAATAATCTAAAAACATTGTTAACCCTCTGATGTTCCTTCATTTTCTTCAGTCAACCCATTCATTATTTTTAGATCATTTAAATGAATAATTTCATAGAAGAAAGAATTCATATGGGTTTGCTTACCTTGCTCACTTTGTCCTCATTGTTTGCGTTTTCCCTTTCAGTTTAGATTCTTATCTCTCTCGCTCTCTTTCATTTTCTCTGTCTTTCAGACTCCAGAGCCTGGCTCTTTCCCAGTGTTGGGTAGCGTCACCCCGTCTGATCAGACGCCCAGAGACCCAGAAACCGAGCAGAAGAACAAGGCCATGAGAGGGCGAATGTAAGCACTCATCTGAACTGCTCAAAGACTGTACAAATGAATTAAACAACAAATAAAGATGCAAATCCTAGTATACTAGTTGAAACATGTTGATGTTCTAGTATATTCTGATATCTCTCATATTTCTGCATTATCTACAGGTTTGTGTTAAATGAAATGGTGCAGACAGAGAGAGACTATGTGAAGGATCTGGGTGTCATAGTTGAGGTATGTGACAGATAGCAGCAAAATCATTCAGAAAGGTGAATGCACATATGTTATCTGTCCTGTCACGACGAAGCATATTTAAAGCATTTGGTTAAACCTCCGTGATACTTTTGTTCGCAATCAAAACAGCTGATTTGCATTAGTCACCTTATATAATAGTTGTAGGACAGAAATTATTACAATGATCTGAAGAACATGGAGTATAATGTCACATCAAAAACCTTTTTTTCTCCAGAGAACCATATTACAGTGCAAAATGGTTATTGATAAGTTTTTGCTGCAACATTTATTAAGTTCTGCTACATTTATTATTAAGTTGAGTCTCCAAATGTCTGTTTTTCTCATTATCCCCAGGGCTTTATAAAAATGATCGGGGAAAAAGGTGTTCCGGATGACATGACGGGGAAGGATAAGATCGTATTCGGGAACATTCATCAAATCTACGACTGGCATAAAGAGTAAACCACAGCTATTTTCTTTTCTATTTTCTAGAAACTATTTTTACAGCTGGTAAAAAACTAATTTAACTTAATTTAATAAAGGCACTCGAATGCTCAGTGAAGTTTTGTTGGAACTAACAGAAAAAATCCTCATAAAATAAGAACACAAAAAGCATTTTTGTGGAGTGTTGATTGATTTACATAGCAAAAAAAAATATATATTTGGTATACTATCGTTTGGGGTCAGTACGATTTCAGTAGATTTTTTTAATGAAAGAAATTCATATTTTTATTTAGCAAGGATGCATTAAAATAGTCAAAAACGGACAGTAACAGCATTTATAATTATTTATAATGATAAAAAAATCAATTAAAATCAGTTTTTATGATCGTTCTATTCATCAAAGAATCTTGAAAAGATGTTTATGAGTCTGAAAGACTCGCGCCAAAATCGTGTTCTCTTTGTGCTTAAGTGAACAATAACACACAGAATTATGCCAAAATGCCCATTTTGTCGAGTATTTTCATAAGTACATCTTAAATGAGTTAAATAACGTCTTAAATGAACTTAAAAGAGAGAGAAAATTAGATGCGCATGACAGTGAGTCAGATCCACGTCATGTTCTGCAGCAGCATATATTAAAGTAACAGCAGCCACTAATGATGTCTGTCATGAATGTTAATCACAGAACAAAGGGAACAGAGAAAATTTTAGTTTTAATAAGGAGTTATTCTATATTTAATTTATTATTTATTTATGATAACTTCAATTTTAACTTCGACTATTAAGTTTCTGTATTTTCCTACCTGTTTGACACTTATTATAATAGGTTTATGTGAAGATTGTTCACTTGAAATTGATATAGCTTTCAATTATACTGTAATGTTGAATGTCTATTATTAAAAAAAATCTATTTCAGAGACATCAGTAGCAGTTTTAGTATCAGTGATACTGGCCTTCATAAAAAGATGCCATTACAACAAATATTTCAAATATACTGTATTTAAGTTGTTTCTACATTAATTTGGAGAGTAACTGTGAAATATAAAAAGCGCAGATTACAGAAAATTGCGATTAATTAGTTACTTTTTTTAATCGATTGCCAGCACTAATAATAATAAATGTTTCATGAGCAGCAAATCAGCATATTAGAATGATTTCGGAAGGATTATTTGGCACTGCCGATTTCAGATTTGCCAAAATAGAATACAGTTCTTTTAATGTTTCACAACATTACTGTTATACTGTGTTTTTGCTCAGTAAAAAATCTTACCAACCCCAAACTTCTGAACGGTAATGTATTGACTCTACAATGTTGTCACAGTCTTACACACTATTTTCATAAAATGGTGTCTTTTTCTAGATTGCCATTTTTGATAGCAAATAAAATAATCAGCAGGCAAAACTCATGCATTAAACTTCCTGGTTGATATCAGCAATGACGCACACTAAAGAAGGAAACAGACTGAATTTCAGATGAGAATCTTATTCAGTTTGAATGAGGGAAGTTTATACACATCACCAAATGTTTTCTTTTCTAATTTTTAAAGGTTCTTCCTTGGCGAACTGGAGAAATGTCTGCAGGACCATGACAGACTGGCCGAGCTGTTTATCAAGCATGTGAGTTCAACAGAATGAACTCTGTGTGTGTCTATGTGATAAATGATAAATGATAAATGCGACATGTGTTGCAGTAAACTTCACTCAAATGTCTTCCTCTATTATACAGGAAAGAAGGTTGCACATGTATGTCATCTACTGTCAGAACAAGCCCCGCTCAGAGTTTGTTGTGGCTGAATATGATGGATTCTTTGAGGTGAGTGTGATTTGAGCAGCTCAGTTATGTCTCCCTGGAGTAAAGTGCTTGTTTGCTGATGTTCTTGGAGTTTCTGTCAGGAGGTGCAGCAGGAGATAAACTCCAGACTGTCCATCAGCGATTACCTGATCAAACCCATCCAGAGGATCACCAAATACCAGCTCCTGCTCAAGGTATTAGCCACTGAATCACACAATCATGATGAGACTTATACCCTTACAATACACACCATGGTAAACATAAGGGCTTTTCATATTTGAAATAGTTAACCTTGGGTCATTCTGAGCCCTGGGTAAACGGAATCGTCATACCGTATTGTTTCCGAATATAAGACAATGTTTTTTTACCTAGAAATACATCTGGAAAAAAAAACGGTTTTGTCTTATATTCAGGGTCTAGACTTTTACATGTCACATCCGCAACAATAGGTGGCGCCAAATACGCTTAAAACAAGTGTGCCAAGAACTACGGCGTGTTAGAAGATCAGGAGCGCAAAAAGACTGCTAACAGTCAAAGAAAACCGTCTAAGAGCCGCATGACTGTCATGTTTGTATGTCTCGCTGAAGGGCCCAAAATATTTTCAGATTTTTCCAAAAGGTACATCTTGAAAATGGGGGGTGGGAAGTCGTCTTGTAATAAGGGTAATCTTATATTCGGAACAATACGGTAATTTACCCGAGATTAACCATCAATCCTGGGTATTCATAAGATGACGTTTCACACTGTACATTCCTAAACCTTGTGTTAAAGGTGGGGTAAGTGCTTTCTGGTAACCGATGTTGATTTCAAATCACCAAAACACAATTGCTCTGCCCCACACATACGTAACCCAGGTAACGACTATGGCGGATTCTGCTGTGCCAGCCGGCCAAGGCTATGATGTCATCAATAAGAGAAAGCAATGTGTGTTACTATGGTAATCCAGGTCGAATGTTCAGTGAAAAAGTAATCCCTTACATCCCAAAAACACAAATACAGTTCTCATGGACAACTCGATATCACGAGCACGACAGTCCAACTAACAAACGTATTACAATTATGACAAGATTAGAGGGTTATATCGATCACGAAAAGAGGAACCAAAGGAAACAAACATATATTAGGAGTATATTATCTTACTTTTTGGACACACTTTGGGAGCTGACGCTTGAAACAGACAGTGAGGAGGTTTAGACGCTCCAGGCTTATGCGGTGTGGAAATGAATGGGTAATTATCATTGCTGAAGTGAACGACAATACGTTCGACAAGCAAGCAAACATGACACATGAGCAAGCATATTCAAGCAAAAGCCAGCATATATTATTTCTGTGAAATAAAACAAAATCAATGTTACTCGCCTATCGAGAAGAAATGAAATAAAGCAACCTCGGCTTTCGCTCCTTGAGTTCTCTCCAGCGCTGGAAAGCTGATCCGATATTTACACGGGTCCTACTTCTTGCCTGATCGTAAGCCTTCTTTTGTTCCACAGACATCTTCCACATTTGTTTTTTATCTGCCATCTCTCTCTTTCTGTCGTAGCTCAGCTAATGTCCGTCCTGTGTCATGTCTTTTGAATAATGACGTGCACTGAGCGCTCTCTTCTCCACGTCATTAGTAGACTTACTGCCCTTTACCGCCCCTTACTGCTGATTGGCTATAAGTTTGTTTTGGTACTCGGCCCGAGACACTTTACTAAAGCAGTTTTGAAATACCACTTACCCCACCTTTAAAGTCCTTATTTGCAGTGCAAGTGTCACTGATTGGATGAACGCTGCACACATTGAGCATTTTCATATTATATATTGTCGACTGTACTATCAAGTTTGTCCTGAATGGACTTTTCAGACTATAAAGGTAAGAATGAATAGATCTCTTCTTCACTCCAATTGTCACGTTTTCTGTTGCCTTTTGACATTTTCCCCATCAAACACTGAAGCTACTGTTTATGCAATGTGCTGTGTTTCTGTGACTGAACAAAGCACTTGAGGCATGCGTTGGTTGTCCGTTGCTAAGCATCTAGTCGTAACATTTTAACACTGCATTGTTTCACACTGTACCGTAATGCAGGACTTGCATTGAAACTGGGCCATATACTACCTTTTTTTGTTTTTTTTGGTCAGTCAAAAAAATGTTAAAGTCTCTTATGTTTACCAAGGCTGCATTTATTTGAAAATATTGAATTATTTTAAAAATACAGAAAAAACAGTAATATTATTTAATATTATTACAATTTAAAAGAACAGTTTTCCATTTTCAGCATCATTACTCTAGTCTTCAGTGTCACATGATCTTTCAGAAATCATTCTAACAAGCTGATTTGTTGCTCAAGAAACATTTCAGTAACACTTTAATATGGGAAACATATGTGAGGAACACGGGGAACACATATTCACTATTAACTTCGATTTTTGTCTAGTAAACTCCTAATTTACTGCTTATTAATAGTTAGGTGGTTTTTGTAGCGTTTAAGTTTAGGGATTGGGTAAGAGAGGGTTATGGGATGTAGAATAAGGTTATGCAGAATAAGGCATTAATATGTTCTTCATAAAAACTAATACACAGCCAATATCCTAGTAATATGCATGCTAATATGCAACTAGTTAATAGCCAGAACTGAACCCTAAAATAATGTGTTACCAACATTTCTCATTATTGGTAATGTTGAAAACAGTTTTACTGCCGTACATTTTTGTGGAAACCATGAATTTAAAAAAAGTATTTGATGCATAGAAAAAGAAAAAGTACAACTAAGTCTGTACTGTCACTGTTGATCAGTTTACAGGGTCCTGGTCTTATTGACCTCAGAATTTTAAATGGCTGTGTATTTAGGAACCATAATAATAATAATAATAGAGACATTTGACTCAGCAACAATCCAGAATACCCTAGCCACAACATAGCAGCACACTAACTCCCAACCAACCTTATGTCAGCATCACACTTTATGATTTTCAAGCCTCATTTACACTGTAGGAGAATCAGGGAGTCTGTACCCACATACACGTCTCTCAGCGGGTGGGCGTTAGCAGATGGTTTTTGTTTACCGGGGGATTTTCTCTGCTTATTTCATTAGTCACTTAAGTGGATAAAAACCTGAGTCAGACCAGTGTGTGTTTATTGAATGTAAATTATTTTCTCACTAAAGCTGTGCATAAACATGTACTCTCTACTGCAAGCCCTGAAGGAACAATTACGCATTCATAAGTCACTCTGAATTGTGTCCTAATTCAGTCTATTACAGTTTGCGCAGTGTTCCTGTTGTTCTTTTTTTGATGGGTAATTGAAAACAAAATGTCAGCACACGGATTGCAGTCTTGAAAAAACTCCTCTTCCATTCTTAACAGTGTGACAGACGGCACAAGAGATTGCTAACTGAAATCAAGTTTTTTTTTTTTTTTTATCATTATGTCAGTTAAAATGTATTTAATTTAATTCATTTGAATTGTTTTTCATGTATTTTTAGATTTAGTTAACAATAACAACATTGCTTTAAGGTAAAATGATTATATACTGATTCTTAAACTATTTTACAATTCTTGTCTTTGTTTTATATGTGACTTGAAGGACTTTTTGAAGTACAGCACTAAAGCAGGTCTGGACTGTAAAGAGTTAGAGGTAGGTGACCTAAGCAATTCTATATGAACGTAAATAAATTCTATGTGCCTCATACGCTCCTGTTGTGTACATTGCTGGTCTGTAATTTCTGTCCTGAAGAAAGCAGTTGAGCTGATGTCCCTGGTGCCCAAACAATGTAACGACATGATGAATCTTGGACGATTGCAGGGCTACGAGGTAAACTCATCTGTCACGAGAACAGATTCACTTCAAGCAAATAGACTGCTAATTGTTATTTATGTAACTGTAATTATTATAATTACAAATGTAATTGCATAGGTGAATTACAGTTGGTTGACTACCAGAAGCAATGAATGCTTCTAATATACACTGAGAGTTATTATTTCTCAAAGCAGCATGTGTAATAATAGAGGTTTATATCGGAAGCATAGTGACAGCTCGAATCTCTATAAACTGGAAGCACTACAGCGGACGTCACCTCAGAATATTCACTAACAACGGACCAATCAGCTGTAAGATGTGAGGCTAGACTTCAGTAGTAATAGTAACATACAGTTGTAATAGTAACATTAACATTCAACCGAAATCCATTAGTAAAATGTGATTTATTAGAATAAATTATTTTACACATAAATATTGCTACAAAAGTATTCACTGATCAGGAATAACAATATGACCACTGACAGGTGAAGTGAATAACACTGATTATCGCTTCATCACAGCACCTGTTAGTGGGTGGGATATATTAGGCAGCAAGTGAACATTTTGTCCTCAAAGTTGATGTGTTAGAAGCAGGAAAAATGGGCAAGCGTAAGGATTTGAGAGAGTTTGACAAGGGCCAAATTGTGATGGCTAGAGGGTCAGAGCATCTCCAAAACTGCAGATCATGTGGGATGTTCCCGGTCTGCAGTGGCCAGTATTTATCAAAAGTGGTCCAAGGAAGGAACAGTGGTGAACCGGCGACAGGGTCATGGACGGCCAAGGCTCAATGATGCACGTGGGGAGCGAAGGCTGGCCTGTGTGGTCTGATCAAATTGCTCAAGAAGTTAATGCTGGTTCTGATAGAAAGGTGTCAGAATACACAGTGCTTCACAGTTTGTTGCGTATGGGGCTGCATAGCCACAGACTAGTCAGGGTGCCCATGCTGACCCCTGTCCACCTCCGAAAGCGCCCACAGTGGGCGGGTGAGCATCAGAACTGGACCGCAGAGCAATGGAAAAAGGTGGCCTGGTCTGATGAATCATGTTTTTTTTTTACATCATATGGATGGCCGAGTGCGTGTGCATCGCTCACCTGGGACACCAGGATGCACTATGGGAAGAAGGCAAGCCGGCAGAGGCAGTGTGATGCTTTGGGCAATGTTTTGCTGGGAAACCTTGGGTCCTGCCATCCATGTGGATGTTACTTTGATATGTACCACCTACCTAAGCGTTGTTGCAGACCATGTACACCCTTTCATGGAAACGGTATTCCCTGGTGGCTGTGGCCTCTTTCAGCAGGACAATGCACCGTGCCACAAAGCAAAAATGGTTCAGGAATGGTTTGAGTTGGCCTCCAAATTCCCCAGATCTCAAACCAATTGAGCATCTGTGGGATGTCCTGAACAAACAAGTCCGATCCATGGACCACCTCACAACTTACAGGACTTAAAGGATCTGCTGCTAACATCTTGGTGCCAGATACCACAGCACACTTTCAGGGGTCTAGTGGAGTCCATGCCTCGACGGGTCAGGGCCGTTTTGGCAGCAAAAGGAGGACCAACACAATATTTGGTCATAATGCTATGCCTGATCAGTGTATGTTTTGAAACAAAAAAATGATCAAATGTGGCGTCTGTCAACTACACTGACTTTTAACTGTTTTTAACTTGAACGACGTAATAGACTCCAAATAGTTGGAGTAGGTGCAGAAAACTGTCGAAGGGAATTTTCTGAAAAATTACACAAATTCATATCCAACAAGAGTAAACTGCTACCTAAAGATGACGTAAAGGTCACAAAGACACACAGGCCATGTACACACTGCAGCTGAATGCAAAAAATTCAGGTAGCTTGTCTGAGGTGCAGGTCTATAAAATCCCAGAAATAAGTGCTCGGATGATTGCTTATGTTTCTTTGCACAGGGGAAGTTGACAGCTCAGGGAAAGTTATTGCAGCAGGACACGTTCTTTGTGACAGAGCAGGACTCTGGCGTTCTGTCCCGCAGTAAAGAGCGCAGAGTGTTCCTCTTCGAACAGATCGTCATCTTCAGCGAGCTGCTTCGGAAAGGCTCGTCAACACCAGGGTACCAGTTTAAAAAGAGCATCAAGGTACATTCAGCACAAGTTGATCCAAGTTGAGTAAATAAACAAGTCTTTTTTTTATGTTATGTCACTTTTTTTGTTGACCTTTGCAGGTGAGCTACTTGAGCATGGAGGAACATGCGGACAATGACCCCTGCAAGTTTGTGCTGTTATGTCGTGGCTCATCTGAACGACTGACGCTACAGGCCGCTAACATCGACATCAAGAAAGAGTGGGTCCAAAGCATCCAAAAACTACTGGACATGCAGATCAACTTCCTCACCGGTGAGTGCATCATAAAAGGGTTCGGGGGGGGTGGAATTAGTTATCTTGGTAGTGGCTGGTTTTTGAACGAACAAACAGATCTCAGTGCTGTTTATTTCATTTTTTTCCCTGGGATCGTTCATAACCTGCTGCTCGTCTGTTTCTGATCAGCTCTCCAGAACCCACAGGAGTACCAGAAGAAAGAGAGTGGAGGTTCTTTGACTAGGCAGCTGTCCAATAGCAGCCGTTCATCATCCTCTCACCTGTCCATCCCCCTCAAGCCCAACACCGCCCCCAACGGAAGCCCCGCCCACAAGCCCAATAAACATGCAGAGGAGGTGAGCATGATTCAAAATATTACACAAATCTCACATGTAAACCAATAACTATGACTGTCAACTATGACTGTTTTTTACGTTTTAAAGCAAATTATTTAATTATGACAATGAATTAATCAAATTGATCACATCAATGTTTGCTGAAGAAAATACATTATTGTGTCAGACAAAAGCATTCAATAGACAATAAACAGCATTTATTTGAAGTTATACCACGAGCCGATATTCAACGGCCCGTTGAATGCTTAAATCTGATTGGCTGATGAACGTTCTGAGGTGTGCAATTATTTTCTGGGAGACGCACAGCGAACGTAGTTCCAGGCAGCTCTCTTGGCCGCATTACAGTTCCATATCACTTCGCATAGTTAACTGTAATAGTGGAAATTACAGGACTAAAAAACAACAATATGACAGACGATTTTCCTAAAGTAAATCTTAATATTTATGGTGAATATAAAACGTTCAACAACTGGGCGGCAGCAGTATTAGACAGTCCAGATAAAAACCAACAAACGGAAGCGGACGTCAAAGGCAAGCTTTTCTGTCTCATTACTGAAATCACACATGCTCGCACGCGCACTAGTTTTCACAAAAAGATGTCAGCGCTGCCCTGACGATTTGATCAGTTAGCCTATATAGTGGAGCAACTTAAAGGCTACACGTGACATTTTTTCACTAGCGATGTAATAACAGCGCTGTTTAGAGACGCACAGAGGTAGCCTAATTCACACAAGCACTCGCGCTCTCTCTCTCTCTCGCTCTCTAATAACTTTATTAATAACTACAGTAGAATGCTATCAACGGCTCAAGCCTTCGTTACCAGCTTTAAAATGACATTTGGGAACAAGCAAAAGAGCCGTTGGATGAGAAGCGGAAGAGATAGTCCTACTCACAATAGCGATTTAAGTACAAAAACCGGACGAATCCCTTTAAATATATCTTCGGATCGATGTCTTGAGGTGTGGTAACCGTAGTATAAGCGGAATAATTGACTCCGGGGCGTTCAATTATTAGAAAAATAATGAGAGATGGTGGTCCAGTGGGTTAAACCATGGAACTGATATGCAGAAGGTTGCTGGTTCGATCCCAGCGGTCACCACCAGTGTGTCCTTGAGCAAGGCACTTTACTCCATGTTGCTCCAGGGGGATTGTCCCTGTAATAAGGGCACTGTAAGTCGCTTTGGATAAAAGCATCTGCCAAATGCATAAAATGTAAAAATGTAATGCACACCCGAGGTGTAACGGCCACTCCGCTTCGTGACCGCATCACCACCTCGGGTGTGCATTATTATTCTAATAATTGAATGGCCCGTCGTCAATTATTCCTTACTTATTTCACTGGCCTCCACTTTTGAATGGTAGTGTAGCTGCCTTTATATTTTAGAAAGGGGGGATCATAATATCTAGTGGTCTTTGGCACCAAAAAGTTTCAAACCCTGCCACAGACCATTTTTCTCCCCACTCTCACACCTCCCAAACGATCTGGACTCTAGTGTGAATGAATCCTAAAAAAACCTGTGTGACAGGAGACCAATTATCTCAATAGCATTCTGTGCTTAAATGGGATTGTGTATTATCTAACTAAATCAATTAGTTACCCAGACCATTTTAATTAGTGTCTCATCTAGGCCAGATAGATGTGATTAAACCTAATTAGTTCACAGCACACTAGTCTCTGCGTCTCCTCGCTGAACTGAATGTGTCCATGCTGCAGTGCTGTGAAGTTCCAGTCTAATTGTCTTTGAGGGGAGGAGAGGTGCCTGCTAGTTATTCTAGTGGGGAGAATGGCCTAGTTTCCCAGCTCTGCCCGTGTTCCGTACCTGTTTCTCTTCTCTCTGCAGGGTCTCTTTTCTCTGTTCCGATTTCTCGCTTTTTCAGTCTTTCTTGTTCTCTTTCTTCTCGCCGCAGTCTCTCTCTCTCTCTCTGGTGAGCTTGTAGCTTGGCCTTGGCACACCCTGCGTTCTGTGTCCCTAATAAATCACACTGTCACTGAATACCAGACTGGAGGAGCCGCTTGCTACTTTTTATTTTTAAATGTCTCAAAGCTAAGCTTTTCACCCAGCTATTTATTTCTCATGCCAGTGGCAGGTCAAGGTTGGCACAGCCGGAGACAGTGAGGAACAGACTTTTGTTCTCATTTGTCCTGAAGCTCTTGGCCGCATTAAAGTCAACATATTTCATTTGCATACACTATCAACTTTTTTTTTCTTTTAAGAAGTCTCCAATGTTAACCAAAGCTGCATTCATTTGATTAAAATTACAGTTAAAACAGAAATATTACAATTAAAATGTATTCCTGTGACGCAAAGCTGAATTTTCAGCATCAAGTCTTCAGTGTCACATGATCCTTCAGAAATATAATATTGCTTAATCATTAATAATGGTTTTTATTATTATCATCAATGTTAAAAACAGCATTTTTTGCCATTTTTGTGGAAATTGTGATACTTTTTTCATGATTCATTAATGAATAGAAACAGCCTTTATTTGAAATGACATAATAGCATTATTTTTACTGTCATTTTTGGTCAATTTAATGCATCATTGCTAAATAAAACTATTAATTTTATTTATTTTTTAATCTTGATTTGGATCAATCTTTTGGACCATGATTGATATGTATTAAGCAGCATAACGTTTTTTTTTTACATTGATAATAATAATAAATGTTTCTTGAGCATACAATCTGCATATTGTATGATTTCTGAAGGGTCATGTGACACTGAAGACTGGCGTAATAATGCTGAAAATTCAGCTTTGCATCACAGGAATAAATGACATTCTATTCAAATAGAAGTTTTTTAAAACTGTAATATTATTTCACAATGCTGTGTTTTTACAACAACAAAAATGCAGCCCAGGTAATTATATAAGACTTATTAATTATTCCAAAATTTGACCGGTAATGTATTCATGATGAGAATGTTTTGTTTCCTTCAAATGCGTTTAATTTGTGTGTGTGGTTTTGTCCTCCAGGAGCTGGACGAGGGCGAGTGTAACGGCCTGTCTTCGGTGCTAGTGATGCAGGATTACAATGCCGTGAAGGAGGACGAGATCTGCGTGGTGGTTGGTGAGAAGGTGCAGATCCTGGCGTCCAATCAGCAGAACATGTGCCTGGTTTACCGACCTGCAAACAGCCAATCGCCTGCTGCGGAGGGCTGGGTACCGGGTCACGTGCTATCCTCGACTCGGTAAAGCCACGCCCCCTCAACACCTCGGAATAAAACCACTACTCGCATTCACCCTTCAGTTTCACCAGCCTACTCTGGGAAAGCTTGCCGAGACATGCCACTCAACCTCCCGTTAAGCTACTGTTGGTTGGTCAGAACAGGACGTCCCGCCCCTTCCCCTTCTGCAGTTGAGGACTAAAGATGCACGCTGCGAAAAATGGTGCGACATCACCTCCCATAGTCGATATGGGCACACAAAAAAAAACAATGGAAAAAAAGGAAGTTCAAGAAAATATATTATATTGCTAATAATTAAAAAATAAGATTGTGTTGTATAGAGAGGAAACTGAGGTGAATTTGTCAGTGAATTACGTGTGGATGTGTATGGATCTTAATGTCATCCTTTCTCATCAACATGCTCCATTACGCGCAACGGACTGTTTTAAATGGGGCTCTCCCTTTTTTTCTGTCTGTCTGTCTATGCCAAGTCATTTGCACACTGTGTATATTTTCTTTTACTGAGATTTTATTTTTGGAAAGGTTTTTTTCCCCCTAAGTGTCTTATTTTTACAGCTATTAGGCGTGGCACATTTATTATTTTCTTTCAGTTCTGTCAACCAATTCAGTGTTCTGTACAAAGTATTCTGCACTTTTCCAACAAATAGTATCGCAATGACGGCAAGTTGTGCAATATCACAATCGTCACAATGCTCATAACTGTACTTGTAACTAAAGATTTAAATGTATTATTCTGTATCATTTTAAATTTGTACATAATATTTTTGACATTGCCATAATAGATACACAGCAGAGGAAAATGGTCCCTCTATTCCTGTCAGGCTAAAAAAAAAAACTACACCCTGGTAGTCAGCACTGCCTCCAAAACCCGGCCCTCTGATTTTTACATTTGACATCATCAGATTTAGTATGTAATAAGTTATCATCTGAATCATATCTGACCAGATGTTTACTCAAATGTAAAAAAAAAAAAAATCAATTAAAAATGGATGTTGTTGATTTCTGAAGAGTAGTTTCTGAAGTATCTCAGAAATGTGTGTAAATAAACATTAAAAAAAATAATTCTAGCAGGTATTTCACTTGTTAAACTCTGGAATGTTGTTCATAATAAAGCTGGCAATTTTTCATCTTGGACACGATGTGTATATCATTTGTACATCTGTGCATCTGCCATAGCCTCATCTAAACGGTTATTACAGAACTATTGTGCTTTAATGTAAATTTAAAAATTCATGCAATCAGCAAGCATATTCAAATCATCTCAATGTTATGGTATACTGTATGTACAGTGAGTTCTCCCAATGAAAAGCATGTTGCTGCAGTTACCCGAAGGCCTATTTATATGCACTATGAGTACACATGAACAGTATAACCAAGTGTGACTGACTGAACTGTTTCTGAGTCAGTCTGAAAGCAGAACAACTTTAGCTACTGCTATCATCCTTCTCTCCGTCCCTCGATACATGGAAACAACCACGTTGAGGCGCAGGGAGCATTTTCTATATTTAAATACTGAGTAAAACTGTATTAATTAACTACATGTAATTACTATAGGGTTACGGTTTGATTTAGGGTCAGTTGCATATGTAATTATGCATAACGTAGGCCCTATAGTTATTACTATAGTAACTACATGTGTAAAAAGGACACTGTAAAAATAACAGTGTTAAACGTATTTGAAATAATGTAGCCTACTGACATGAGTTGATTTTTTTTACATGATTTTACAGATTATTTGGGTTTGTCAGTAACCATTTTAGACAGTTTCGCTCACATGTTAATTTAATCTTGGATAAGTGCGAATGATGCATATCATGACATCAGTAGGTGAAAACTTTCCCGTTTTTGTGACGCTGCATCCAAACCACCAGGTGTCAGTCTAAGTCCAAGATGGCTGCTATAGACGGTTTCATCGGACGAACGCGCGTTGCCACGGTTACGCGCCAGGCCCGACGTTAACTTCCGGTCTGTGTTTGTTTATCGGTCTGGCAAGGGGATAGTATGGCGCACTACTCAGTAGAAACACATTATTGACGAACTATTCTTGGATAACATGATATAAATATTAACAATCAAGCAGAGAGAATATGACACCAGCGCAAAAACAGTGTGTGCGACTCACCAAAAAGCCATAAATGCTTCATAAATATCCAGCATACGAGAGGAGCGTCTAATGTAATTTAGACTGTATGTCTAACGTAATTTACTTGTTACTGATTTTGCTTGTTAACAGAAATAATCTTCTCTAGAGGTACGTTAACTTACTCTGGCTGCGTTTAACGTTACACTTGGCATTAACATGCGAGCCCCGTGATCATCAGGACACGGCGAGTTTACGTTTGTTCACATCAAGTGGTCGCCATCTGGATGACTGATCGGATTTATGTTTCCCGCAAAATATTGAAATGTGCCTTTATCACGGAGTGCAAAACAACTTTCGCTTTGTCCTCTATTACAGTTTTTCTCGATTGCTAAGACACATTTCTTGAAAGCTGCTCTCCTTTTCTCTAAACTGTGAACACAAAACCCAATTTTCAAGCTACATTCACAAAACCTCAGACTCTTCTTGCAAAACCAAACTTTCACCTCAAAACAGTTCAATCTGTGCTCAAAACTGAACTACTAAAAACACTACTGAACAGTCACTAAACACTACGTAGAAAAACAGAAAACACAATGCTCAGGACATGAATCTGGAGAAATAAATGTTTATTGTTCACTGCAGGCTAAATGCATGTTGCAAAACAAAAAAAACCTGTGCACTTGTACAAAAATACAAAACAGAAATCTTATGCGTTTGCCACTTGTGTACAGTAGCCTAAGCCCATGTAAAAATAAAGTACAAAAATATACATGGAATACTAGGCCTACAAACAGTTAGACCAACCCGCCATTACAATACTACAGTATATTGGTACAGTGATGTACTGAAACATATATTTACTTACAGTATACTGTGGTAAAGTATATAGTATGTCATACAGTAATTGCTGTCAACATTTGCATACTGTAATATAATGTCAAAAAAAGGTAATTACCTGTTCTCTTCTCTAAATCTTCGGATTATGGTGGACACAGTGAATCTGCTGATGTTTGGTTGTACCCTTTGTCCAGCCTCCCTCATGCTCATACCATGGACAAGAACATGGTCAATCACAGTAGCTCTGATTTCATCAGATATTACTGTTCTTTGTCTTCGCTGACCACCTCGACCACCTTGACCTCCTCTCACACAAACTCTTCCTCTCAGATTTCTATCCATTGTAGGGCCTCAAAAACCAGTGCTCTCTGAACTGGCTTACTGTATATGTTCCCTCACATCATTAGCCACAAGTGTGATCAATTTTGAGTTGTTGTGTTCAAGTGGTGACATTTGTGCTTTAATTTTGTTTGACTTTTGTCACATGTGCTCACCATTATGCAGCACGGGTGCATCACAATGAAAATGTGTTGGCAAGTTGTGTCTAAACAGGTGAAAAGTGCTTATGGTTTTGCCAAAAGAGTGATTGATTCAATCAGTGGGTTCAGGCAACTGTGCATTTGGTTCAGACAATAGGGTTTAGTGTTTTAGCAATTGAGAAAAACTGTAATGGCAGTGCCCATAGAGGCGCACAGGATTTTTTGTGATGCATTCATACAATCAATCTCAAATAGGGAACTTTATCTACAAGTTAACTTTACCATCAATAACCTTATGTTATGAAACAAAGAAACATGTTATTCCGATGCATTGCATTGAAGGCGAGCACGCAAGCATTTATAGATAGCCTACTGTACAGAAAACGGCATTACAGTGTCTTTAAAGGGTTAGTTCACCCAAAAAAAATGTTATTCTGTCATTGTCGTTCCAAACCAGACCTTCGTTCATCTTCGGAACACAACTTTAGATATTTCTTTTGTTTATGTTGTTGCCGTTGAAACCGTCTATATATTGGCCAGTGCAACAATAAGTGCAACTACTTTGCACTGAGATGTTATTTTTTTACGGTCTATGGATGGTTACATGCAAACCAAGTCGCTTTAATAACAAGACAATCTCTGTCCAAAACACCAGGCATGATTGTTACCTATTCGGCACATATACAAAATAACACAATTTACAGTACAATAGGCCAACTATTCTTTTTGTTACTCTCAAACAATACATAATTAAAAAGATTGGGGATTATTCCTTTGAAGTACAAAGAAACAATAAGACTCCTTTCTAAGTTAATAATTCATGCATCAGGTTAGATACATGACAAAAATGAAATATTTAGGCCTACTCTTACCTCAACAGAAAACAAAGAGGCGTGTGTGTGTACTTCTATTCATTGAGGTATTACTTTGTATTAAAGTCCATTATTCTTCCAACGTCTGCTTTGATATAATCTCTTTTCATTGTTAATGAAAATATTGGTAACACTTTATTTTACACTATATTTCCCTATTACACATCTAGCCTACTTACTGTAATAACAGTAAATGCATAGCTACAAACAACTAACCCTGAACCAAACCATAAACTTAATTGTGAAATGTTGTTAATTAATACTCAGTAATTATTTGTGTAACTGTATTAACCTTTAAATTCACCTGTAGTGAAAGTATGCAACGCCCTCAAGTGGTGGAAAAGCGCCGTTTGGTTACTTTTCGACTTCATCAATGAACCCCGCCCTCAAGACTGATTGACAGTTGACTGTGTTAGGCAAGTGCAAAGGGGACTGATACCATTTCAATTTTGTGAGAGTTGTGGCAGGACACGGAGGAAGTGAAATAGCAAATGGGTGATTTTCTATTGCTATTTCAAAATGGCAGGGTCATAACTTGAAAGACATTGCCAATGCAATTGCAAACGGACTTTGCTAGCCTGGATCGTCTATGGCCTGGATGCCAACCGAGTTTAGCCCGGCCCACAACATTTGAGTTCGGGAAATTCTGACTAGAATATGACGACGTCAGGCTAGGCAACAAAATGCTACACTAAAAATGTCTGGAATTTTGCATGGTGACAGTCAAGCACGCTGGGTATAATGCCCCAGTGGAACTTAGAACGCACCCATAAAAGCAGACGAGATATAGCGCCTCCAAATGGGCCAACAATGCAATAGCTCTTTTAACTATACCATCATATATGTCAAATTCATGGATCCAATACTTCAAAATGCTACAGTAAAAATGTCTGGAATATTGCATGGTGACAGTCAAGCACGCTGGGTATAATGCCCCAGTGGAACTTAGAATGCACCCATAAAGGCAGCCGAGATATAGCGCCTCCAAATGGGCCAATGATGCAAGTTATTCTAACTGTACTGTCATTATGTCAAATTCATGGATCCATAACGTCAAAATGCTACAGTAAAAATGTCTGGAATTTTGCATGGTGACAGTCAAGCACGCTGGGTATAATGCCCCAGTGGAACTTAGAACGCACCCATAAAGGCAGCCGAGATATAGCGCCTCCAAATTGGCCAACAATGCAATAGCTATTCTAACTGTATTGTCAGAGTATACATTTTGTACTACCCCTTGCAGGGGTAGGTGTCATCTGGTGTTGGCTCATCTGAAGTCTTTGGAGGCTGGATCCAAGCTGGAGCTGGCATTAATCTCTAGTTACCTTACCTTTTATTGATTTATTAATGCATTCAAAGAATTCAAGTGCAACAAATGAAGAATGATGTAAATATTTTATTTGTTAATTACCTTTTAAAATAGTTTATTATTCTTTTCTGAAAATAGACACAATAGTATTAAAAGTGTGAATAAGAGAAAAACCACATGTTCCTAAATTGAGCTGATGGCATGTACAATAATTAAAGAATAGGCACACTGTAATTATATTGTAGGTGCCCTAATATTTTTACAGTCAATCTTCGCTAATATATTATTCTTTTATTCTGAAAATGGACAAAAAAGCAACACAATCCCTTAAAAAGCTTGAAAAAGAGAAAACCCGCACGAGTTGAGCGTGAACAAGAAACCAAAGACGCGGAACCGTCGCGAATTTTAAGGTGGACCGGATAGCGTCAATAAGAAACTGCGAATAAGAAGCTGGATTCAGCCTCGTGTCTCTGACTGTATTCACAGAGACGCTCACCGTCTGCGCAATTCATAAACGCACATTTATTGTATAATCAGGACTGTCAGGTGACTTTTTATGTCCCCACACCTATACAAGAATTTATAGATTACCGTTAAGGGATGAGCTGAATCGACGTTCTCCACCACAACTAATGTATCCACTAACCATTCACAAACGTCCAGGTGCAGTCTAAAAGTTGCAACTTCTTCCTGTATTCTCTCCATCTGTGTACGACTCTAGTTTAAACATGTAAGGCTGCATTCCACAACTAGTTATTTATGACATTTTGACTGAATGAGATTCGCTTCTGTTTTGTTGTTAACATCTGATCAGAGGCTTGTGTAAAGGAGCTGCTGGAAGGGGGCGGGGAGCAACAGCTAATTTGCATTTAAGGGGACACCAAGCGGCAACATCCCGCAGTTTCTCTTGAAGCCCAATACTGAAGTGATTTAAACTGCAATTCATCGACTGGCCGCTAGAGACAGGCTCCAGAAGGGAGCAGAATCTAATTGAGCCCATGTTAAAATGCCCAACTTTACAGCAGATTAAAACGTGTGTACAGCCTGGTACAAATTGTGGTTTTGGTCTATATATTTTGCCCTTCATGACAACTGTGAGGGGGTGAATTTTTTTTATAACTTATTCGTTTACATTATATAAAGCCTTAAAGTCCTGCATAATTAAGGCTGTGGCCACTTTGAGTGACAGGTGGATAGCCATTTATCTGCTGTCTGTTAGTCATCACGTCATTTCAGCTCCAACCACGTCCCGCTTATTTACCCATTTTCTATTATCCGGGAGTGACTCGCTGACAAGATGGCAACGGCCAGCTCGTCCCTACTTTGCGCTTCAAAACTGCTCTTCAGAATCCTATGGGTGACGTCACGGACACTACGTCCATTTTTTTTACAGTCTACGGGGGACACAAAACAGCGCATTTTTGCTCTCACCCAAATAGGGACACATTTGACAAGCTATAATAAATTATCTGGGGGGTATTTTGAGCTGAAACTTCACAGGCACATTCTGGGGACACCAGAGATTTATATTACATCTTGTGAAAAGGGCCATAATATGTCCCCTTTAAATGAAAGTGAAAGCATAGAATTGTTCTTCTTTTTTAATGATGAAGTTAAGTGCTCAGGGAAGAGATGAGTTTTCTGCAGAGTTTTCTGCAGTCTATTGAATGTTGTAAAGGATTCTGCATTCCAGGTGAAGACGGGGAGATCATTCCACCAGCAAGGAACATAGAACGGAAATGTGATTTTGTGCCTCTCTGTGATGGTACCACGAGCCGTCGCTCCTTTGCGATAGTAGGCTTCTGGAAGGAATGTAGACTCGTAGGAGTGAGTGGAAGTAGGAGGGTGCAGAGATTGTGGTGGATCTGTAAGCAAGAATCAACACCTTGAACTTTATGCAAGTGGTAGCCAGTGCAGAGAGATGAAGGTGTGACATGGGCCCTCTTGGGCTCGTTGAAGACAAGATGCGCCGCAGCAGCATTCTGAATCATTTGTAGAGGTTTGACTGCACATGATGGAAGTTCAGCCAGAAGAACATTGCTGTAATCTAGCCTAGAAATGGCCAGGGCCTGGACGAGAAAAAAGGCCTGATCTTCCTGATGTTGTGCAGCGCACTGGTAGAGACGCTCTGGCATTTAAGGCAAAATTATTTGAATTAGGAGTAGTCATTTTTATTAGAAAAAGAGATTCATAGGAGATGGCTGGTGTCAAGCTCGAGGGATGAACTGCAGGTTAATGGGTTTGGAGGGAATGAGCAGTGTTCGGGTTTTGGGCTGTACTGATGGGGACCCCTCCTTCGTTCTGACCTCATAATGTTGCATCAGCTGTGGGGTAAAAAGGGTCAAGGGTTAAATTACTAAGAGAGAGAGAGAGAGAGAGAGAGAGAGAGAGAGAGAGAGAGAGAGAGAGAGAGAGAGAGAGAGAGAGAGAGAGAGAGAGAGAGAGAGAGAGAGAGAGAGAGAGAGAGAGAGAGAGAGAGAGAGAGAGAGAGAGAGAGAGAGAGAGAGAGAGAGAGAGAGTGATAACAATAGTATGAGGTGACTGAAGATTAGACATCAATTTAAAACAAGATATTATGTGAAAACTTTGAAGTTAGTCCAGTTCGTTGTTGAAATATAAACATTTTAACTGTGGCTGGTTGTTATAAACATTTCATGATAGTGAATGTAACATTGGGTTATTTGTTCTAGCTGAGCTTTGAACATTGAATTCTTTCCTGAGGTAAATGTAATGTTATGTGACATTGTTTGCAAGCTGTTTTATTGATGTCTGACTCGGTCACAGAGACTTAGGGATGTGACGGTGAGGAAATTTTCCCACGGGGAGCTTTTCAAATCACAAATTTTAAACCGAAAGTAAAATGCGCACGGCCGCTCGGGCATTCATAACGGATCGGTGCGGAGCAAAGCGTGTGTTTTCAATGAATTCCTATGAAAGTTAAGCTTCCATAGGCATGAACTGAAAACGCGCCAGACTGGACACGCACCGTAAATGGCTGTGCGGCCGTGAATGAATGACAGTGCGGCCTTAAATGTGTGTGCACTGTGCGGCGGTGAATAAATGACAATGCAGCCGTGAATGAATGCACATGTGGCCGTGCTCATTTTACTTTCGGTTTAGAATTAGCGCAGATTCGGGGGCAGGTTGCTTGAATGGTGGGTTCATTAGTCTATTATTCTTAATGAAAACCGGTAACACTGACTATCGCAGCAAGCCTACTGAGACTTGATATCAAAAGTAATAAAACACAAAGCTTATAACAGAATATTTTGACTAATGGGAGATAGTGTGAAAGCGTCATACTTACTCTAGACAGAGCAAAGTACATCTCCAGCTCAGCTACCCTCCTCCCAACACAGGCTCGCACACCAACCCCAAACGGGACTGAACTGTAGGGGTGATGCTGAGAGCGAGACGGGCTGCCCCTCAACCAGCGGTCTGGAACAAAACGCTCCGGATCAGGGAAATTATTTTCATCGTGACTAACAGCGTAATGACAGAGATGGAACTGTGTCTGTGAGGAGAAAGAGAGAGAAAACACATGAAGACTGGAGTTAGGCTATTAGATGTTTAACTACAGGTCCTTCTAAAAAAATTAGCATATTGTGATAAAGTTCATTATTTTCCATAATGTAATGATAAAAATTAAACTTTCATATATTTTAGATTCATTGCACACCAACTGAAATATTTCAGGTCTTTTATTGTTTTAATACTGATGATTTTGGCATACAGCTCATGAAAACCCAAAATTCCTATCTCAAAAAATTAGCATATCATGAAAAGGTTCTCTAAACGAGCTATTAACCTAATCATCTGAATCAACTAATTACACCTGCAAAAGATTCCTGAGGCTTTTAAAAACTCCCAGCCTGGTTCATTACTCAAAACCGCAATCATGGGTAAGACTGCCGACCTGACTGCTGTCCAGAAGGCCATCATTGACACCCTCAACGAGAGGGTAAGACACAGACACAATTTCTGAACGAATAGGCTGTTCCCAGAGTGCTGTATCAAGGCACCTCAGTGGGAAGTCTGTGGGAAGGAAAAAGTGTGGCAAAAAACGCTGCACAACGAGAAGAGGTGACCGGACCCTGAGGAAGATTGTGGAGAAGGACCGATTCCAGACCTTGGGGGACCTGCGGAAGCAGTGGACTGAGTCTGGAGTAGAAACATCTAGAGCCACCGTGCACAGGCGTGTGAAGGAAATGGGCTACAGGTGCCGCATTCCCCAGGTCAAGCCACTTTTGACCCAGAAACAGCGGCAGAAGCGCCTGACCTGAGCTACAGAGAAGCAGCAGTGGACTGTTGCTCAGTGGTCCAAAGTACTTTTTTCGGATGAAAGCAAATTTTGCATGTCATTCGGAAATCAAGGTGTCAGAGTCTGGAGGAAGACTGGGGAGAAGGAAATGCCAAAATGCCTGAAGTCCAGTGTCAAGTACCCACAGTCAGTGATGGTCTGGGGTGCCATGTCAGCTGCTGGTGTTGGTCCACTGTGTTTTATCAAGGGCAGGGTCAATGCAGCTAGCTATCAGGAGATTTTGGAGCACTTCATGCTTCCATCGGCTGAAAAGCTTTATGGAGATGATTTCATTGTTCAGCACGACCTGGCACCTGCTCACAGTGCCAAAACCACTGGTAAATGGTTTACTGACCATGGTATTACTGTGCTCAATTGGCCTGCCAACTCTCCTGACCTGAACCCCATAGAGAATCTGTGGGATATTGTGAAGAGAAAGTTGAGAGATGCAAGACCCAACACTCTGGATGAGCTTAAGGCCGCTATCGAAGCATCCTGGGCCTCCATAACACCTCAGCAGTGCCACAGGCTGATCGCCTCCATGCCACGCCGCATTGAAGCAGTCATTTCTGCAAAAGGATTCCCCACCAAGTATTGAGTGCATAACTGAACATAATTATTTGAAGGTTGACTTTTTTTGTATTAAAAACACTTTTTTTTTATTGGTCGGATGAAATATGCTAATTTATTGAGATAGGAATTTTGGGTTTTCATGAGCTGTATGCCAAAATCATCAGTATTAAAACAATAAAAGACCTGAAATATTTCAGTTGGTGTGCAATGAATCTAAAATATATGAAAGTTTAATTTTTATCATTACATTATGGAAAATAATGAACTTTATCACAATATGCTAATTTTTTGAGAAGGACCTGTATATGGAGATATTTAATATTTTGAGCTGTGTGTGAGAGTACCTTCTTAGGGAACCAGTAATTATCCACAATTACTTCCGAATCCACAGACAGACGTCCATTACCAGGGACAACAGGATACATTCTATGATAAAAATGCATCATATTGTGAGAAATTAAATTTGTAATTTAGCATCCTGTAATTAAAGTTTATTTTTAACAAGATCACTGAACAAAAGTTTAAGCGGCACATTTCCAGTTAGACTGTGCAATTTCGTTTCTTCTGTGTCAGTATCCTACGCTGTTTGCGTTGTAACCACAGAGCAGCACTTCCGGGTTCTATGTCAGAACGCCAGCTTTGTATTGTTTGTATTGTGACATATACAGCAAAAAGTCTTTGAAATTTCAGTTTTTCTAGTTTTGTAAATATTGTACAAAATAAATAAAATATTTCTTTGCAACATATTAGGCTAAATCATGCACACAATTGACTAATTTGTTCCCAAGATGTATAAATCATGCACACAATTTTCTAATTCGTTCCTTTGATTTGCTAATTTGTGCACAAGATTTATAAATCGATGGAAATTATTAGTAAATCGTGCGCACAATTTATTTATTTTCCTTGCATGTCATGTGCGGGGCTCAGTAACCTTTAAATTAAATAGTGATATCATATACACTATATTGCCAAAAGTATTGGGACACCACTCCAAATCATTGAATTCAAGTGTTCCAATCACTTCCATGGCCATAGATGTAAAAAAAAAAAAAAAAAAAATCAAGCACTAGGCATGCAAACATTCTACAAACATTTGTGAAAGAATGGGACGCTCTCAGGAGCTCAGTGAATTCAAGCGTGGTACCGTGATCGGTTACCACCTGTAAGTCCATTCGTGAAATTTTCCCAAACTTCATGTGGCCTTCAGATTAGCTCAAGAACATTGCGTAAAGAGCTTAATGGAATGGGTTTCCATGGCTGAGCAGCTGCATCCAAGCCTTACATCAAGTGCAATGCAAAACCTTGGATGCAGTGATGTAAAGCACGCCGCCACTGGACTCTAGAGCAGTGGAGACGTGTTCTCTGGAGTGACACTTCTCCGTCTGGCAATCTGATGGACGAGTGTGGGTTGCCAGGAGAACGGTACTTGCCTGACTGCATTGTGCCAAGTGTAAAGGTTGGTGGAGGGGGGATTATGGTGTGGGGTTGTTTTTCAGAGGTTGGCCCCTTAGTTCCAGTGAAAAGGAACTCTTAATGCTTCAGCATACCAAGACATTTTGGACCATTTCATGCTTCCAACTTTGTGGGAAAAGTTTGGGGATGGACCCTTCCTGTTCCAACATGACTGCGCTCCAGTCATAAAGCATGGATGAGTGAGTTTGGTGTGGAGGAACTTGAGCACAACCCGATAGAACACCTTCGGGATGAATTAGAGTGGAGAATGCAAGCCAGGCCTTCTCATCCACCATCAGTGCCTGACCTCACAAATGCGCTTCTAGAAGAATGGTCAAAAATTCCCATAAACACACTCCTAAACCTTGTGGAAAGCCTTCCCAGAAGAGTTGAAGCTGTTAAAGCTGCAAAGGGTGGGCCAACTACATATTAAACCATAAAGATTAAGAATGGGGTGTCATTAAAGTTCATGTGCATGTAAAGGCAGGCGTCCCAAAACTTTTGGCAATATAGTGTATTTTACCTTTATATTATAGATTCAAGTACAGTGATAACATATATCACTATTTTTAACAAGACAGACTTTTACAATCCTATGCTTACAACTGCTACAAACCAAAATGAATCCAGTACTAAATTTATCTAGAAATCTCTCTAGAAGGAATCTTTCCAAGATAAACCACGTTCCCTGTCCCAAAGAGCACGCGCAGTTCTCATTCCTGCTCTGCTTTCCAGCTGATTTAAGGCTGTTTCTCAATGCTGTAATTTAGGAGACTGGTTGTTAACTCTTTCCCTGCCAGAGCTTTTGAAAAAAGTTGCCAGTCACCACTAGCATTTTTGATCATTTTCAAAAGTTTCATGGCCCCCAGAATATTTTGTTGTAAGAACATGCAATATATGCAAAAGAAAAAACAGACCCTCTGCTCTTATACAAAAAAAACCCTGGATTTATCCTAGCTTAATGCATTATTTTTAATCAACACTTGAATGTGGACTTTTTTCATTAAAAAAAGCAACATTTTGAGCAAGTTCATGTGATCAAGTTCATTGTTTCTCCAGAAGAAGCCTCTGTGTTTAATCACTATGTGGAGGAGATTGTTGATGTGAGTTGGACTGTTTAAATAAGGGCTGAGCAAAGGTTA
Organism: Romanogobio albipinnatus; assembly: GCA_023566225.1. Taxonomy (NCBI): domain Eukaryota; kingdom Metazoa; phylum Chordata; class Actinopteri; order Cypriniformes; family Gobionidae; genus Romanogobio; species Romanogobio albipinnatus. The sequence goes on along the minus strand of CM042250.1, from coordinate 41,788,707 downwards.
TTCATAAACTGATTAACGTTTGGGCACTCCTGCATAATGTAGAAAACAGCTGGCCTCTTTCATCCATTTCAAGATGCATGGACAATAAATGAGTACTGTTTTCCCTACAAAAAGTGTTTGGGGGTGGCCTATTGCGCATTTCCCCTACCTGAGAGTTTCTTTGATGACAGCCTTCATGTAGGGCATCCTGGTCAGGTGTTCTGCGTTCGGCTGTTCTTTATTAGGACAAACAGATGTGATCTCGTTATAGAGGCGGTTCTGTGCCTCTGCATCACGTGCAAGGTGGTACAAGGTCCATGATAGTGTGTTAGACGTCTGTCAAGGACAAAGAAAAAAAGACTGTCAAATATCTAATCAAATAAAGCATTCATAGATCTCAGCTGATGTTATGATAGAGACACCTGATTGGCTAAGTTAATTATGCCCAGAGGTTGAGGGGGAGAGGCTAGAGTGCTCTCTTTACGCAACACCAAACTTTACACCAAACTTTTTATTTATTTTGGGAGTTCATTTGCACAAAAACGTCATTTTGGGGGCCTGAAAATGCAAACTTTTCAAAACGTGTTTCAAAGTGACATACACATTTGTGAAAACGCTGACATCATGTGAATGCATATCACTATATGGCACGTGTTTCTTTACAAAGTGACATCACCAAATACTGGCCTGGCATGCATAATACAGCGTTTTTAATTGTGATCCGTTTTGAAAGGGGATCATTTGGTCAAAGTTGACGTCTGTATGCAAAAAACGCAAAGGAAAAATATTTCCATTTTTAGTACATCAATCATGTAAACCTAAATCCTCATCTGTGTGTCACTGAAAAGGGTCAAGACATCAGCAAAGAAATCTACCTAGCAGGTAGGTATACCTAGACTTGCTAAAAGTGGGACACATTTTAGCTGATCGCTCTGGAAATGTGATAAACAGTAGCCTTGACAGACCTTGACACAGAGATTAGGAACATAGTACAGCATGTTATAGGTCATTATTGTATCAGTTAGGGATGGGCAGGATGGTCAACACGTTCTGGTTGTAAAACATTAGTGGAACATGTTCATAGTTAATGTGATGAATTAACCTGTGGATACTCAGCAAGGACACCTGTGTGAACTCACCTTGACCCCCACTGATTAAAAGTATCTACAAAGATGGGTCCTAGAAGTGAAGTTTGTGTTTGCAAATGCTTGAATACCACTAAGAAATCTGAGTCTGGTGGACCCTACTCATTCAGGGCTTCCCTTCCTCAGACAAACCACCTTATTGTACACTTGTAGTGTACATCAAATTTTAACAGTAATTTTTTAAGAACTGTACTTACAGATAATATTTAAATTAAATAAAAGGCCACTTAAGTATACTTAAAGAGAGTACACTTTCATGACTATGTTTCTTAACACACTTAAGCATGTTCCCTTTCACCATCTCAGCCTGCCTTATAAAAGTCAGCATCCTTAGAAACGCATATCATAACATCGTATTATACATATACATAATGCACCGCTACATCGCTAAATGTACAAGATTTTTCATAACAACAAAAAAATATACTGACAGGTATAGGTCGTTTAGAAAAGTTCACTCTAAAGTTCAGATAATTGCATACAAATTCAAACTATAATACATTTTCATTTAAGTGTCTGAAAACATTACATTCAGTTTGCACAAGTGCATTCTCTTAAAGTAAATTATTTGTGTAATAAGCACTCTTTGTAAAAGTATGCTAATGTGCACTAATGTTCAAATTCTGGTATCATTTAAAGGGGTCATGAACTGAGAAATCAACTTTCCCTTGAGCTTTTGATATATAAAAGGTCATCGTAATATAGGAATATCCTGTACGTTTCAGAGCTGAAAACTTCCTTGTTAATCAAAGAAAAGCTTTTATTGACAGCTGGCTCATCAAATGAGGGATCTGCGAATTTGCTTCCCTGAGACGTCAGAGAGCAGTGAAACTCCGCCTCAACATAAGACAGAATTACGCATGCGGTTAGAATTGCTCACTTCATTTCACCGCGGATTCTTTTGTACACAAGAGACTGGATTTGGAGACAGAATGAGATTAACGATGCTGTGCCTTCTATATTGGATCTGACCGGAATGGTGCAACACACTTATGGGAGTAAAAAAATTGTTGTATATGTAACAGTATTGCATTGTTACAGATCATTTGATATCTACTGATTATGTCTAACTAAATATAACTTACCATGCTGTCACAGACTGGAGTATCCTTTGTACTTGAAGTGTTGTTGGTTCATTGTCCTGCGATTCAGGACCAGACTCGGGGTTGAACAGTCGGGCTAAAAAAATGTATCACCGGCCTGCCCGATGGGCCATCTTAAATAGTGAAATAAAATTCCATTCTTGATGCGAGTTATTCACTCTCTTGACATGATATTTGAAGGAAAAATACAAATTGCGGAAGTTTTGATCATGCTGATTTGTCTGCAGTGAAGTTTTGCTGATGCACGTACTTGGCTCGTGTGTGTGTGTGTGTGCGCGTGTGTGTGTTAGCGATGCACGGTTATATCCACCAATTGGGCGGGCCAAGTAATAAAAAAAATAACATTCCAATTAATTGCAGGTGGATGAGAGATAAATCATTGTGTTTGTTTCTATAAAGACATCTTGCAAGCCCTGTGGGTGAATCATTCTGTTGCCGTTTTTTTCAACATTGGAAGTTTTCCAAAAAATTCCCCATGTCCAATCAGAGCAGTGGCCGTTAACCTCTTCAATGCGGCACACCCATAAAAACCAGGGTAGAAAATACCCTATTACTTATTCATTATGATGTTTTTGAATGTAAAAACCATGCGAATGTCATAACTTGACCTCAGACAACAGTATAACATTTTTTTTTTTTTAACTGTTCATGACCCCTATAAAAAACAATTTCATGTAAGTTTGTGCCTATATGTTTGTCTCTTGTTCCTTCCTTTCACAGCAACTCTCTTTCTCTCTTGTTTTTGGCAGGTACATATAGAAAACACTTGCTTAACACAACAACTGAACCAGTGGTGCAGGACGTTGTTTCTGAATCCTCTTCTGAATAAAACTCATGACTAATGGCAAATCACATTGTTTAATTTACTTCCTCTCTTACTGGTTCCAGATAAACATGTTCTTACTGTATCCACGCCTCCCAGCAGAAGTTCAGTGAGGCTGATGTACACTTCTCCTAAGCTGAGTTTATTGCTGGACAACAGGTAGGTGAGATACATGCCCTCCACTTGCTCTCCACGCTCAACCTGATCATGTATCTCCTTCACCTTCTTATCAATCAGATGTCGGGCTGGACAAAAGTACAACAGACACAGACAGAAAGGGCAATCACTTATGCTGTTGTTTCGAAATCTGATTTATGTCCAGCAACTCATATTATATTATATTATTTATATATATATATATATATATATATATATATATATATATATATATATATATATATCTCAACACAAAGGTATACAAAATTGTATTGGATGGATGGATGGTGTTTTGGCTAATAAATTGCCAATATTAAACATACAATATAAAATTTAATTAAAAAAAAAACCTTAAATAAAATGTATAGTTTTACATGCTAGGCATCGCAACATTATGATTGAAATTTTAAACGACAGATTTTTATGATGAAAAACTAGTTAGATAACTGCAATCTCAATGTAAAAATCTACACACCCCTGTTAAAGCTACACTGTGTGATATTTTCCCCCATCTAGCGGTGAAAAGGTAAATGGTAAATGGTAAATGGACTGCATTTATATAGCGCTTTTAACAGACCAATGGCCATCCAAAGCGCTGGTCCATCCAAAAGGCCATCCAAAAGGTATATGACCATCCAGTAAATATTAGTTTCTGTTCCTCCCAATTCCGATTTCGTTTTAACTCCTAAGATGGCCGATTTAGTCCAAGATTAACATGGCTTCCAGTTCAATCCAGCAATCCCCCTCTTCACATTCGACACGGTGCCATCGAGTGTTAAAACGCGAAAGGCGAAGCTTGAATTTACGGTATGTCCCTCTTTGGCTAATGTACTTTCAAGATGGAGGGGCAACATGGCGACCCCCATTCAAACCCCTTACCCGTATGTATTTTCAATGGCATATTATAAACTTACGAGAATACTGTATTACTTGAAAGAAGTAAATATACATTAATGAGGACATATATTTTTGAAAGAACTAAGTGTTTTTAGCTAAGAATAAACTAAAAAAGTTACACAGTGTAGCTTTAAAACAACTGGATTTTGTGTGAAAAAAAATGAAAGAAACATCAATTGTCATCAATCATTTTCTGAGTTTTTTCAGTTGCAATGCATAGGTTGTATTTTTTACATTAAACAAGTTATGATATGATTTATCGTTGTTTCTTTTTTTTTACATTAAAAAAACTGCTGTTTTAACAGGGGTGTGTAGACTTTTTAAATCCACTGTATATTGTGCATCCCTAATGCAGACACTGAACTTTAGCATACCTACGTCATACAAGTCATCCCAAGCCTGGACAAATCGTTTCCAGAACGGGAAGATGTGACGGGTCCAGCGAGGGAAAAAAAGAACCGTCTCCGAGAGTGCCAACATTTCATTAACGGCAGATATGAACCGCAGAGTTTCTGTGGGAATTTCCTCCTGTAAACAGCCTAACCTTGTTTCGAACAGGATTGAGGAGATTCCTGAACAGTGAGAAAGACAAAGCATTATGCTGCTGTTTGCTCAAATGTCACTGAATAGCTGCAGGAGACTGTAACACTTCTACATCCATACAAACCCTCAAAGCCAAATTTGTAGAGCTCAGAGGAGATGTCATTGACGGTGACCTGGTCTTCACTGCGCAGACGCAGGAGTTCCACACGCTGCAGGAGATCGGACACAACCTCATGAATGATGGGTGCATATGCTGTTACTTCCTTCAGTTTAAGCATCTTAGGGTTCAGAGCACTACGAATGCGATACCACTCAGGGCCTGTGCTAAAATACATACAAAAAAAGTTATTTTTAAATATAGGCATTAAAGGAATATACAACCATTCAGAAGTTAGGGGTCGGTACAATTTTAAACATGTTTTTAAAAGAAGTCTCACAAAAGCTGCATTTATTGGATCAAAAACACAGCAAAAATGCTATTACAATTCAAAAGAACTGTTTTAATACACAGTGAGGAAAATAAGTACTTGAACACCCTGCTATTTTGCAAGTTCTCCCACTTAGAAATCAAGGAGGGGTCTGAAATTGTCATCGTAGGTGCATGTCCACTGTGAGAGACATAATCTAAAAAAGAAAATCCAGAAATCACAATATATGATTTTTTAACTATTTATTTGTATGATACAGTGGCAAATAAGTATTTGAACACCTGTCTATCAGCTAGAATTCTGACCCTCAAAGACCTGTTAGTCTGCCTTTAAAATGTCCACCTCCACTCCATTTATTATCCTAAATAAGATGCACCTGTTTGAGGTCGTTAGCTGCATAAAGACACCTGTCCACCCCATACAATCAGTAAGAATCAAACTACTAACATGGCCAAGACCAAAGAGCTGTCCAAAGACACTAGAGACAAAATTGTACACCTCCACAAGGCTGGAAAGGGCTACGGGGAAATTGCCTAGCAGCTTGGTGAAAAAAGGTCCACTGTTGGAGCAATCATTAGAAAATGGAAGAAGCTAAACATGACTGTCAATCTCCCTCGGACTGGGGCTCCAAGCAAGATCTCACCTCGTGGGGTCTCAATGATCCTAAGAAAGGTGAGAAATCAGCCCAGAACTACACGGGAGGAGCTGGTCAATGACCTGAAAAGAGCTGGGACCACCGTTTCCAAGGTTACTGTTGGTAATACACTAAGACGTCATGGTTCGAAATCATGCATGGCACAGAAGGTTCCCCTGCTTAAACCAGCACATGTCAAGGCCCGTCTTAAGTTTGCCAATGACCATTTGGATGATCCAGAGGAGTCATGGGAGAAAGTCATGTGGTCAGATGAGACCAAAATATAACTTTTTGGTCATAATTCCACTAAACGTGTTTGGAGGAAGAAGAATGAGGAGTACCATCCCAAGAACACCATCCCTACTGTGAAGCATGGGGGTGGTAGCATCATGCTTTGGGGGTGTTTTTCTGCACATGGGTCAGGGCGACTGCACTGTATTAAGGAGAGGATGACCGGGGCCATGTATTGCAAAATTTTGGGGAACAACCTCCTTCCCTCAGTTAGAGCATTGAAGATGGGTCGAGGCTGGGTCTTCCAACATGACAATGACCCGAAGCACACAGCCAGGATAACCAAGGAGTGGCTCTGTAAGAAGCATATCAAGGTTCTGGCGTGGCCTAGCCAGTCTCCAGACCTAAACCCAATAGAGAATCTTTGGAGGGAGCTCAAACTCCGTGTTTCTCAGCAACAGGCCAGAAACCTGACTGATCTAGAGAAGATCTGTATGGAGGAGTGGGCCAAAATCCCTCCTGCAGTGTGCAAACCTGGTGAAAAACTACAGGAAACGTTTGACCTCTGTAATTGCAAATATTAACATTGGCTACTGTACCAAATATTAACATTGATTTTCTCAGGTGTTCAAATACTTATTTGCAGCTGTATCATACAAATAAATAGTTAAAAAATCATACATTGTGATTTCTGGATTTTTTTTTTAGATTATGTCTCACAGTGGACATGCACCTACAATGACAATTTCAGACCCCTCCATGATTTCTAAGTGGGAGAACTTGCAAAATAGCAGGGTGTTCAAATACTTATTTTCCACACTGTATTTTAAAATATTATTTATTCCTGTGATGTCAATGTCACATGATCCTTCAGAAATCATGCTGAATTGCTGCTCAATAAACATTTCTTATTATCAATGTTGAAAACAATTGCGCTGCTTAATATATTTGGGGAAACTGATGTAAATTGGGATTTTTTTCAGGATTCTTTGATTAATAGAAAAGTTCAAAAGAACAACATGTATTTTAAATAAAAATCCTTTGAAACATGTCTTTACTGACAATTTTGATCAATTTAATGTGATTTTAACACCTTACTCACCCCAAACTTTTGAATGGTAGCGTAGTTCACACCCAAAATAAAACTTTTGCCATAATTTACCATTATTGTCATTTCAAACTCATATGACCTACTTTCTTTCATGGAACACAAAAGGTGGATTTTTGAAGAATTTTCTGCCAATTGTTTCAATATAACATCGGAATGACAAAAATCTTCTAAAGCCAAAAGAGAGCTTTGTGCAAGGAACAAACCACATTTTATTCACTGTTCATGAGAGTCGTGGCAGAAATAATTTTGGGTAAAATCTTTTCAATTAATCATTTGATGCAGTTCACAATAGTGCTCTAAATGATTTGTTCATGAATAGAACTGATCCATTTGGCATACAGAGACAGAGGTATTGTATCGCTTGGAGGATGTGGTGGTGCATGGTGTAATCTTGAAAGCTCCATTCTCATTCTGTGTTCCATGAAAGAAAGAAAGTCTAGAGAAAGACTGTGTGAAAGCGAGAATTTACTTACTCTACATGAATTCCATATGCTTGTCCTCTCATGTCTCTGTATTCCTTCCAGTGAGGCAGATCAGTACGCACTGGGTACTGGCCCTCCTGTCGGATCAGCTGTGCAAGCAGTTCTGCCGTCGCCACATTTACAATGTCAAACGGCCCAAAGCGTGAGCGCCAGATTGGACCATACAGGCGCTTGTGCTCCACCTGCATTATAGAGTGTATGTGTATATCGTCAATTATTTATCATACACATTTAGCTATAGATAATAACGGGTGAAAAGTGAAAAGCATTTTCACTTATTGCAGTGGTTCTAAACTACAGGGACTCAGCAAATGCCTCAAAAATGTAAATGCTTGTTTTAAGACAAAACAAGCATTAAACTAAAAAAACCTAGAAAATGTTATAATCATTTCTTATTTTCAATTTTTTTCTTTGAATAACAAGGGTTCTTCCGGTCTTGAAAAAAACCTGATATATGAGCTGTGATTTATACACCTGGAAAAAGTCCTGTAAATTAATTAAATCTTAAAACTGCAAGGGCATTTTTATAATGAATAGGCTATACATTTTTTAACAAAAAAACTATTTTAGATTAATAAAAAATTCTGGATCCCTGAAATTTAATATACCGAAACTAGGAGCATCAGGCCTTCGAATATTGTAGACAATGGAGTGCCTTAGAGTCAAAAAGGTTGAGAACCACTGGTTTAAAGTGTCAGGACAGTTGTAAGCAGGTCATTCATAGGAAGATTTCACACAAAAAAAGCCTCTCATAACAACAACGGCTCTACCCATGGTGTGTGCTTGGGGTGTGGATAATTGTGTCAACCAATAGCAGGCAAGGGGAATGTTTGAAAACTTATGTTTGCCTTTTCTTTACTACTTTACCTTCAAAGGGATAGTTCACCCAAAACGAAAATTCTGTCATAATTCAGAATCACCCTAATTTTTTTCCAAACACATAAGACTTTGGGCCCTATTAAGCGCAAGTACACTTAAGGCCTGTCCAAATCCACTTTTGGTAGTTTAACGACGAGAAAAATCGTCGCCACAGCTGGTGCATGGTCTTAAAGTGTTGTACCTATTCTCTTAATGAGTTATGGTGTGTTTTGGGCGTTACGTGCAATAACCCAATCAGAGTCTCATTTCCCATTCCCTTTAAAGTCCTCATGAAATCAAAATCAATCTAATTTACTTTGTTAGCACACATTACTGGTCTTAGGGTGAACAATTAATCTGTGCAAGTTAATACACAGAAATGTATGTTTGCCGTGGTAATCTTTAATCAAAATCTGAAAAGTAACTTCCGGTCTGGAATGGCGTTCCCTTTCTGATGACGGCAGGGGTTTGAATATCCTTAACCACTCCCCTCCAACCGTCAGTCTGGAGAGGAGGAGCGCTGAAGTAAAACCCTGCCCTCTATTCAATATTCCGTTTCACTTGGAAATACGTCACAGCACTGAAATAAAATCAGTTGCAACTACCGGTTCACTGGGACTTTAAAAGCCAGTTGTAATGCCATCTATTTACATGGCGGAATTTGCAAACAGAAAGACTGAACGCTTCTCCAGAGAGGAATCCTTTTATTTTTATATTTCAAAATGTTTGTGTGCTGCTGCGCATCCCTTTGTGTGTAACAAGCAGAGTGTACAAGCATTGTGTACCTGCCTATAGGCACATTTTACGAACATGCTCTTTAAATAACAAAAAAAAATATTGCGCCATTGACTTTAAACCAGGTTTTTGTTGGGGTTTTTTGTTGGCGGTCTATTTCAGTTGCCTCAAAATAGCAATGCGCCAACAATGAGCCTGAACACACCTCGTTTTCAGACAAGCACGGCCGTGGGTGTGAGTGCATTTGCTATTTAAACAACGTGCCGCTGGACGTGAAAGTGATAACTGCGTGGAAAAAACGTGGATTTATTTCACTAATTCCATTCAAAAAGTGAAACATGTATATTATATTCATTCATTACACACAGACTGATATATTTCAAATGTTTATTTATTTTAATTTTCATTATTAAAACTGACAACTAAGGAAAATCCCAAATTCAGTATCTCAGAAAATTAGAATATTGTGAAAAGGTTCAATAATGAAGACACCTGGTTCCACAATCAGCTAATTAACTCAAAACACCTGCAAAGGCCTTTAAAATGGTCTCTCAGTCTAGTTCTGTAGGCTACCTAATCATGGGGAAGACTGCTGACTTGACAGTTGTCCAAAAGACGACCAATGACACCTTGCACAAGGAGGGCAAGACACAAAAGGTCATTGCAAAAGAGGCTGGCTGTTCACAGAGCTCTGTGTCCAAGCACATTAATAGAGAGGCGAAGGGAAGGAAAAGATGTGGTAGAAAAAAAAGGGTACAAGCAATAGGGATAACCGCACCCTGGAGAGGATTGTGAAACAAAACCCATTCAAAAATGTGGGGGGGATTCACAAAGAGTGGACTGCTGCTGAAGTCAGTGCTTCAAGATCCACTACGCACAGACGTATGCAAGACATGGGTTTCAGCTGTCGCATTCCTTGTGTCAAGCCACTCTTGAACAACAGACAGCGTCAGAAGACAAAAAGGACTGGACTGCTGCTGAGTGGTCCAAAGCCACTTATGTTCTCTGATTAAAGTAAATTTTGCATTGCACTGGAAATCAGGGTCCCAGAGTCTGGAGGAAGAGAGGAGAGGCACACAATCCACATTGCTTGAGGTCCAGTGTAAAGTTTCCACAGTCAGTGATGGTTTGGGGTGCCATGTCTGTTTGGGGTGCTGGTGTTGGTCCACTGTGTTTTCTGAGGTCCAAGGTCAACGCAGCCGTATACCAGGAAGTTTTAGAGCACTTTATGCTTCCTGCTGCTGACCAACTTTATGGAGATGCAGATTACATTTTCCAACAGGACTTGGCACCTGCACACAGTGCCAAAGCAACCAGTACCTGGTTTAAGGACCATGGTATCCCTGTTCTTAATTGGCCAGCAAACTCGCCTGACCTTAACCCCATAGAAAATCTATGGGCTATTATGAATTGGAAGATGCGATATGCCAGACCCAACAATGCAGAAGAGCTGAAGGCCACTATCAGAGCAACCTGGGCTCTCATAACACCCGAGCAGACTCCATGCCACACCGCATTGCTGCAGTAAATCAGGCAAAAGGAGCCCCAACTAAGTATTGAGTGCTGTACATGCTCATATTTTTCATGTTCATACTTTTCAGTTGGCCAAGATTTCTAAAAATCCTTTTTTTGTATTGGTCTTAAGTAATATTCTAATTTTCTGAGATACTGAATTTAGGATTTTTCTTAGTTGTCAGTTATAATCATCAAAATTAAAATAAATAAACATTGAAATATTTCAGTCTATGTGTAATGAATTAATATAATATACAAGTTTCACTTTTTGAATGGAATTAGAGAAATAAATCAACTTTTTGATGATATTCTAATTATATGACCAGCACCTGTATAGTAAACACAGAAACTTGTACATCACACATGCATGTTTGAGGTCCCAAGTTTACCATATGTGATGTGCGCTAGTTCTTTAAAGTGGAAAAAAGGATCTTCAGATAATTAAAATGTTCTTCACACACACACACTATAAAAATGGTTCTTTGGGGAAGTAAAAATGTTTATGGCATCACTGTGAAAACCTCCCATTTGGAATCTTTATTTTTAAGAGTGTATATATTAGGGGTGGCACGGTTCACAAAACCCACGGTTCGGTTCGTATCACGGTTTTAGGGTCACGATTTTCGGTTCTGTACGGTTCTTGCTGTTTTTTTTTAATCGTTAACACTCCAGAAATTTACTTCAGCATATGGTATATATGGCTTAATCATCCACAATTTAGGATACAGTTGTTATATCAAGTTGTTTCCTAACTGGCTGTCTACCGAGTCCGACACATTGGCGTAACATTTTTCATGTTAATCATATCAATTTTGATCAGAACAATGCACTGTGGCTTTAATTCAGCTGACCTGATTAACAAATTTCACCATGAAGTGTTCTGTGTTTCACAATCACCATATGACATCCAGCGCTGTGAAAAGATAAAATACAATACACGAAAACACAACACTGCCAGAGGTTTTTGCCCAAACTTCAAAGGCATGTTTAAATTATTAGAACTAGAAGCATATCTTAACTTTTAAATGTTACATTTATCATGTGTGTATGAGACAGAGGGGAACACGGTCGCTTTGCAGCAGATATATGTTGCCCATCATAAATGAAAGCACGAGACAGACAGGGGTCGGAGGAGAACACCGGAAAATGTGGCATAATGGACTATATTTGCCTGTATTTGCAATCCACGAGCCGCGGTTCCGCTGCGCGACTCGCGAGACAAACACTGCCAGTGTGTGTATGCTCAACGGGCACGCGCGGCGCGGCTCCCACTCTCCGCACTGCATCTGCCCTGCTATACGATGCTAGCGCATCCTCCAACTCCGGACAGCCTTCCTTATCTCTCCCACTTTCATTTCTACATGTGACGTGACGTGACCTGCAGCACTCCACTTTTACTTTACTGTATGTCCACACACACCTCTTATTTCGCGCGAAAAGGACACCCACTGTCTGAGGTAACATACGGGTACGAGGATACATTGCGCATGCGCGAATCGTGCAACGCACACACTCCGAACCGAGACAAGCGAACCGAACAGTTCGGTTTTTTTCCATGTACCGTGCCACCCCTAGTATATATGCATGTGCATCAATCATTGTTTAAATGTAAATAAAAGCCTAAATTAGATCATCATATAAAGCAATTTTATCTCTTCACAAGACTTGGATTAAACCAGTCAAATCATATGGATTTATTTTAAAGGGGTGGTAAACCACAATTTCACTTTTCTAACTTTAGCTAGTGTGTAATGTTGCTGTTTGAGCATAAACAACATCTGCAAAGTTACAACGTTCAAAGTTTAAAGCAAAGGGAGATATTTGCTTTTAAAGAAATCCATTTCTAAGGACTACAGCAAACGGCCGCTAGGGACTACTACACATTCACCCAGGGTTTACATGAACCCCTCCTCCGAGAAAATGAAATAAGGGGGGGTGAGGCCATTTTGTATCGCCGCGGGGAATAGTTGTTGTGGTAGGCTAGTTAGTAGGCTGGAGTGTTGTTGCCAATGCCGACGAAACGCTGTTATTTTCATCCGGATTCCAGGTCCACTTTGTTCAGCCTTCCTAGGGACGGGGGTGCGTTGCAGTGCGTTTAACATACAACATTATATGCATGCGTGTATGAGACAGAGGGGAACACGGTCGCATTTGCAGCAGATATATGCTGCCCATCATAAATCAAAGCACGAGACAGACGGGGGTCGGAGGAGAAGAAGACCGGAAAATGTGACATAATGGACAATATTTGTCTGTATTTGCAATACATGAGCCGCGGTTCAGCTGCGTGAGACAAACACTGCCAGTGTGAGACGGGCGCGCGCGGCTCCCGCTGCACATTTCACGGAGGAAAGCTTCCACAATCTTCACGAGTTCAATGCAGGATTCTTACAACGGCTTGTCCTGAAAGATGGATTTAAAAACAGAAGCTGTTTATGGGCCACAACCTGTAAGTATGATTTATTTTTCATCAATGTGTTTTCCTGTAATAGTTCGTGTTGTTAATTGTACGTTGTAGCAAGGAAGTAAACAGATGACAACGCTCATTTGGCTCTGCAAACCAGTTTGTTAAATGCTCATTCATACTTAACGTTATCCAACAAACACCTAACCTTACAAACTGTTTAAAAATCTCAACAGCGAACTTGGCATTAGTGTTCTTTGATTAGAGCTTTTATGTATTGTTTATCTACAGGCATGCTAAACATGGTTCTGTGTTTGATTTGGATACTATAGTGAAGCCAATGTTTAGTGTTCGTTCTTGCGACAGACATTTGGCAAATCGTTCTAAAAATACAAAAGTAACGGTGCCATTCAGTAGCGATCACTATAGATCCGCAGTCTTTACTCTTGAGGACTGAACAGGTTCTGCTCGATCATCTTCACTAATATTGTCTGGGTCTGATTCGGGCTCAAATTGTACAGGCTACCGGTAAAGGTAAGGGGCCTGACGTTTCCGACAAACGTGCACTAGGCGGTTAGCGAATCACAACACACTGGGCCAGCTAACCAATCTGAGCCCATTGCGTATTTTTGAGGGACTGGCTTCATACAACCCGGAAACCATCAGACCGTTTTTACAAGGAGGGACAGAGCAGTGTAGAATAAAGATCAAATATATGAAAAATAATGCAATTTTTTAAAAACAAAGCATAAACACATGTTACAGTGTACCCCACAAACACAATCAAGCCTTCGAAAGAATGTGTTTTACCACCCCTTTAAGACGCCTGTATAGTTTTTTGGGATCTTCTAAGTTTTGGTTTCCTGTACTTTCAATGGAGGAACAGAATCCTCTCAGGTTTCACATTCAAAAACATGTTTCACAAACATCTTCTGCTGGATGGACAAACAGTATCTGCCCCGAACTCACACCATTAATTAAACCATGTCATGTTCAGCACCACAAACAAAGCCATGTCTTGACAGAACAGAGATTTCTGATTGGCTAAATCCTGTGGGCCGCCCTCGGATTCTTTTTGCTGTTTACAGTGGCTGACACACAGAGATAAGTGTGGTTTCTCTGAAACCATTTTAATGATTTGTATCTGATATGAGGAACATTTCATCCATGCCATGGAATTCAAAAAACAAGAGTTACAGAAACTCTGTACAGAGTGCTCTGTAGTTTGACACAATGTTATATAATAACTCAACCCCCACTAAATGTGCTCAGACATCTGACATATACAATTTCATCTTTATGGCAAGCCGTTTTAACTTTTATTCCTTAAGACTAATTTTATGCTACTACTATCTTTTTAAATTCCTAGCAAGTAATCCAAACTATAGTAGTACGTATTTACTATTATAGTAGTACTATTATTTACACTATTTCAATAGTGCCTAGTATTTAATAACATTTTACTATAGTCTAGAAAATATAAGTTCTTGTGTTTATTCTTTTATATCTACAAGTAACTGTTCAAATAATTACAATTCCTGCTTTGCTAAATTTAAATGACTACTAAGGTTTTTAATAAAGTAATCATCTGCCTAAACATTACAAATAAAAAAAGCTATTGTAATTTGTAGTGACATGCTACTAGTAACAATTTGCATAGATGTCTGATATATAGGTAATTCATATTTATATCGAATATCTAGTACAACCTGAATTAATACTGAAGTGTTAAATGAAATACTGAATTAAAAATGAAGTTTTACTATTAACTAAGAAATAAATACTAATACCTAATAATTAGTTACTAGCTAAACTAGAAAAGGTACCAGTAACAAAGACTGCATACTTGTCAAGAATGAATAGGCAATGATGGGTAGATTACTTTTTAGATTAATTTTATCCCATACTTAATACAAATTACACAATGAAAATTCTAGTTAGTAACGCGTGTAATATAATCAGACTACTTTATGATTACTTTCAGATTACCTTTGACCTAATTGGTTTATAATATTGTCTGTGAGGTAAGCTTGGATAATCTTGTAATCTTGTATTGACAGAAAAAAAGAAAAAATTACAAAGAGAATTAAAAATTCTTTATTCATATTTTTGTTAACTTAAAGTGCATTTAACATTACATTATGCCAGGGTTTGGGAAGGAATTGCATGGGTTTCATTGTTAAATTAAAATAAATACATTTTAAAATAAAAACAAAATCAAAATAACACTTTTGAAAGAAATTAAATGCCATATATTTACTAATTACTAAAAATTACATCTAATTACTAAAAAAAAAAACTGTAGTCTGATGATGAGCATTTTAAAATGTAATATAATCTAATTACAAGTAGGCCTTTTTAAAATCTGAAATCTGATTCAAATCTGATAAATGCATAATCCAGATTACATATAATCAGTTACTACAGTAGGCTAAAGTTAACAGGTGATATCTAAAAGCACAGAAGCCCATGAAATTATTAAGTACTAGGCAAAGTAACTACTCACTTTTAGATTACTTAGTGGCAAAATATAAATAGCCATACTAGTACCATAAAATTAGATATCAGTTTGTTTTAAGGAATAATACATGTTAAAAGGGCCTCCATATGTCTTCGCATTCCACGGGTATCAGGATTTCCTGACTCTCTAAAGTAAAAAAAAATGTAGACAATATAGAACAATAGCTAATACACGTCCAAATAATTAATATAAGCGAATAAACTAAGAAATGGTTTTATCAATCGTGTGGACAGGTCTGCAAAGCATTGTTAATGAGTAGTAATGAAATATAGGCCTGACAGTTCCTGACATGCACAAATGGTTATCAATGTCTCAACATTTTGCTTTATAGAATATACGTTCATATTTGTAACTGAATGAATATTCTATCAATAACTGTTTACATCTTTAAAACACCCCCCACATTGTGTTCACATGCAAATTACTACTGCAAAAAAATCTTAAAGGGTTTGCATTAAGAGTTTTACCTGCATTGCATGACTTTTATCAGCGTATCCTTTAACGAAGAGCCAGTACGCAGTTGTTGCCAGACTGGGTCCCGGTAGATCATCTATGGTTTTCCATTTTCCGGTCACCACTGTTGCGCTCTGCAAGTCTACATCGCCTGTTTGAGACTTGACGCTTCGCGCGATTAATTCCTGAAATGGCGCGTATTTTCTACCAACATTAGCTGCGATACGATCGGCTTTTACTAGAGCAGACGACAACATGTTTGACGTGCGTCGCACAAAGTATCTACAGCTGTGGACGAACGCATACTAGCACATAGTTCATGTCAAATACTGGGCGGGTTTTCAGCTGTGGCTCAACCTAGTGAGCTGCCTACCTAGGCGACATCTTGCAACCCTGCCGCGTTTCAAATCATAGCTTGGTTGAACCATAGGGTTGAACATTGGCGCGATGTCTAGGTAGGTAGTTAGGTTGAGACGCAACCCCGGATCACGCGCACAGTTTATTTACTAATTATGTATCGCAAAAATGTACTAATGGCGATTAGCCAAATATAATCGTAAATATTAACGCTCGTATGTGACAGTACATTGTTAGAACATTAAGTTAGCTGTTAGTCTAATCTGTCATTAACGTAAGCAGACATCCCAACCTGAAAAAAGTCATTTCAGGGAGGTATCCCGAAGACCCCCCCCCCCCCCCCCCGCCCCCCCCCCCCCCCCCCAGCACAAAAAAATAAAATAAAAAAAACATGAAAGGAGGAAAGGTACCGAAGATGACATTTCACCACAGAACATGACTTTACTTGTATGGTATATAATATAATATATCATTAATATATAATTTCTATAGGCCTATGCAATTATTTGTAAAAAATTATGTAGATCACTTTTACTATTTACATAAGCTGCTTATACTATTTATGTAAAATGCTTTTATTTATATTTCATTGCAACTTTAAACAGGTCTAAGGAGTTTGTTGTTTTCATGCCTTGGCAACTAGCCGACCTGAAAAATATGCACATGAAATGAAACTTGTTTAACTCAACCATAACATGTCAGTTACAAACTGTACAGCGTGCAAGATTGTCATTATGTTTATACTTTATACTTTCGTTTTTTGGGGCACTCTCGCTCTGCCATGGCGCTCCAGTTTCTAGATACACTGAACTGATTAACTCGGTTTGGGAGAAGAGATAAAAGCCCGCCCACACTGACAATTGATTGGTTGACTTACCGAAACAGGCCAATCAGGATGCTCTCTGTCTTACATGCGCTTCATTAGGTGCACACTAGCACACACACGCAAGGTCTCTCGCTCTCTCTCCCTCTCTGCCCTGAGTGCGTGCACAGTCTGTGTCTCGCATGCGCGCTTTTGCTCGCTCGCTCTAGATTGCGGGAGAATTTAACTAATTTGCGGGCATCAGGGAGCCGCTATCAATATGCGGGAGACTCCCGGAACTTCCGGGAGACTTGGGATGTCTGGGTAAGTAAGTTACAAGCACAAGCCTAAGTCACTGTGTGTCACACAGGTCAACTCGCAGCATGTGCTGTCCGCTATATGCGAAGAACGAATGAGGAATCATTTTTACCGAGGTAACGTTAGGCTACTGTCTCAAATACGTTTTCACGTTGCCATAATGGGCATGCATGCTAATGTTGTTTTCATCAGCGTCTCAGCATAAGGACAGAGAAACGGCTCTGATAATGCATTACTAATGTTAGCAATGACGACTCGCCGTTGGGAAACAGTAGCTGTGTCTCATTTCATTTAATTTTGAAGGCTGCATCCTCTGGAGGACACATCCTGTGAAGGATGCGGTATACGGAGTGTCCTTAATCAGAATTAAACGAGACGTCCTCCGTAGGACACACAGGCAGGAAGTATCACGTTGCTATGCCAACACGTTCACAGTGGAGTTGCGCTCTCAAAACTTTTAAAATTATTTATAACTTGAAAATGACTATGAAATGTTTTGCCTTGACAGCAAAGCACTGTTCTAAACGTTTAAAAAATTAAATAAAATATCACAACACTTGTAATCCTGTTTACCACAACTATCTATTTGAGGTATATACAGCTTAAAAACAAAAACAAGCTTTAAACTACTTAAGTTTAAACACCACAGGTCTTGGCAGGGTGGCAGGGGTAGACGGTACATGGAAATCAATATGTGAAAACCTCTGGTTATCCTTGTATTACATTACACTGTAGGGCCATGTAGCTAATAAGTAGCCTATATAACAAATATAAAATCAGAAAGATTTAATCACATGCACACACCAGTTATGTTTAGACTACTTAATCCTATTGTATTTGTTATTTCCCCAGTTGGTTTCATTGCTGTGATATCTGAGAGGAATTGGATTTAATAGGACTGCTTAGCTAAATCAAATGTAAAAAAATAATAATAATTGCATCACAATAAGTGTATTGTGATTGTCACTAACATTTTAGTAACAACTGAGTTATATTAGGTTTAGTGACAACATGTTACAGTGTTTACATGGTACAATTTCTGGTAAGCAACGTTTTTTTGTTATTTCAATTAAATTAAATTATCGTGATTTGATTTAATATTGACTCATTTGGATAAATATTAGGCACACAAGATGTACCTAATCTCAAGAAAAAACAACTCACCTAATGCTGTAAACATAGAGAGAGCCCTATCAGCTGGCAGTGTTATTTAAGGTTAAAAATAACTCGAATTACATACAATGCGTTTTTTTATTATATTAACAACTTTATTTAATGATATAAATAAAAATATAATAAATATGTAATATGGTACATTACACATATTTAGCAAAATACTCTCTATAGCTCTTTTTTTCTAGCCAACTAATGTGCTATAGTCTATTATGGTCATTAAATGGCTTTCCTGAGGAAAATGTTATGTGACATAATTGTTCTCCAGTTCTTTTATTGACCCCTTTGTTAGATTGATTGGTCGATATTTTGTATGAGGAATATACATTTAGGTAAGTTGTAGGCTACTGTTTCTTTCAACATTGTTCATTCGTGTTTATTTAGCCTAGCTAGAGATGATCGGTCCACGTGCAGCTAGGGATCTGTCACATAACATTTACAAGCGCCAAAACGGCATTTATTGTTTGAATTTCGTAATAAAAGTGACAGAATCTGAGAGCTGAGATTTTTTTTTTCTATCATAAGTAACCTGCTCTGTCTCTGTCGGTCTCCGTGTCCTCTTTGCTTCGCGATTTTTCTGTGCGTGAGAAAATGTATGTGGCGTGAGAGCGTGAAAAGTGTCAATTGCATGTGTCTCACGGTGAATGCGTGAGATTTGGCAGTTATGGATACAATATTTTTATATGTTCTTGTCTTTACTAAAATCAAAATTAGGCTAATCAAAGGGAAGAGTGCTCTTACGATTCACAACCGCTGATTTTGGCTAACGTAATAGACCCGCTGTTTTTGCTGATGCTGAATCGTCTTTAGCATACAATACATTCATTACAAATGTAATTTCAAGTTAAACGTGTGTTTAAACTACACCTGGGGAAACTCACTTCACCTTCAGGGGCTCTGGGGCAGCTCAGTCTCTCCAGTCGATTTGTAGGGCGACCGCACCGCAGGCAGACTGAGCGAACGCCGCTGCGGCCGCTCTGCACGTTTGAATCAGGGACGTAGCTAAGTATTGTAAGAGGTGCGGGGGGAGGAGTATTTTATGCATTTTAATTTTAATACATTTTAAAAAAAAAAATTAAATGGTTTACTTTTGGTAAATGTATGGACATACTGGCGGGTTGTTTTTACAAGTACAGTTTTTGGATTATCAAAGTTAGGGGGGCAGCTGGGGGGGCAAGGCTCTAGAGTGTGGGGGGGGGGGGGGGGGGGGTAAACTCTGTCATCCTACATCAGGGGATGCATATAGAACGTGCATTTGTTGACATGACAACTATGATAGCCCTGAACACTGCAGGAGGAGTTCACATGCAGGTGTTCTGCTTGCGTCCCGTGTGAAATGTCTTCATCCGGTACAGTGGCATATGTTTCAGCATGTCATATATCATTTCATGGGTTTTTTTTTTTTTTTCAAACGCCAAATGATCGCGATGCTCACGTTTACAAGCCAGCGTCATTATAGTAGTCTCAATCAAATCAATCAATCAAATCACTTTATTGTCACACAGCCATATACACAAGTGCAACAGCAGGTGAAATTCTTGGTGCAGTTCCGAGCAACATAGTAGTCACGACATGACATGTACAACATTTAAAGCAGCATCAGATTACACATCTGATGCGCCCACAATTACTCACAGCACAGTATACACTACAATAAACAATAAATAATTTACACAATGTGAGTGTAGTTCTCACAGCTTTAAACAATATACACATACTTACAATATACATAAACTTTAAACAATATACACTAAACATACATTAAACAGTATACATTAAGCTATAATAATAATAATAATATACAATGTACAGTATACATTATTATTCACAGTAGAGATCCAATGTACAATAGGTGCTATATGATAAATAATAAATAAATGTGTATATAATGTGTGTGTATCTACAGTGGGTTGTGCTGAGTGATATTCTGTCCAGTGTGTGTTATGATCCTGATGGATCAGGAGTTAAGTAGTCTGATTGCTTGTGGGAAGAAGCTGTTCTGGAGTCGGCTGGTGCGTGTTCTGATGCTGCGGTACCGCTTGCCTGATGGCAGCAGTGAGAGCAGCCCATGGTTCGGGTGGCTAGAGTCTCTGATGATCCTCTGAGCTCTCTTCACACACCGCCTGGCGTAAATGTCCTGGAGGGAGGGAAGCTCACCTCCGATGATGCAGCTGGCCGTGCGCACTACCCTTTGCAGGGCTTTGCGGTTGCGGGCGGTACTGTTGCCGTACCAGGTGGTGATGCAGCCAGTCAGCAGGCTCTCTATAGTGCTGGTGTAGAAGCGTGTGAGGATGTGGCGGTTCATTCCAAACCTCCTCAGCCGTTGCAGAAAGAAAAGGCGCTGATGAGCCTTCTTCACAACGGCCTCGGAGTGGACGGACCATGAGAGTTCCTCTGTGATGTGGACACCAAGGAACTTGAAGCTGCTGACTCTCTCCACCGGTGCTCCATCGATGGTGATGGGGCGGTGTTCTCTCTCATTCTTCCTGAAGTCGACCACCAGCTCCTTGGTCTTGCTGACGTTGAGGGAGAGGTTGTGCTCCTGACACCACCGTGTCAGAGTGTGCACCTCCTCTCTGTAGGCCGTTTCATCATTGTCAGTGATGAGACCTACCACCGTCGTATCGTCAGCAAACTTGATGATGGTGTTGGAGCTGTGGGATGCCACACAGTCATGTGTGTACAGGGAGTACAGGAGTGGGCTGAGAACACAGCCCTGAGGGGCTCCAGTGTTGAGAGTCAGTGGTGAGGAGATGTTACTGCCCATTCTGACCACCTGGCGTCTGTTTGACAGGAAGTCCAGGATCCAGCTGCATAACAAGCTGTTTAAGCCTAGAGCCCGGAGTTTCATGTCAAGTATGGAGGGCACAATGGTGTTGAATGCTGAGCTGTAGTCTACAAACAGCATTCTCACATATGTGTTCCTCTTTTCCAGGTGGGAGAGAGCAGTGTGAATTGTTGATGAAATGGCATCATCAGTGGAGCGGTTTGTGCGGTATGCAAACTGCAGTGGGTCCAGTGAGGGAGGGAGAACAGAACAAATGTGGTTTCTGACTAGTCTCTCAAAGCATTTGCTGATGATGGGGGTCAGAGCAACAGGACGCCAGTCGTTTAAGCAGAGTGTTTTTGATTGCTTCGGTACAGGAACAATGGTGGACGTTTTGAAGCATGTGGGGACCACAGACAGGGAGAGGGACAGGTTAAAGATGTCCGTAAAAACTCCAGCCAGTTGGTGCGCGCACGCTCTGATGACGCGGCCTGGAATGCCGTCTGGGCCCCCGGCTTTACGGACGTTCACCCGCCGGAAGGATCGGGTTACATCCGCTACAGATACGGAGAGTGCACTAACCTCTGTATCTTCAGCCGCGAGCTCTCTCTCCGCGAGGGCGGTGTTAGTTCCCTCAAAGCGAGCATAGAAGGTGTTTAGCTCGTCTGGGAGAGAGGCAGCGGTGTTCACGGTGGAGTTTGTGTTCCCTTTGTAGTCCGTGATGGTGTTAATTCCCCTCCACATGCTTCTAGAGTCGGTGGTGTTGAACTGTCCTTCAATCTTGTCCCTGTACTGGCGTTTTGCTGCTCTGATGGTTTTCCGGTGGGCATAACTTGCTTGTTTATGCTCCTCCGCATTACCGGAGTTAAAGGTGAAGGTCCACGCATTGAGTGCCGCGCGAACATCCCCATTTAGCCACGGCTTCTGGTTTGGGTACAGCCGTATTGTTCTGGTCGGAACAACGTCTTCTACGCACTTCCTTTTTTTATTTTTTATTATTATTTTTTTTATTGTAAACAAGAATGAAGTTACAAAACAAACTACGACAATACAATAGACACGAGTACTAGACATAATATTAGAATATTATCTTGACATGAAATAACATTAACGACAGATATAGAGGCTGAGTGTTATTGCATACAGGTTGACTATAGATATGAAATGACAGAAATTAAATGATGAGAATAAAATAAGTGACAGGAGTGAAGAAACAGAAGGGGGGGCGGGATTGTGGTGGGTTGGGAGTTGAGTACGGATGGTGGATCAGGGAATGTAGAAGTCGTGGCCTTGCGGGGTTGGGGGGGGGGTTTAATGAGTATGTGGGAATGTCTGTGTGTTAGTGTGTGTGTGTGTGTGTGTGTGTGTGTGTGTGTGGGTGTATATAACGAGTAATGCTGGCTTATTGTTGGGCCGGGGAGATGGAAGTTGGATCACATAGGATGGTTACAGAGAAGAAAAAAAAAACCCTAGTTATTTTCATTACATAGGATAAAAATAAGTGGAATAAAAAATAAATAAATAAAAAAATAAATAAAAAAATAATTGATTGACTGACTGATTAAGCAGACTGCCTGGGCACCCATACATAGCCACAGTGCCCCCGGCCCCCGCACAAGGTATACCACGGTGAGGCGGCAGAGGGAAGGCCCTGCGCGCCATCCGGCCCCCCGGCCCCCAGCACACAACCCCACCTCTGCCTGTATGCGGGCAAAAGGAGGATGGAAGCGTGATCCGATTTGCCAAATGGTGGGCGCGGGAGTGATTTGTAACCATCCTTGAAGGGAGAGTAGCAGTGGTCCAGAACTCGGTTCCCTCGCGTGTTGAAGCTAACATGTTGGTGGTATTTGGGTGCGATGCGCTTGAAGTTGGCTTTGTTAAAGTCCCCGGTCACAATAAACGCAGCCTCAGGATGCGCGGTTTCCTGCTCACTCACTGTCCTATACAGTTCCTTTAGTGCCCGGTCTGTGTCGGCTTGTGGGGGAATATACACAGCTGTGATGATGACCGCGGTGAATTCCCTCGGTAGCCAGAATGGTCGGCACAGAACCGTGAGAAGTTCCAGATCAGGAGAACAGAAAGACTTGATAGAATGTAGGTTCCTCTGATCACACCAGGATCGGTTGATCATAAAACATACACCCCCGCCTTTGCTTTTCCCGGAGAGATCTTTTTCTCTGTCCATTCGATGCACGGAGAACCCCGCGGTTTCGATGACCGAATCTGGAATCTCAGCAGACATCCAAGTTTCTGTGAGGCAGATAATGCAGCAGTCTCTCGTTGGAAAGAGATCCGTGCTCTCAGCACGCAGAGTTTATTGTCCAGAGACTGAACATTTGCCAGTAAAATACTGGGAAGCGGGGGTCGGTTTGCGCGGCGTCTTACTCTGATGAGTATGCCGGCTCTCTTCCCCCTTCTCCGGCCGCGTTTCCGTGGTCGGGCCGCCCAAACAAAAGGATCCGCTGCCGTGTTTGTAAACAGCGGTTCGTCACTGAAGAATTTAAAGTCCGGTTTTCGGTGTGCGATTGCCGAACCAATGTCCAAGAGTGTCAACATCCAAGACAAAAAACACAAAAACTATAAACAGAACAAACAAAAAACTACAATGTTTCAGCAGAGCTTGCGACGTTGCGGCCATCCTCGGCGCCATCTTGAGTCTTCTAGTCTATTGGTTACCGTTTTACAGAATCTATATGATACTTCAATTCGATGTTTGAGTGGTAGGTAATAACCATATATCGTCAATATAATATCAAGCTACCATAGATGAATCTTCAAATTTGAAAAGTCGATTTGCATTATAGCTTGAGGCAAGACAAATAAACAAATATCACAGACATGTTAGGTATTGTAACGAGTAGGAAAATAGTGTGGCCCCATTAAGAGCGTTCGCCCCGGTTGGAGCGCCTGCGTTCTGTGTGTGTGTGTGTGTGTGTGTGTGTGTGAACACTGCGCCTCGAGCTCCCATGTGTGCAGATTATTTTCTGTCTTCTGTTGCAAACATTCATTTATTTTTGTTTTGTTGGGTAATGCTGTGGACGGAAGTGGAGTTTGTGCCGGACTCTTGTGGGGAGTTCCGCGGGGAATAAAGTGCGGGCTGTTTGATGTCAATCGCCTCTGTGTTTGCATCGACTCCAGTTGCGTTGAGTGAGCTATCCGTATTTTTCACCCGGACACACGCGTTACAGTATCCTAAAATATGATTTTGTACGTCTTATGTATTTACTTGCGAGAATGTAGCCCCTACCAAACTTGTACACGCCGTTTAGACATAGGCTTATGGTGCGTTCTATTATGGTCAACGATCCGACTCGGCCCTCGGATATGACGTCACTTCCACACTTCAAGCGTTCTGGTATGTTTTGCGCGTCCGAGTCGGAGAAAAACATGGACGCCACCTGGAAAGCTGTTGCTATGGTAGCACTGGCCGCTCCACACTCCGCACACACACTTGGTTATATAATAATAGCTAACAATAATCTATGTTAACGTTATCAAATCAAATCATGCATTTTCTAACGTTACCTACCGCGAGTCAGCGCTGCGCCAGTTTGAAAAAGGCGGGTACAGGACCCTTTTTAATGAACGTTTGTTGTAGGTCTACTAGGCATAGAGATATCTGAACATCTTTGCCAAATGAACATTTAAACAACTAAATCGGTCCAAAAACAATGAAAACAATTCGTACTTAAAGTCACACAGGTCGCAGCCATCTTGTATTCCGATTCGGAATTCTTGCTCGGTGTCCTCACGGTTGTCCAAACTTCCGAGCGGCAAAATCCGAGGAAAGGGGGCGTGTTGGTGCGTGTTGCTAGGTAACGTCTGTCTTCCTAGTCGGAGATCCGACACGGATAAATAATAGAACGCAGCATAACCCTAACCCTCGCACGTCCGAATTTAAGGAAGTGACGTATATGCCGTAAAGCAGTCGAATTTTGTAGTTCTTTTTTTTCTCGGGTTACTACCCGAAACCCGAAGTTTAAAAGTACGATTAAAAACGATACAGACCCCGTCAGGCTATGGCAGACGTGTCATTCAACCTATTGTAAGTCGATGTATCATCACAAGAGTCTTGAAAATATATTATGAAGGTTGAAAAGTTACCTAGTGCTGCTTTAACATTACCTTTTCAATTCTATGACCAACCTCCTCCATATGCGCTAACCTAACGTTACTTTGCACGAACATGCATAACTTTGTTCGACTGTCATGAATATTTGAAATGTCCATTTCAAAAACAGTTAGCCAGATGAACCTTACTTGTCCAGGAGGAAATTAGCAACTTTGGCGTCTGTCTTAAAATACTTCTCCGTTTTCAGCCGTCTCCATCTTTCAAAAGGCATATACAAATCCTATACAAATCCTTGTTTTATTTCGGACATTGTCACAACGTTTTTCTGATTCTAAACGAGGTCTTTTTTCCAAAAAAGTGTGTAGCTGCAGCTGTGGTGACTAGAGCTGGCAACCCCGATGCCGAAACACTACTGACTTCGTGATTGGTAGACAGGTGGAGGGTGGTGCGTCAAGCCAAAAACACAACATATCAACATCAGTTGAGGGCTGCAACTTCACTTTTAAAATGACAATATCCTGGCCGAACAACTGTTGTCAGTGATATAAGTATTTGAAATGAACATGATTTCTTAATGTCTAGTGACATATCAGGGCCATTTTATGATTAATTGAGATACATTTCTTACATGCAGTTCCTTTAAAGGTCCCGTTCTTTGTGTTCTTTTGAAGCTTTGATTGTGTTTACAGTGTGCAATATAACATGTGTTCATGTTTCACGTGTAAAAAAAAAAAAACAGTATTTTTAACACAATGTACTTATCTGTATACCGCTGTTTTCACTCTCCTAAAAACGGGCTGATGACTTCCTTGTTCTATGAAGTCCCTCCTTCAGAAATACGTAACGAGTTCTGATTGTGCCAGCGGTTCCCGTGTTGTGATTGGACAGCAGCTTAGCAAACGTGGCACGGTTCCTGTGTTGTGATTCGACAGCAGCTTAGCGCACGTGGAAAGGTCACGCCTCTTAACGGGAGATATATGCGCTTAATGATCTCTACAGCGTCCCTGGGAAAGCCAAATAAAGGTGATTTGACTCCGGGATGAAAATAACAGTGTCTCGACGACATGGCGACAAACACACTCAAACGCAACACTTCCTTTTCTCCACGCGACCGTCCTCTTCTCCACGTGGACAGCAACAAGACCACGCCCCCTTTTTTCGCGTATTCTTGTGGGCGGAGGTTAGTCTGTTCTACTGACGTCATTTATGAAGGAAGTACCAGGATGTAGTCCAAGCCGGTGTTCTGACATTTCATCCTACCCGTCAGATTGTCCTACCAGGGCTTACTGCGCATGCCCACATCAATATTTTTTTATTTTATTTTTTATATTTACATCTTGGGTAGGTTTAGGGGTAGGTATGGATGTAGGTATGGATATTAATGAATATTAATAAAGCAAATCACATTAATATGATTCTGGTAGCACAATCTGATAGTTAGCATTTTACATCCATATTTAATATTTGTTTATTTAAAATATTTACATAGTTTTAAGGGTAGGTTCAGAGAAGGGGTAGGTATGGATATTAATAAAGCCTCAAATCAGATGAATATGATTCTGGTAGCACAATCTGACAGGCAGCATTTTTTGCTTTCGAATTGTGCTACCTACTGTTTTAATGGGAGGTAGCAAAATCTGACAAGGTAGGACAAATCGACAGAACACCGGCCGTTCGCTGTAGGCTTTGAAAGGGAACTTCTGTTAAATAAAATATCTCGCTTGGCATTGAACTTTGAGCTTTATCATTTTACAGGTATTATTTATGCTCTAACAGCAACATTACACACTAACTAAAGTTTGAACAATGGGATCACGAAGAACGGGACCTTTAAGCAGTATGTTTTCATTTTGAGCAGCAAATCAGCGCGATTTCTGAAGGGCCATGTGACAATGCTTTGCATCACAGGAATAAATTACATTTTAAAATATATTAAATACAGAAAAAAAGTTATTTTAAATTGTAATATTTTACAAATGTTACTTACCGTTTTACTGTAATTGATCAAATAAATGCAGCCTGTGTAAGCATAAGAGACTTCTTTCAAAAACATTTAAATATCTCTCACCAACCTCAAACTTTTATGGTTTAATGTTAATTTAGTTTATTATTAAATTATAATGAGATAAGGATGTTAAAATATAATTGGATGATATATATTGCACTCACAGAGCAATTTCTAGCTGTAAAAATGTAAATTAAAATGCAAATGCAAACACAAAATGCAATTAAAATGTCTGTCCATCATGAACAGGGCCTTTACATGACAACGAGATGCGTTTAGCCATTGTTTAAACTCACCGAAATAGTGTTTTAGACGGCAAGCTGTAGTCTCGCACTGAAGTCCCAGCCAGTAAAAATGTAAATAGTCCAAGGGGGAGGAGCTTCATGTGTGTGAAGAGTGATGATCGGCTCACAAGTGAAGAAGAAATGGTTCGTAACGCATTTTTACCGGCTACAAGTGAGTTTTCACGGGACTTAAGCGCGAGACTACAGCTTGCCGTCTAAAACACTATTTCGGTGAGTTTAAACAATGGCTAAGTTGCTAAACGCATCTCGTTGACATGTAAGGGCCCTGTTCATGATGGGCAGACATTTTAATTGCATTTCGTGTCTGTTAAGAGGCACTCTTTATGTATATGCCCCCATAGCTGCCTTGTTAGCTGAGTGGGAGCTCTGGGCATTAACTGTAACAGCTCCGTGTTGCAAGCACCAATCCGGTTCGTTTTTTTTCTATAGACAGTACTCACAAAGGTATAACGATCAAGATGACCTTAAAAATTCACCGGAGTTCTCCTTTAACAGCTGAACATGACTAACATGTAATACATTTCCAAGACTTTTTCCCCTTATAATTTTAGGCCTTCCATGAGAACTAGCCGTAACTGATAAGTGTACTGAGGCACTGCTGCGGTATAAATCGCGAGACCAAACAATCAATATAGCACCCTGAAATGTGAAATAAATATCTTTTATTATTTATTTTCATCATCATTAGCAACACTTTACAAAGTGCCAGCCGTCATAGACAATCTCATAATGTCATCCTGCAAATAGGCCGATCAGTACTGCCATCAGCAGACCACAGAGCCCCGGTGGGCCTTTACGATGCCAATCATGCGTAGAATTTTGAGTTAAAAAAAGAGAAAATAAAAATATATATATAAAAAAAATATGCGTACCACTGATATACAGATTTGATATAAACAGGCTTATTGGTCACAAACCAAATTGAATTATAAACATGGCTTTTTTCATACAATAGACAAAGAGAACAAACAACAGATACAAGTTCTGTACCAGATAAGTGTACCGTCTACAAAAACGTACATTTCAGAGTCCAATCTTTTGTATTTCCTTTTTTTTTTTTTTTTTTTACTTTTCTGTCATCAGTTGTACAAGGCGCAAGGCATTGAGTGCGCTGGCAATAATCTCACTCAACCGGCACACAGAAAAGAAGTCTCTTTGAAACACAGACAAACACACACTCAGACAATATAACACCCATACAAACAAATACAAAGTGCATTCATGACCCTGGAGTGGCAGCAGTGGCGTGTTTGAGTTGACGGAGAACTTCCTGTAATGACTTATCATAAGTTAAACAGGATGCATTCTGCAGCTACGCAACTATTGTTAAGTCGGAGAGATATTTTGAAGGAAAAAAAAAATCCAACATTTTATATACAGGCAAATAGTTATGATGCCACCTAGTGATGGAAAAAAAAAAAATCTGACATTACATTCCAGTAGGAAGATTCCCGATTTGCATTAAACCATCCTCTAGCCAGGGTACCAGCCATGTTGGTCCAAGTCAGTTTCTTTGGCACTGGTCAGCATTTAGACTCTCACCATTTAAATCTGAATTTACAAAATAACCAGCCATCATTTGTGTGTTCATTTCACAAGGAATGGGTAACGGCATGTATTTGCCACAGACAGAAGTGCCAAACGAGAGCGAGTGACCATGTGACCGACTTGGCCAACAAGGCTGGTAACCAGGGCAACCGTTTTCTCAGATTCTCTTGAACAGGAAACAAGCATTCAGACACAAAAATCGCACGTCACTCACAAACACACGCAGAATGACTGACGAACACTGGCAAAAGTATTAAAATCAGTGTAAAAATCATGGTCTCAAAATGTGCAAACATTTCAGCATCAAAATAAATTTTTAACAGTACATACATTACAAACATACACTGCCTACTTTTCTTGTAGTATGTCTGTACACCATCTGAACAAGTAATGCTTTCGCTGCTTAAATGAAAATAAATGTGGATTTAGTTCTACGAACTGGCACTTTAAACCTCTAGAGCAAACATTTTGCTCATTACACTGGGTGCGGAGAAATTCCTTCAAATACTGCCACAGCAACCCAAGGTTGGCAACAGCGGGCCCACATCACACGGCTAATAAAAGAAATCCAAAAAAAAAAAAGAGCTGCATGGGGCTTACAAAGTGGGCCTGCCCCTTTTTAAATTACTGTAGGCCAAGTTTGGACTCGGATACTGCTAATACAGTTGGTCTATTGTGTGAGCGGGTCTTCCATGTTTTTCGTTCCCAGATATCATGATCTGGAACAGCCGCATGAAATCATTCCAAAGTAACTCTACACATTGGAGGTAGACTTGCTTAGTCACCAACAGAAAACAAAACTGTAAACGTTTGCTTGGGAGTGTAATCATACCATCTGAGTCCTGTTACTGTAACTGTACCTACTGACAGCAAAGCTAGTATCTCTCATGTTATCACAATCTATTGGCCTGGGGTTCACACGGGACACATTCTTGTGTTAAAACAAGACCGCTCTCATTTGACCAGAATGTGTTTTCAGGCATGTTCATTGGTCCATTGTTTTAAAACTAACAATGATACGTAGACACATGGGTCAATGACAAATAATGGTGTCCCATGATTCTTAAAAATTTACTTTTTGTATTCATGTTGGTGTTTAATGACTCTAAACATGGTGTAACCAATAACATTCTTTGAGTATGTGTGTGCATTTTAGTCATTAAAAATATATATTTTTTTATTAAATTGTAATCATATTTTATAAACACATTTTACTACCTGAACTAACCCGTCATAAAAATAGGTATTGTCATAAAGAATCTAATATTTTAAGAGAGATATTGACCTTGGCACACAGTCATGATTGTGCAGAGGTCGGTCCTCTATATGAAATGAACTTTGATTTAGCAAACAACAGTTCAAATATTAAAAATGCGGCTTTTCAACATTACGATATCAGGTTAGTTGTTTCACCCTCACATAATTTATATTATGCTCCAAAAATACATATTAAAACCATTTTAATTCAGAAATTAAAAATATGCTCATTATAGTCCAGTGGAGGCTCTTAGGCCTGCTGGGAGGAGTCTCAAAAGGGGATGGTCCTACAGACACTTGTATGGTCTCTGATTGGTCAGAGATGGAGTCAGAGCATTTGAATACATATTTTTGAAAAAAATTATGCCGTAATGTCATTGACCCACATATGAAAAAATGTACCAACAAATTTACACACAAGAGTGCGTCCTGTGCGAACTGCCTGTAAGTATGGCGCTTATTTTTGTCTTATTCTCAGGTCACTAAGCAAACGATATGAAAATCACTGCTTGAATTATAAATGTTTGTGTTTCTATTATATGACTATTACATTAACATACGTGTATGTTCAATTACAAGTACCATACTGTCATATTTATGAGAGAGGGGAATTAAATAACCTTCGAATTAAGAATGGCAGTTTTGTGAACCCAATGGATTATGGGAGGAAGCAAGGGTAACCCCCAAAAAGTATGCATTCACCTACATCTGAAGGCAGGCACTACAGAACTATGTGGAGGAGAGATCTTGAACAGCAATGTGACTGCTCACTTAAATATCCAGGAGCGTGCACTAGAAGAGTGTGTAACCAAGTGCTTGACAAGTCCCAAGGCATCGTGGGATAGCGAGGTTAATTTATAGGCAAACCGTTAAGTACTGTCAAGTGCTGAGCATTGTTACGATCTGTGAAACTTTGCACATTCTGGAACCTGCAGAAATACATTAGAGTGAGAACCTCAAATGAGAACAACACTGCTGATGAATTACAACATCAGAACTCTGGCATGGAAAATATCAGCAGAAAGGATCCAGGTTGTGTTGTGTTCACTGGAAGTGCACTTACACTTTCAACTTTCTTGTTGAGAGCAATCCATTTCTCAATTCCAATCTAACGCTCTATGCTCTTGAGATTTATAGTGGAATCAGAGCGATTCTTACTGTAAAATGTTGGCGAACTAATGTCCAGGCACTAAACCCTGTCTGTGTGTTCCGGGTTTTTCGCTTTGGTGAGTGAGTGTGTATTCAACCTGCCTACCTGATCAGATTGAAGTGTACGGCACTGTGTTGAAAGAATGCACAGGTGAATCTGACCCGAGATCAGTTTGCCAGCAGAGGGACCAAAGGGGGGAAAAGGCAGAGCGGAGCTGCTTATGCTGATCTAGAAACAGTATGAAGAGCCGAGCTGTTCTGAATAATTCCTGTACAGACCAAAAGTCAGAAGACTTGTGAGTAGCTGTGCATTAAACCTATAAAATTCTAGAAAAATGATTGAACACTTAAGACGGGGGAGAATAGAAAAAAAGAGGAAGGAGAGGTTTGTAAAAAGGCACACAGTAAAAACAGAAACGAAGCAGAAGGTAGAAAGGAACGGGTACAAGAGATCCTGACGAATTCTAGAGCCAGAGAGAGCGAATACACTCCGGTATATGTGGTTGCGATTGGAAGGTGAGAGAGTTTCAGCAAACGTAAATGTTTTTACAGCATAGTGAGTAAATATTCTACAGTAAGATAAGATCTTCGATCAGAGTTCATGTACGTGTGTATGTTCTAGGAGGACTGTGCAAGAAAATGAGAACTTTTTTGGAGCCATGACAGCTGAGCAGGAGAGTCCTATACATCCTGTCATCTATTCGGTTTCGTTTCATTTTTTTCCTTTTACCCTTTAGCAGCGTATTGGCGTACCTGTTGTGGAGTTGACATTCCGAGATCTTCCTGCATTAACCCAGTGCATCCAGAACCCAACTGGACTCCCCAGAGCTAAGGCTCACAATCATGGGGGATTTCAAAACATTAAAAACAAATAAATGAATGCCTTTAGAAGACAACATCCTTTAGTCTTTTGGGGTACCAAAATCCATTAGTCTTTAGGGGTACTTACCCCTGAGTGAAATTAAGGTGCAATGTTTTCGTACAGAATCAAGCTGCTCCAAATCACCGTCCTGCCCCAGCAGAGGTGTGAGATCAGGCCATTGGCCTCTTCGCTATGCGTTCTGATCCAGTGGGGACTCAAAAGGGGATGGTCCTACAGACACTTATATGGAAGTCTCTGATTGATCAGAGATGGAAGGGGGAGCGACTAGTGGACAAAAGTGTGCCGCAATAGGTCCTCAGCAGCAGGACGCTGTTTAGTCTCCACAAAAATCCGCTTAAGGAAATCACGGCAGTGGTCCGACACATGAGGCGGCAGAGTGGGGTTGGTGGGCTGTGTGGCGATTTTAAAAATGGCTGCCATTGCTTCGTACTCCGCCCAGGGTGGCCGTTGAGTCAACATCTCCACCACGGTGCAGCCGATGCTCCTGGAATCAGAGCGCAATTACCATCATTACTGCGAGACGAACAAAAACAATCTTTCCTAATAGTGTTCTTAGGTGACGCTAGAAACCGATCAGGACTATTCTTAATTGAGTGTCACAATTTCAGCTAGAGTGCCTTATGCCAAGTTTTAAGTCGCATTTTACCGGAAAGGTCAAGTTATGACATTTTGATTTAAAATTACGAGCTCAAAAAAATAACAATAAAAAACGGGAAAAAAAACCCATTAAACATATGCACTGATGATTAATTCACATAGAAAAACAATGTGGATGAATTTTAATTTCCTGCAGACTTTAACGGCTTACCAGACATCAGCCTTCCTGCCATACCCCTCTCCGCTGATGACCTCAGGGCTCATCCAGTAGGGTGTACCTGTCACTGACTTGATGCCCGTTCCAGACAGGCAGATGGTCTGGAGTCGCCGACTTGCTCCAAAGTCACCCAGCTTCACATTACCTGCAGAGTCCCGAAGGATATTGGCACCTACATGGATAAAAGAACAGGGGAAAACATTTTCATTATGGGGGTGGGAGTATCTTCTTGACATGAAAAATAAATAAATAAATGAAATATAAGAATGTCAAAAGTACCGTTTCTATTTTACAAAGAAGCAAATGTAACGGCAATAGTACCGACTCAAAAAAAAAAAAACACTCTTAATATTGTAAGAACTGACAATGGTTCATTTTTAAAGGGGACCCATTATGCCCCTTTTTACAAGAAGCAATATACACCGATCAGACATAACATTATGACCACCTTCCTAATGACCCCTGAAGGTGTGCTGTGGTATCTGGCACCAAGATGTTAGCAGCAGCTCCTTTAAGTCCTGTAAGTTGTGAGGTGGGGCCTCCATGGATCGGACTTGTTTGTTTAGCATCCCACAGATGCTCGATTAGATTGAGATCTGGGGAATTTGGAGGCCAAGTCAACAGAACCATTTTTGCTTTGTGGCAGGGTGCATTATCCTGCTGAAAGAGTCCACAGCCACCAGGGAATACCGTTTCCATGAAAGGGTGTACATGGTCTGCAAAAATTCTTAGATTGTTGGTACGTGCCAAAATAACAGCCACATAGATGGCAGGACCCAATTTTTTCCAGCAGAACATTGCCCAAAGCTGCACACTGCCTCCACCGGCTTGCATTCTTCCCATAGTGCATCCTGGTGCCATGTGTTCCCCAGGTAAGTGACGCACACGCACCCGGCCATCCTTGTGATGTAAAAGAAAACGTGATTCATCAGACCAGTAGCTCAACTGTTTGATCAGACCAGATGGGCCAGCCTTTGCTCCCCACGTGCATCAATAAGCCTTGGCCGCCCATGACCCAGTCACTACTTTTTCTTCCTTGAACCACTTTTGATAAATACTGACCACTGCAGACCGGGAACACCCCAGAAGAGCTGCATTTTTGGAGATGCTCTGACCCAGTTGTCTAGCTATCACAATTTGTCAAACTCACTCAAATCCTTACGTTTTCCCATTTTTCCTGCTTCATCACAGCACCTGTTAGTGGGTGGGATATATTAGGCAGCAAGTGAATATTTTGTCCTCAAAGTTGATGTGTTAGAAGAGATAATCAGTGTTATTCACTTCACCTGTCAGTGGTCATTATGTTATGCCTGGTCGGTGTAAGGCTCAGGTGTCCCAAGAATGTGTCTGAAGTTTCAGCTCAAAATAACCCACAGATTATTAATTATACCATGTTGCAAATGTAAATTTTTCAGTGAAAGCAAAAACATGCGGTTTTCGTGCATGTATTTTTAAGAGCTGCGGCACTCCACCCCCCTGTGCCTTTACAGCTCATGCCTGGATACTCTGCCAAAAACTAACAAAATGGCCACACTCGCGTGACATTACAGTTGCATGATGAAAGTTTATTATTTGCATGCATTTTAAAGCCATATCATTTTAAAATTCTAATATATGGTTTTCTGCTTGCACAGAAAGCTGTCTGTCAGACGGCGTGTCCCGTGAGTATTAAACTCATTTCTCTTTCGTGACTATTATGACTTTTGTCAATACACACAAGGTTATTTCAAAAACAAAATAAACGTTAATAGCAGGGAAAGAAATTGCATGTGTATATTAGATCTGTGTGTTGAAGTGACAGCACTTACTGCTGCTGTTAATATGAATCAAAAAACAGACGAAAAACTGAAAATCCCTCGCTGCTCTTTACTGAATTACTTTAGTAGCTTTAATAAGAACACATTTCTTACTTGAATGCTGCTGTTAATTGCTCAGGCAAAGAGATAAACATGGCGGACTGTGTACAGCTCACTCAGGGGAGGAGGTAAGCTAATATGACAAGTTCTGTCACCAGTCGTGGGGGTGACGTCACATTGGAGTAAATTCCTGAACAGCATTTTGAGACACCGTTTCAGATTTATAGGTAAAATCACAATCGGAGGATGGATTGGATGGATTTTTACCACAATATAGTGTTTGTGTACACACACACAAATATGTTCAAATATAATATAAAAGTGCATTTTGCATAATAGGTCTCCTTTAAATTAAAATTTTGAATATGCTACTGACGTACATGAAGAAGCACTGGAGAACTGAGACATTAAAAGAGAGTTAAAAACAAGGCAGAGTGCTACACTTTCATTATTGGAGAAATCATTTTCCATTATTGCAGTATATATATGCAATTCAGCTTGTCATAATTTGACAACATCAGGGCATGCAGTTCTCTCACCTTTTATGTCTCTGTGGACAATCATATTACTGTGCAGGTAGCACACGCCTTCTAGTATCTGCCGTGTATATTTACGCGTGACATTCTCCGTCAGAGCACCGTACGACTTCAGCTGGTCTTTAATAGAGCCCTATGGACAAACATCAAAAATTAAAAAAGTATCTATAAACTTTCTGACTGGAACTTGTCCAAATTTCTCACAAAAATGTTTTGCCAGGCTGACTGGTTGCACAAATCCTCCACTAAATGAACTCACTGAATCTATTAGGGCAGTTATTAAATTAACATCTCATTTACTGAACCATATGATATCTTTTCAGTCATGTCCGACTTGTGAAGAACCAAGAAAGTTCTAGGAAAACTCTAGGAAACAGTCAGTGCTCAATAATATGTGCATTCAAGTCTGTGAATTAACATGCACTCACCCCAGGCATGTACTCCATAAAGATGGAAAGCGTTCTTTCATGCGTGTCCCGCAAGCAGCCATAGTACTGAACAATGCGCTCATGGAAAAGATTTTTCAGCAGCTGAATCTCACACTCCAAAGCACTCACCTCCTGAACACGCATACAAACAAAGTGCAAAGATTCACTAGACACCATATTAAAATTGTCTACCTTACAAAGCCAAAAAAAAAAAAAAAAAGTGTTACCTTGCTGGTTTCTGGACTATCCGGGTCAAACTGGACCTGTTTAACAGCCAGTTCTCTGCCAGTGTCCGCATCGTAGCATAGAAACACTCGCCCGAATGCTCCTTGCCCCAAAAGCTTCCCTAGGCGCCAGTTTGTGGGAGCCCGAGGGGCTAAACACAGAGAGGAGAGAAGATTAAACAGAGAACAACAAAGTCTTCATGTTTACTGCATTTGAAATAGGGATGAAATGGTATGGAAATATCACATCACAATTATAGTGACCCAAATTATCACGGTTATCAATATTATCACGGTTTTGTTCAAATAAGATGATAGTGTTCAAAAAGAACAGCTGCACACACTTAAAACATTTCAACAAGTTTTATATTTGAAAATCAACAAAAACCAAATAAATCAAGCAGCTCTATGCACTTTTTTAAGATAGATTATATTCTGTGGGATTTCCTTCCTTATAAAGGCCGTCGTCAATAGCAACGCATAACTCATAAATAATAATAATTTGGTGTAAATATAAATCTCTAATATAATCACTGATGAGAATATTGCTTGAGAATATATTTACAGTGTTCTATCAGCTATGACACATTTAAATCTACCATATTTTGTGTAAGTGCCCAAACAGTATCCTAATGAAATAATGCATCCATATTTTCATGATTTGACAGTTCATTTGATTAAATATCAAAATGTGAGCGTCATACCTGACACCTAGATGAACACTTTACAGTCAGTTTTATGACTGCAAGTCATTCTCTTCAAATGCTATTGAAGTTAGAATTGTGTTTATCAATTTATGTAACTAGAAACGGTCCCTAAATTCCAGAATCTCAAACGAAGCCGTCTTTATGCCAGTCATATCAGATGCGCGGTGGTTCTGCTGTGTTTGTTTGAAAAAGTTCTAGTTTTAAAACTATTTTCGCTGCTGAAATGGAACAAAAACAGTCAATCACTGTATGATGCATGAATCTCCTGCATACGTCGCACATTCATCTCTGCTTTGAATGCAGATTTCAGTGAGAGCGCTCTGAACAAACCTCTGGCTAATCTGAACACCTCTGATTATTAGACATCGCATTCATAAACTCAATAGAAACACGTGTGATTGGTTAAAATGCACAACGCGATTATAACAGATGGCTTTTGAGAAGACTATAATAAGTTCAACCGCCAAAGTGGCTAGTGTGAGGGACTGTGTTACACGACACACCCAAAATACACCCGCAAATGGCGGTTGTTAATGTCAAACCCTGATTATTATTATTATCCCTTAAATGTCACCCCAGTCTTATCTGAACTAGTTCATTCATCTTTGGCTCAAGCTTCACGTTATTATTTCCCAGACGTAGTTTTGGTATTGAGGTCAAAGTCCACTTGCCTTGCGTTCACAGATTTGAAGTGTTTCCCTCTATTACAAGAGCAATCAGAGCGGGTATCGGAGAGCAAGAAACTGAAACGTTGCACATGTGAAAGAGAACGTCGGCGCACATCCAAATAAACGTATTTTAAATGCAAAATAGATTTTTGTTCGCTTGAAATACTTTATTATTTGAACATTTCTCCGCAAAACTCAGTTCACGCGTGTGCATAATGCCCTTTTGCGTGCTCAAAATATGATCTTGCACGCGCAGAAATGTAAGCCTGTACGTAACACGAGAATGAACCTCACTGGTTCTCGCACGTCAAAAGAACATGCTTGAGCGTCTGTTTACCACAACAACTGATGTGTGAGTTGATGAATGTTTATATGTGAATAAAATCCTAAATTCAACCACATAAATCGATTGGGTCTCTTCAGAAAATTTGGACTAAACTGTCCAAAATCCATATGAACTCAATTCATATGGATTAGTTTTACAATCTATTAACTTTTTAAAGCATCAAAGTTGTAGTTGGGTAGACTGTGAACGGAGGGACAGAAAGCGCTCAGATTTCATCAAAAACATCTTCATTTGTGTTCCGAAGATGAACGAAAGTCTTACAGGTTTAGAACGACATGAGGGCAAGTAATTATTGACAGAATTTTCAGTTTTGGGAGAACTACCCCTTTAATGTATTTGTGGAAAGCATGATACTTTGATATGATATTTAGTATTAAACTGGTACAACACTCACAGCGGCTGGGAGGGCTGATGTCCATGACTGATAGAGTGGGGTTAGAGCTGGGCTCTATATCGCTGCCGCGGCGTCTGCGCCCTGGTTCTTCTAGCTCAGGAGTGAAGATGCTGCTTCCACTGCTAGTGCTGGGGCTCTGCTGCTCTGTAGGACTGAAGCTCACCGGAGAACGGAAACCATGAGCCTGCGTCCGCCGCGCCCTTGGAAAGGTCTTGCGTCCTGAGTGGAGAAAGAAGATAAAATTTAGGAACGGCTCATGCAATTTCAGGATGCATGGTTTTGCTTTTTTGGAAAGATGAGCAAAGCATCCGTTTATACAATATAACCTCACCATCACTGTAGTCCTGCAAACCAAACGAGATGTGATATCGCCTAGGATAGGTTCCTCCCTTCCCTGTTTTTTCAAACACTGGTATATCATATTCTGTGAAACAGCGCAGAAAGATTATAGATTGAGAAATTCAAACTAACGTAAGATTTCATGTTACATCAAAGCAGAGTTCAGCAAGAGCTTACCAGGGAACTCTTGATGATTATCTGGGTAGCTCAGGGCTCGAGGCATACGAGATTTAGGATAGGTCTCACTGTAAGAGATCAGTGAAAGCGTCACTCAGTGTTCTCAGTATTTTTAATCCAAGTACAAACATCAACTGCACACTACCGTTCAAAATTTTGGGGTCAGTGAGACTTTTTTTAATATTTTTGAGAGAAATCACTTATGCCCCCAAGCCTGCATTTATTTTATAAAAATACAGTAAATCAGTAATATTGTGAAATATAACTACAATTTAAAATAACTATTTTCTATTAAAAAAAAATATATATATATATATATATATAAAATTTTATTCCTGCATTTGCAAAGCTGAATTTTTAGCAGCCATTACTCCAGTGTCACATCCTTCAGAAATCATTCTAATATGATGATTTTGTGCTTAAGAAACATTTCTTATTGTTATCAATGTGGAAAACAGTTGTGCTGATAATTATATATATATAATAATTTTTTTTTTTTTTTTTTGGAAACCATGATACATTTAAAAATAACAGCATTTATTTGAAATAGAAAACTTTTGTAATATTCAAGTAGAACTATCACTTTTGAACAATTGAATGCACCTATGCTGAATTAAAAAAATCTTACTGACCACAAACTTTTGAACAGTAGGGTATGTCTGTGAGATCAAAAGTTTCTGTGACTGTCACTGGATGCCTGGTCATGTCATGTGGCATCCTGACACAGGTTAAAAGAATGCTGTTAATACAAGTTCAGATCTGCCAACAAAATCTGTGACATTTTGTCAATTTCCACAGAAAACACATTAAATTGTATTTACAGTAATGCACCTACACAAGACGCCTATAGACAAGGCACTGATTTCTGCAACAATTTAATTATGGCTGCAGGCACGTATCACTTAGTTTTTTACCTATCAAGTGGACTGTCCAGGGAAGGACAGCTGCCTGATGCTGAATTCTCAGGACTGCTCATAGACAGAGGGTCCAGCATCTAAAGAGTGAATTACAGGAAAAGATAAACAAGTCATAAGGACACAGATTATGCTATTGCTTTAGTACACCCACATCAGCCAAACCAGATATGTTATCAGACTATGTACCTGGTCCATGCTCTCTGGTATGAACTCGCCCTCACTGTTGATGCTGGTGAAAGATCCGTTTCTGGCCACCTGCTGCAGAACATCAGGAATATAGCCTGGAGGAGGAGAACTACGATCGGTTGACTGAGAACCTAAAGAGGGAGAGAGGTGACAGACAGAACACTGTTTAAAATGGATTGTTTGTCATTTATGTTGTGGTTCGACTTGAAGAAACACCTTATGTAATTTAATAAACTGAACAGAGTAGTTTCCGTTAATTGGAGCAGTGGGGTTGAAAAAGTATCAGTCCAGTCATTTGAGAGGAATTAAGAGAATTTCTTCCTTCATAATAAAATACACCAATGAATTGTGCACAATAAAGCCAAGAACATAAAATGAAGAAAGCCAATTTTGATTTTATGTTGACTTGGATGACAAAGATGCAATACAGAGACACTGAATGCAACTCACCTATGAGTGCCAGCATGCTCTTTTTATCTGCAGCACTGAAGTCTGTGTTGTCCAAGTTCTCATGAGCAGGCAACAGGTCCTTATTCTGAAAGTGCAAGAAGTAAACATAGCACATTTAAGGCATTTAGCTTTCATTTTAGGTCACAGGTCTCAGGCTAGCACTTTCTCTCTGAGCATGGTTTATAATGATCACTGACCTGAGTGCAAGAGGGGAGCACCAGCAAGATTTTTAGGCTCTTCATATGCACAGAACGATCCAACAGCTCCACTGCTTTATCCAGATCATCCTGAGTACGCAATGGAATCACAAGCTACAGGAAAGAGAAAAAGGTAAATCGACAGGAAAACAACAACTTTGGCAGCAACATATCAAAACATTCTAATAAATACAGTATATCATAAATGTGATAAAGCTGTGGAATCCGTCACCTCATTATTGGTGTAATGCAGGTCCATGCTCTGCCCAAAGGCTACTTTAGCTTTGGCGCTCAGATCTTCCAGAATGACAGGTCGAGGGAACTGCAGGATCCTTAAGTAAAAGAGAATGCATTATAAATCACACCATCACATCTGTTACTTCAACAGAATCAATCAAAAAGTTCAGCCAATTGCATTCTCTAATTATAATAAATTACATAATTAGCATTGCATTAAAGTTTAAAAAGCAAAGCAAGCAAGAAAATTAAACAAAAAGAAGAAAATTATTAAAAGGGTTAGTTTACCCAAAAATAAAAATTGTGTCATTAATTACTCACCCTCATGTCATTCCAAACCCGTTAGACCTTTGTTCATCTTCGGAACACAAATTAAAATATTTTTGATGAAATCGGAGAGCTCTCTGACCCCTCCATAGAGAGCAGTTTAATTACTATACCACTTTCAAGGTCCAGAAAGCTAGTAAAGACATCGTTAAAACAGTCCATGTGACGCCAGTGGTCCAACCTTAATTTTATGAAGCGTCGAGAATACGGTTTGTGTGCAAAAAAACTAACAAAAATAACTTTATTCAACAATTTCTTCTCGTCTGTGTCAGTCTCCTACGCAGTTTACGTTTGCCAGCTCCTGCATCAGCATCACATATAAGATAAGATAAGAGTCATGGTGCTCACGTGAACAGCTTTGGCCAATGGTAAGCCGGCGTTCTGGCGAAGCTTTGACGGAACTCGGAAGTGCTGCATTGTATTTAATACATCAACAGCGTAGAAGACTGACACAGATGTGAAGAAATTGTTGAATTAAGTTGTTATTTTTGTTTGATTTTTGCGTACAAAAAAAGTATTCTCGACACTTTATAAAATTAAGGTTGAACCACTCTAGTCACATGGAATATTTTAACAATGTCTTTACTACCTTTCTGGACCTGCTCAGAGAGCTCTCGGATTTCATCAAATTGTGTTCTGAAGATGAACGAAGGTCTTCCGGGTTGGGAACAACATGAAGGTGAGTAATTAATGACAGAATTTTCATTTTTTCATGAACTAACCCTTTAATTCATATTCCAAGGAGTGTCTTCTGGCAGGTTTAAGTTTTTTTTTTTTGTATACAGATGCACACAAACACATGACTGCCCAAACTGCATCACTAATCCCCTTAGTTAATTTGGCTTAGCGCAAAACATCGTGTGTGAAGTGATCCTCAAGGACTGGGAATAAAAATGCAGGTTTGGACAAACTAACACAACATCAATTACACAGTAAATACAGGGCTCGGTCGGACAGGTTTAATTAAGAGAAACCTCAAGAGGGAAGTGATAAAAATAGGAAGTGATGTAGAGCAGAAGCAGGACGTGGTCATTACCTCTTCTCTCCTCTGTACTCAAACTTCACCCGTACATCATTCTGTGGACAAGCAAACACAGTTTTACACGCATCTCAATGCAGACAGTCATATTCACAACAGTCTGAATAGAACTGGGAAACCCACTGAATATATTTGCAACGATTTTTGTGGGTGATATAAAATTAAGCAACAATGTGAATATTGCATTGATTTTTGTGCACTTTTTATTTGCCTGTGACCATGTCATTAGATTAGTTTCACGTTCCTTCCTTGTCTCACGACACAAGAAGTTTGAATGATGTCTCTTATTGAAACTTCAGTATAAAAAGGGCATTAAAGTAGGTAACTTCCATGAATTAGTTTGAATTGTCCATTCAATGTTTGCAACATCACTGAAGTTCAGTCTAGGTGGTATATTAATATATTACAATGTTTTTTTTAAAATAATATTCAGACAATTTATCACTACATACTGTACCGATACATTGTTATATCAAGATATAAGAATGTGACGATATGTATTGTTGATGTAAACGATAGGGTTCGAAATGGTTATCCAAGACACAGCTTTCTGTATTTATAATGTATAATTCACCTACAATTTTTTTTGCATTTGTCATGTACTACTCACTTTATCCAAGACACAGCTTTCTGTATTTATAATGTATAATTCACCTACAATTTTTTTTGCATTTGTCATGTACTACTCACTTTATCCAAGACACAGCTTTCTGTATTTATAATGTATAATTCACCTAAAAAAAATTGCATTTGTCATGTACTACTCACCCTCATGTTGTTTTAAACCTATACAATTTTCAACTTCCAAAAATACAAATAAAGATATTTGTTATGAAACCTGAAAGATTTCTGTGCCGCTACATTAAACTACTATATATAATGTTGAATATAATACATAATAATGCAATGGAATAACATTATTATTATTTTATTATTATCAGGACCTACAAATATTACTTTAATAACAATAAAGTAATACTAATAATAAACTATTTTGGCTTAAAATATCACAATAGTATCGCATCGCAGGCTCAGTATCGCATCGCAGACTCAGTATCATTTGTATCATTCCAGTATTTTACATCTTCCAGGCTATTCAACATAGGCCGTTTGATTTAATTAAAATTCCTCAATGTTGCATTTTAAAGTCGGCATGAAACGGAAGTAGCGATAGTCTTTTCTTCACCATTGTGGTG
This sequence comes from Romanogobio albipinnatus, assembly GCA_023566225.1. Taxonomy (NCBI): domain Eukaryota; kingdom Metazoa; phylum Chordata; class Actinopteri; order Cypriniformes; family Gobionidae; genus Romanogobio; species Romanogobio albipinnatus. The sequence continues at coordinate 41,745,015 of CM042250.1, read as the reverse complement.
TATATATCTAAGTGAAACAGCTTCTGGAATGAGAAAAACGTAGGGTGGAACTTGATTTCATCCTTTGGGGATTGGTTGTATCGTAGGAAGTTGGGTTTTGCTAACTAACTGGAGGCAGATCTGAATGGCACTTTGCAGTCAGTTGTGGAGGCTATTTAGGGGTGGAAAGAGTACTGAAAACAATATACTCAAGTAAAAGTACCATTCCAAAAGTACTTCCCAAAAAACGTAGTGCGAGTAGAGTAAAAAGTACTTGTCCAAAAAACTACTTGAGTAAGAGTAAAAGAGCATCTTATTTTAAAGTCCTCCCGAGTAGTGAGATGAGATGAGGATTCTGCCCCCATATAATAAAACACTTGCTCGAGCAGAGTCGACTCAATGTCATGTAACCTTGCACGTTTTGTAAAGATACAAGAAAATGCCATGCACACCGCCACGCGAAATGGGGTCTCATGTACTCAACGTGACACGCACCGCGATGACGTCATTTTTGCCGCACGCACCTTCACCCTCTAGCGGACTTGGCAAGTATAAACCAGGCTTAACCCTATGCTACAGTATGCGTAAGTGGTTGGCCTGTGTACAAACTGAGTGATGTCATCACCCTTATTCAGCTGTGGGTACATTTACAGTACACGCTCTGTTTGCATGCGTGCAAGTGACAGATAAGAGTAGCAATTATTTATTAGGCAATGTTTCGTTGAAGTTTAGCACCAGCACTGCAAGCACTGATGTGAATTACAAAAGAGGCAATGCAGACCTGGTTCTTTGGAGAAGAGGCCTTGGGTTTGCTCAGGTCAGACAGACCAGATGGTCGACTGGATCGATGCAGCACCACCAGGTCTTGCATGATGGAATTCAGGGCCTCCTGTTCATCTACAAAGTAACAGTATTACAAATTCTCATTAAAATTAATAATATTTATATTCCCGCTTTGTAGCAAGTGTCTTTAACTACTACATACTAATATTTAAATTAATTATTTGATGCAATGCACTTGTGTACATGCATGTTTTCACACATTGTATTTACATTTAAAAATTCCTGCATATTTAAATTAAACTGTTGACCCACCCTTAAACCTAACCATAATACTTTTTTTGCAGTAAAATATGAACACAAAAAGTACATGGTACCTAACTTTTTTTTTTTTTTGATGCAAGTGCATATCTGTTAAAGACATTACATCCTTTGTAGTACAAACAAATAAAAACTTTCAGTATTATGTCCACATTTTACAAACCGGGTACTTACCCATTTTGACAGATCACCGGTTCACCCAGGAGCAAAGGAAAGAGGATTCTCCCATGAGATGGGATCCTTTCTCCTGTACAAGAGAACAATCATTTTATTACATAAATAATTGCATTAATTAATAATGAATTAATGAAAATATTTGTACTAAGTGACAAACTATTGACATTCTATTAAGACTAGTGAAACCACTGGAACGAAACTATTCCTTGTTGCAACAGAACAGTAAAAAGTTCCTCTTTATACAGCAGCACATTAGAAAGCAATGCTGTAGGACATGAAATTACAATGGGAAAACTTTTGCAATTTGCAAAATCTCTCAATAAAAGTCCCAGCTAGCGTCCTTCAGCAGGCAAGCTGTCAAAATCTGAACTGAAAGACGCAGGATGACAGCAGAAGCTAGATTGTCTGACACTGAGGTGTTTACACACACACACACACACACACATTAATATCTCTTAAACTCCCCAAATCATGACAACTAAAGTACAGGTAATCATCAATAGCTTAGATTAATAGCTTATTAGCGCATGTCATACGTCAAGACACTGTCGTGCCACATTTATGACCATAATATTTTGAGTACAACATAGTAATAACTCACAAAATCAACTTGTATACACACAATATGACAAACAGTAAAATTAAATGTCAGTTAAAACATATACTCTAACGGCACGCCAAGCTAATAACCAAGCTAACTAGTTAGCAAATATACCTGTCAAAACTATGACAGGACAAAGTAACCAAATGCGACGACATGCTGACATATCATTTAAGTCACAATAGAATTAAGGTATTTGATTTAGTATTGTCTAGACCACGACACAATGTTAAATATAACTACAGCCCTAATTATATTTATAAACACACAGTTAGCCGCTTAGCTCTCTAGGCCAAAGTTAGCATTGCGCCAGCATGCTAACGAACCGCTTCGTGCTTCAACAGCTAACAGAGAGATTCTGGCAGACTTGTCAGATTAAAATGTCTTTGTTATGCAGTCACCTAATAAAACAGATATAAATAAAGAGCATTTGATCACCTGGGTGAGCTCGGTCCGTTCACTTCCTCATCCACAGATATGAGGCCTCCAGACGAATCTGACACTCAAATAAATGGCTTTAACTTCAGTCCAAGGCCTGACTTCACGGCCAAACCATCTCCCGCTGACTCCAACACTCTTTAACGGCTAGTGAAAGCAGCTGACGATGATTCCAGGCCAATTTGCGGATGAAAACAGCCAATCTTCGACCGCGGACCAGGGTTTGTTTACATTGGGTACAACGCGCTGTTCCTGACGAAGATCAACTGTTGTCAATTAGACTGAGAAGAATTTTGAGATTCACGAACTAGGACGATAACAATGCACAAACTGAGAAGGTCTGGTCAAGAGCGTAACAACACATTTAGCAAAATATGTTAGGTATTAAGTACACTTAAAAACACTACACAGTGCACACGCAGACACACACTACTTTAGAACAGCACCGCTGTCCTTTGACTGAATAAACTCACATGTCTCCACAGCGCCATCTGCCGACTGTCATCTAATGCTTCGGATGGCCAGAGACTCGCGAGTGTCAAGTTGTAGCCAATCAGAGAACGTGGTTCGCTTGTTCTCAGCCAATCAGAACAACGAATGCTCAATTACTAACTCCCATTTGATCTACAGGCACATGTTTGCTGCGTGCGTGCGCGAGTGCACCTACACGCTTTCCTTCGTCAAATTGCATTGGATTATATAGATAATTCAGACTATGCGGTTATTTGCAATATTCATAATTCAGTCTATGCCGCTAAACGTCGCATTTTGAATGACTTAAGTCATATATATAAGTCTATATATAAATGCTAACCATTTGACCTTCTCGTTTGTTTTCCTGTTCATTAAACCATTATGCCATCTGGTGGATAAAGATGAGGATTAGATAGCAAATTCTTTTACTTTGTTTTTGAAAAGTCATGTGTCACCAGTGTATCAAATGTTATCTCAATTAAGGTCAAAAGAGTTCATCTCTATGGACTCAAAGTCCCATGAGGCATATTAGTGTAAAGTTTCTGAGGCACTTTAGTTCAGGCATGTTGTGACTTTTTTCTTAAATAGTGTTTTGAACAGAACAAACAACATATTAATGATACAGCAGATCTTCAAAGTAATTTATTCGTACAAAATTCGGTCACATTCAATAGCCTGTTTCCACATATCAAAAACGTCCACATTTCACAACCCTCAAAACCAACATTAATTTTATCCAAAAGTAGGCCTAGTTCATTTTCAGCATGTCCCATTATCCATCTGTTGCCTATAAGGCTATTGCACTAAAAAAATAGGCACAATTTTGCATTTCACATTAAAATATTTTCCACCATAGAGTTTTAGTGGAACCAACACAAATCATCACTCTTGAATAACAAATTCAATCATTATAGCCATACTGAAATCAAGATGGGCATTGTTGTGATTAGATGTGTTTTCTTTACATAATATTTCATATTAGTGTCCACAGGACAGGATATTAGCATGATCTTCTAAAGTAGAATTGTAATAGAATTTACTCAAGTTTGCTTTAGGAATTTCCTGCTTGTAAACTAGAAGTCTTTAACTGTAAGCATACATACAATGTTAAATAAATAATGAGCTTAGCTCTAAAGCTAATTTAATAGTCTATATACAAGTTCTTTTTGACCATATTTCACACTTATTTTTAAGGCAGAGCAAAAAAAAATGAAACAAAATTACACTGCTAGAATGATGTAAATGAATTTGAAAAAAATGAGAATTTTCCAACACAATTCTCTAAGTAATTCGTATTGATTTGACCGCATAAAATAGCGCCTGTTTGAGCATTTTAAACATATTTGGTCTGCTGATTAGCTATAAATATTCAAACAAGAAAAAAGGTTCTTAGAGGTACTCAACACAAATAAAAAAAACAGTTTGTTAGATAAAAGCTGGAAGAGGCACTATTATACACAATGACATCTTTGGACTTCAAGAAGCACAGTGTGGATTATGGTTTACATTAAGACAGTGTGATGACAGATTACTTTCGGTCCACAAATCTAAGGTTAATGGGTGCTGCTGGACAGAGCAGGCCATGCGTCTTAGCTTGCACATCAGTGGTCTGGGAAGACACCTCAATGTGGAACTTCTGCAGGAGCTGTGATAGAGGAGAACATCAGTACACCATTAGAAAATGCTGAATTTAGAATTTGAATTCACATATATGACAGCAGTAATTACAGCAAATGTGTGCAGTTAAGTAATCAGACTTTTTTCAAGTAACAAGTAAAGAAATGCATTACTTTTAAATTTACAACAAAATATCCAAGTTACTTTTTCAAATAAGTAACACAAGTTACTTTGTTTTCCCATTTATTGACTGACACCTCTCCCGTCCCCATATTGACAGAAATCAGGAGTGCATTGTGTGCGCTATGTGCATTGTGTGCACTATGTGCGAACATGATGGTTATTGTAGTTCTAGACTAAATGTGAGCATGCATTTGCTCCTCACTTGCAAATAAAACAACAGATTCAAAATTCCTCAAAATGAATAAAACAGTGAAATGCAAACTCAAAATATTACGCAAAACTTGCAATAATTAAATATATTACATTACGCAAATATACTTTATGTATTTAATCTCACTTTATTAAAGGGATAGTTCACCCAAAAATGAAAATTCTGTCATCACTTACTCACCCTCATGTTGTTGCAAATCTGTATTTCTTTCTTCTGAGTTTCTTTCTTCCGCTAAACATAAACAAAGATACTTTTAAGAATGTTGGTAATCAAACAGATGACGGTAGCCATTGACTTCAATAGTAGGGAAAAAAATACAATGGAAGTGTATGGCTACTGTCAACTGTCTGGTTACCAGCATTCTTTAAAATATCTTCATCTGTGTTCAGCAGAAGAAAGAAACTTACATGTTTGCAACATCATGAGGGTCAGAATTTTCATTTTTGGGTGAACTATCCCTTTACCCAGTGTCTTTGCTGCTGACCTTTAATGATCCAATTCAACCATAATAATAGGCAAAAATGACTATAGATAAACCACTTTATTCCCCTTTTTTTTGTACAAAAACAAAATCTCATTCTTCTTTAATCCAGAATGGCAGGACAGAGGTTTGATCGAGCAGCGCCGTCTACTGTACAGGCATAAATTTACATTTCATTCAACCTGAGGTTTATTCAAAGGACCTTTACATTTGCCATAAATAACTTTTCTGTTGTTATTAAAAAACAAACAAACAAACAAGCCCAGCCCAGGTGAGAAAAAAATAATGCAAAAGTAATGTAGCGCATTATTTTTCATAAAAAAAAAACTTTGGAAGAACTAAATATTGTAATGCATTACTTTTATAAATAACTTTCCCCAACTGCATATGACATACAAAAATACATATGCTATAGTCCTATATGTATGCACGATTAATAATTAAAAGATAACAATCTCGACTCAAAACACAGAGAGTGCAGTGGTCATGTAAGCTATATGCCTGAAACAGCTTCAATAACAGTGTTAACTACACATTGGATAAAAGTTTATAGATATAAACACTGTTTTTTTACATTATGAATTCATTTAGAATAATACAAAAAATGTAGACTCATTTGTAATATTTTAGACATTTATAAATAGACTAAAAATATAAACTTTTGAGACATATACAAACACGCACCTGTGTGAGAGCCAGATGCATCTCGAGCTCGGCTATTCTCCTCCCGATGCAGCTGCGGATGCCGTAGCCAAACGGGATGGAGCCAAAGTTGTCGACGCGGTCAGAGGCATCCTTGCGGATCCAGCGATCTGGACGGAATTCTCCAGGAAGGGGAAAGTTTTCATCATCCATTGAGGTGGAGTAATGACACAGAGCCAGCTGAGTCTGTGAACACAGGACGCTGTTTGTTATTGATTTTTAGTTAATGATTTAATAGTTTAGCATTTTACTGAGGCCCCCAAGTGGACCCCTGCCCCCTGATTTAGGTTATTCATTTACAGTACAAAAATCGTTTACTTTTGAAGTGTCATCTCTTTAACACGATGAACACAATGAAAAACAAGTCAACTGGGTTTTTTTTTCTAGGCTCATCCTATCCAGGTCAAGGTAATTTGTAAATCTGAACTGCAAGAAAGACATGTATGAAGCAACGCTCTACTTAACAGTGGCATGTTTTGACATGTTTATGGCACAGGCATGTAAAAATATGCATACACATCAAAGTCACATGATATATGCTCTTACCCCTTTAGGGATGAAATAACCTCCGATGATCAGATCATCCTGTGTAACGCGTCCGTTTCCAGGGAGAACAGGGAAAAGCCTGCATGTGTTAGAGGCGAAGGGAAGTGTTTACTGTATTTGTGCCATTAACTCAATAAACTTTGCAATAAATAACCAGAATTTTCATTTTTGGGCCTTTTTACAGTGGTGGGCATCGCTTACCTGAGCGTCTCTTTGACAAGCCCTCTAATAAGGGGCAGATAAGCAACATCCTCTCCGGTTGGGACACGTCCACCCAGCACTCTGTCAATTTCCTCAAAAATCTCCTGCTGTATTGTGGGATGTCTTGCCAGAAGGTATGCACTCCATGACAGTGTGAAAGAGGTCTGCAGAGGGTAAGAGAGTAGAACATGTCAAGACTTATTAGAGATTAATAATATCATATCAACACTATGTAATTCCTCTGTCTGCTGAAGAACGTCTCTGCTACAGGGTCGGAAATTAACAGGTGCTTGGTGCAAAATGTCATCAAAATTAAGGGGTGGAGAGAGCATTTTCTGTTGGTGCCCCCCTCAGCACTTGGTGCCCTAGTTTAATAACTGATTGAATGTCTCACACTTACATCGTTCTTGATAGAATGAATCAGCTATTTTGAACGAATTGGTTGAATGAATGATTCTAGTTGAATTTCCCCATAGATTATTTTCCCATTGTTTCACATTTCTTCATTCACAATTTTATATTCAATACATTAACCACATACCATTACTTATTATTATAAAATTGTAATTGGAGTGAAACATGCATTCATACAAATGCATCTAAATACCACTTCAGATGCAGCTTCTATGCAACTTTGGTGGTGCAAAGATGGAAGATGGAAAGATATTGATGCTAGTTTCATTTGATAGGTAACTAAAATTTAATTCATAAATTAAATTAGAATAATAAGACATTGTGACACTGTCTTATTATTGTAATTGAAATTAGTGATTAATATAATCCATATATTTAATACGGTTATAATTTTTTTTATTTTATTAAATCAACCGCTTATTCCCCCCATCCCCCACACCTCACCGCCTCCTCTAGGTGCTCTCTCTCTCTTCACTCCTTCACCCTGTAATAAAACACCTGCCCTGCTTTCCTCCATTCATATTACTTTTAACTCAGATATTGACTCTGTCATGTACGTTCAGCTCGACTGATCATAACGCTCACCTTTTCCTTTTTGGGTGCCTTGCCTCATAGAGGTGAAGGAAAAGCAAGACAGAGAGACAGACAGGCAGAAAAAGAACGATTACATGACAGGCTTTGGTTAATGACAGCTAATTGCTGAAAGAAAAAGGGAAATATCAAAGGGAAGAGGACGACAACAGACAGCAGACAGCGAATCGGGAGAGAGTATTGGTGGGTCTTTTTTATTGTGGGTGAGACGTATGGGGAGAGGGCAGCGTGGAGTCAGGTCACATTGACACTGACATTTTCATGGACATCCGTTATGATCTGACGTTCTAAATCAGATACAGATAAAGTAGCACAGTAAAGATTACATTTATATGAATGCATTAGTGAGAGAGAGATTGCGTGTGAATTAATTCTTCCTGGAAGCGTCTCTCTACTAATTGTAAAGCTGTGGGTTTTAGTTACTAAGAAGTATATACTTGAACTTTTCAGTTTCTAAGCTATTTTATTGATAAATTACAGTGTTGACAATACATTTCCACGCTACTGAAAGAGCGCTACTGTTTGTATGTGTGTGTATTACAATGCAGCAGTGCATTAGTTTAGAACGATGATTAACATCTACAATAAGCTGTTTAAAAACGTGCATTCACCCGATCAATTTTAAATATCCAAATGGTATCCAAATGGTATAATCAAACCTATATTGTGGAGTGCTCTAGGAGTATGCATTTTATATACATATATTAATTTTAACTGTTGGAAACTGAGCGTAAAAGTAGACTTGAAGATTTCTTATCCTGTTGCGCCCTCTATAGGCCATGATCAGCGACCCGTCGACGTCAAGCTTAACGGGGTCATGTATTGAAAAATCAACTTTTGATTCAGCCTTTAATATATAAAAGTTAATCGTGATATAAGAATATCCTGTAAGTTTTGGAGCTGAAAACTTCCTTGTTAGTTTTATTGACACCAGGCCCAGCAAACGCTCAATCTCAGAATGTGCCGAACCTTGACGTCAGCGTGTGGTGAAACGCCACCTCACGCCTGATTCTGTAGCCCTGTCCACCGACTCGTGGAGCTAAACGGATCGCACTACCGAGCAATAAACATGCAGAAGATAGCATGATATTGCGCTGTGCCTGGTTGTGGAAGAATACAGTCGCTGCAAAGTTTTCAAAACAATTCCCCACATGTAATGACGGGGGAGCTGAAACTCATTATTATGCAAAACTGTTATCCAATCATAGCAGTGGGCGTTTACTTTCAAGTCTTCAGTGCCCATAAAAACCAAGCGTTCCAGGAGAGAGGCTCAAAACCAGGGTAGCCTATTAAGTAATAGCCAAGTAATAGCCCATTACTTATTCATTATGTTTTTGAATGTAAAAACCACGTGAGCATAATGAGTTGACCTCAGTCAACAGTATTAAAATATGAGTTTAAATATGAGTCATGAACCACAAATTGAGAAGCGCTGACATCTTATCCCCTTCCCAGCAGCCCATGGACCAGTTCTTACCGTGTCCACTCCAGCCAGAAGCATTTCAGTCATGTTTGCATAGATCTCCTCTAGATTCATCTCTCTGGTGACCAGCATGTGAGTCAGCAACCCTCCTTTAATCTCTTCGCCTTTCTTCATATTCTTTTTTATCTCTGAAAGCCTCTTGTCCACGTGGATCTGGCCTAAAACAAATGTATACAAATGTTTAACAAAAAAACTGTAGCGAACAGAGTTGTAAAAGATGAACTTTGTCACATTGACACTGAACTCCACCACAGTCCCCTCTGCTCTTACTGAATTTAAAGAGGCCGTCCCATGAGCTGCAGAATTCCTCCCAGGGTTTGGGAATTATGGGACGCAGCCATTTAGGAATGGCACCGGCGTACATTGTGGTCTTAAAAGAGCTGAACATGAGGTGCAGTGCAGCAATGTACTCTTGACTCATCTTGGGAATTTCATTCTCCAAGCAGCCCAGACGTGCCTCGTACAAAATGGTCGCAACACCTAGGAAAGAGTTAAATATTTAAACTATGTGATTTTTATATCATATTGCTTCACATTTATGTACTTTGCCTATTGAAAATGATCACCTACAATTAAAAGCAATTACTTTTAATTAAGCAATTAAGGTTTTCACGTGCTAATCTGAATCTGACCTGGATCTTCAGTCCACTGTTCTATATAAAATAAGGTGAAATCCACAAACACACACACAAGAGAGGGCTGATCAGAAATTTTTACTTCCAGTTGTACTCCTATGCAAGAATTTAGTTGGCAATTTTCTTTAACAGCAACAAAAGGCCACAAATAAAAGGCCATTGATATTCAGAAAATATTCTCAATCTAATTGTACTGACTCAATCGGATGTTAACACAAATCTGAATTGAGCTGATTAATGACACCAATGTCTTCTTTAGAGCTGCTTTATAGAAAGGCCACTATGCTACCTGACTCTCCTATTAATTAAAAAAAATTAAACCAACTATGAAATGAAAACCCTGACTCATGCTGACTGAAATCCAAATCCTGTCCTCTAATCAAATAATGTGTGTGAAACACAATGTATCAGACCAGTGCACCTTTAATACATAGATTTTACCACAAAAACACACACACACACACACACACACACACACACACACACACACACACACACACACACACACACACACACACACACACACACACACACACACACACACACACACACACACACACACACACACACAATGCCCTCAAGCTCACCTTCCATGGCATATTTGAAGAAGAGGTCATTGATGTTAAGGACAGTCTGGCCGTCGTCCTGCTGGCTGCGCAGTGTCTTCACTCTCTTCACCAGGTCAACCACCACATCATTAACCTCAGGGGAGAAAACAGTCACATCTTTGGGACGCATAATAAGCTGGCGCAGAACACTGCGCATCTTCAGCCACTCATCACCCTCACTGGAGATAGAAATCATCATAAATTGTTAGCAGAGACAGGAATCAAAACAAAACAAAAAACATTGGGATATTGCACATATTCACATGACTAATTTGTCATTTACCTATACTGCCATTCAAATGTTTGGGATTTGTAAGAATGTTTAATGTTTTTAAAAGAAATCTCCTGCATTTATTTGATTTAAAATACAGTAAAAATAGTAATATTGTGAAATATTATTACAATTTAAAATGTTAATATAATTTCAAATATACCCAGCTAACAAAAAAAATTGTTTTGCTTTTTAGATCTAAAAATGTTATTTCTGAATGTTCTCCAATTTTTAAAATGTTTAAAAAAAAATTGTTTTGGTTATGTAAATGTTAAGGGAACATTCCATTTTCTCTGTTTTCTGAACATTCAAAAACTATTAACATTTTAAAAAAACAACAACAACAAAAACATTCACACGACCTAATGTTTCAGGCAAAATGTTTCATGAACAATGTAAAAAAAAAAGGTAACTCTTTAGTTTAGGGTCTCGTTTCTCATAATTAACTAGTTGCTTATCAGCATGCATATTACTAGGATATTGGCTGTTTCTTTGTACTTTTAAAGCACATATTAAAGGGTAAGTTCACCCAGAAATGTAAATCCCTTAAAGGGTTACTTCAGTGATTTAGCATTAAGCTTTGTATCAGTAGAAACCCGGTAGTATATTCAAATTATCGTACTTTTCCCCCCTCATGTCCCCCTGAAATGAGATAATTATGCATTTTATTTCTGGGAAAAAAAATCCACCGATGACGCAAATATCGTCATTTTGCCTCATCTGAGGATTTTTTGGCCAGAGCCTAGAGACTACAGCCAGTAGAAGGAGCTGTTCCGCATGTTTTCAACCCGCCCATAGGGGAGGGATCTCAGGGAAGCAAGTGCATTCTGGAAGTTGTTGTCTTTCATCCACATGAGACAAAATACATTTTCTCAGTCTTTTCTCAGTCTAGAACAGGGATGGGCAACTCCAGTCCTCGAGGGCCACTGTCCTGCAAAGTTTAGCTCCAACCCTGATAAAACTCACCTGCCTGTAGCCTTCTAGTAATCCTGAAGACATTGATTAGCTGGTTCAGGTGTGTTTGATTAGGGTTGGAGCTAAACTCTGCAGGACAGTGGCCCTCGAGGACTGGAGTTGCCCATCCCTGGTCTAGAAGGCACTAAATTCTAAGTTTAATAGTTAAATGACCCAGTTTAATACCTGGATTCGTATGGATTACTTTTATGATGGATGGGTGCACTTTTTTGGGCTTCAAAATCTCAGGTACTCCCATTATTGTAACGGGTCAGGGTGTGTCACCGGTTCTTCTGTTGTTTGTCTTGGTCCTGTCATTTTCTGCAGCTCGTGGTCTGAGCAATCTGTGCTGCCCTGTATTGCTGTGAGCACAATCATGAGCTGATTCCCTACACCTGTCACTCGTTTCCCTAACCCTTTATATTCCCAGCTGTGGTGATATTTACTGCAGATTTATATTCTAGTGATGGCCAAATAAAGCGTTTCGAAGCATTATTGCTTTCTGATACAATTGTGTCGAAAATGGTTCATTACTCGAAGCTTCATTCAGATAGAAATTGCAGCACCATCTCCTGGTGAAGTAAATGTGATGCAACAAAGCTGACAACCATAAAATGCAACTAGGCTTATATGTTAACTCCCCGTTTATTACGTGTTTACCGAGGCGATCAAAGCTGAAACAGTGTTAGTGCTGTGAAACTCATTTATGTAGGTGAATTTTACAGATACTGATGAATTTCATGTGTTCACCTTTATAATAAAACATTAAAGCAGCACTAGGTAACTTTTGCTCTCGGGCTCCCCCTACAGTTGGGAAACAGTATTGTCCTCTACTACTGTCGTAAACTCTGTCATCCTACATTAGGGGATGCATATAGCACGTGCATTTGTTGCATGACAACTATGATAGCCCTGAACACTGCAGTTGTTCACATGCAGGTGTTCTGCTTGCTTTGCGTGTGAAAAGTCTTCATCCCAGGTACAGTGGCATATGTTTCAGCATGTCATATGAATATCATTTCATGGGTTTTATTTTTAACGCCAAATGATCGCGATGCTCACGTTTACAAGCCAGCGTCATTATAGTAGTCTAGTCTATTGGTTACCGTTTTACAGAATCTATATGATACTTCAATTCAATGTTTGAGTGGTAGGTAATAACCATATATCGTCAATATAATATCAAGCTACCATAGATGAATCTTCAAATTTGAAAAGTCGATTTGTATTATAGCTTGAGGCAAGACAAATAAACAAATATCACAGACATGTTAGGTATTGTAACGAGTAGGAAAATAGTGTGGCCCCTTTAAGAGCGTTCGCCCCGGTTGGAGCGCCTGCGTTCTGTGTGTGTGTGTGTGTGTGTGTGTGTGTGTGTGTGTGTGTGAACACTGCGCCTCGAGCTCCCATGTGTGCGGATTATTTTCTGTCTTCTGTTGCAAACATTCATTTATTTTTGTTTTGTTGGGTAATGCTGTGGACGGAAGTGGAGTTTGTGCCGGACTCTTGTGGGGGTTCCGCGGGGAATAAAGTGCGGGCTGTTTGACGTCAATCGCCTCCGTGTTTGCATCGACTCCAGTTGCGTTGAGTGAGCTATCCGTATTTTTCACCCGGACACACGCGTTACAGTATCCTAAAATATGATTTTATTCGTCTTATGTATTTACTTGCGAGAATGTAGCCCCTACCAAACTTGTACACGCCGTTTACACATAGGCTTACATAGGCTAACCCTCACACGTCCGAATTTAAGGAAGTGGGGGTGATGGTGGAAGTGACGTAATGCCGTAAAGCAGTCGAATTTTGTAGTTCTTTTTTTTCCTCGGGTTACCCGGGTTACTCCGAAACCCGAAGTTTAAAAGTACGATTAAAAACGATACAGACCCCGTCAGGCTATGGCAGACGTGTCATTCAACCTATTGTAAGTCGATGTATCATCACAAGAGTCTTGAAAATATATTATGAAGGTTGAAAAGTTACCTAGTGCTGCTTTAAGCATGATGTGTGTGTGTGTGTGTGTAATTATTTCTTTAGACAAGGACAGAAGATCAGACCAGCTTAAAAAAAGTTGGAAACCATCACAGAAATTCTAATGGTTTCTATTAAATATTACCAATAGGAACCATTGGCTTTTACCATTTAAACCACTACAGAATTATTTTTTGTAGTGTGTTTGGGACATATTCCATTAGGATTTAATGCCCTCACCAATAGAACCCAGCACATATCAGTAGAGACCCACAGAGACCACTATAATTCCCACTATAATTGCCATTACAACCAATAAAATTCCCATGAAAACCATTAAATCCAATAGAATTTCTTGAATTGTTTTCCATAGTTTTTTTAGCAGGGCAGTATCATGCGTGAAATCTTTATCTTGTTTAGCTGTGGGAAGCAGAACTCTATAACTTGTTAACTGGTGGGACTGATATTTTTGTATGTTGAAAAGGATGTGCTTGTGTAACTGGTTGTACTTGTATAATGTAGCAGAGGGTTTTTGAAGTTTCTGTCTTTGATGCATGTTTTTATGTAACAATGTTCATATGTTCTCTAATTAATAATAAAAATAAAAATAAAAAAAATGTGGCAGAGGGTGACACTGAAATAAACTCAATCAGAATCAGAAAGAGCTTTATTGCCAAGTGTGCTTGCACACACAAGGAATTTTTCTTGGTGCTGAAGCTTCCAGTGCACATATACAATACAAACACAACAAGAACACAGTAATACAAATTCTAAGAATAAAAATATGAAAAATAGTATAAAAAATATAAGGTTTACAGTTACGTTTAGTCTGAATAAACATTTACAGATTATGAACATATTTACAGTATTTGAGTAGTATGAAAATATAAACATAAATAATCTCCTGAGTTTAAAAGATTGCACTAAACAGTCAGAGTATTGCACTTTGGGGGGGTATTTAACTGTTCAAGAGGGAAATGGCCTGTGGGAAGAAACTGTTCCTGTGCCTAGATGTTCTAGTGGCCAGTGATTGGAGTCGCCGTCCTGATGGTAACAGTTCAAACAGGAGGTGTCCAGGGTGAGTGGAGTCTGTGATGATTTTCCCTGCTCTTTTCCTCACTCTGGAAGAGTACAGGTCCTGGAGGGTTGGCAGGGGAGCACCAATAATCCTCTCCGCAGTCCGAATTGTGCGTTGTAGTCACTTGATGTCAGATTTGGTAGCTGAACCAAACCAGACAGTGATGGAAGTGCATAAGACAGACTCAATGACAGCCGAGTAGAACTGAATCAGCAGCTCCTGTGGGAGGTTGAACTTCCTCAGCTGACGAAGGAAGTACAGTCTCTGCTGGGCCTTTTTCACAATGGAGTCAATGTGATTGTCCCACTTCAGGTCCTGAGAGATGGTAGTGCCCAGGAACCTGAATGACTCCACTGCTTCCACAGTGCTGTTCATGATGGTAAGTGGGGGGAGAGCTAGGCTGTTCCTCATGAAGTCCACTATCATCTCCACTGTTTTGAGCATGTTGAGCTCAAGGTTGTTATAACTGCACCAGACAGCCAACTGTTCAACCTCCAGTCTGTAAGCAGACTCGTCACCGTTTTGGATGAGGCCGATGACAGTGGTGTCGTCTGCAAATTTCAGATCCCCTCTCCTCAATCCCCTCTCCTCAACAATAACGCCAATCCAAACACAGACTACTACAACCCAAGGTGTTGCCATGGTTTGGCTTCACTTTTATAAGAAATTCAGCCGCCAGGTTTCAAACCTGTCAACACTGGATTGGGCTGTCAAAGCAGTTAGGTGATTCACTACAGGATTGAACCAATGTGTTTGCTTCAGAAGTCATTTTCACGTGACTAGTGACGTAATGATACAAGCTCCGAAGCAGTGGTTCATTGCAAGGACCGTTCGAGTTTGAAGCAAGCTTTGGAGCGTCGGTGTCAGATGTAACATCACTAGCTGTGTCTCCCTCTTGTTGTCAGTTGATCATAAGTTATGTCGCGTGAATATCCAATGTTCTGTGTTCTCGTTCATGTTCATGGTTTTCTGTTGCTTACCTGCTGACGTTTGTGTTCGGGAACCTAAGACGAGGGGTTTGTAAGCAACGCTGTCTCACTTGCTGGACCCGGAATTCGTCTTTCAGTGGTTCACCCCGTAGTTCTCTGTCTGTCGGTGGTCTCCTCTACCTGCGTGTCCGTTGTTGTGCGGGCAGTGCATACAGGAACCACCCTAGAGAGAATCTACAGTTTTGCTCTGAGTTCCCGACAGAATCAACTGACCAAGATGGACTCAGCGGATGAACTGGAACTGCCTCTAGCCATTGCTCAACAGAGCATCCTTTTAGGACGACAGCAGGAAGAAATAACGGCTTCTCGTCAGGCCATGACGGAGATGTCACATCAGCTAGCCGGGATCACTGATTTACTCGTACAGCTTTAGACCAACCCTCCCATGGTTCCTACTGCATCAGATCCACCTGACGCTGAGGTGGTCGTTCCCCGCTGTTCTGAACCTCGTCTTAACCCACCTGCTTCCTGCTCCGGTGAGCCCAATTCATTTCTGTCGCAGTGCTCATTAACTTTTTCACTCCAGCCTTCCTGCTTTTTGACTGAGAAATCCAGGGTGGCTTTCATTATCAAGCACCTGGCCAGGTTTGCGAGAGAGTGGGGAACGGCCATGTGGGACAATGAGAACGATTGGTGCAGATCATATGAGGAATTCTCCCAGGAACTTTGCAAAGTCTTTGATCGTTCAACATTGGGTACCGAGGCAGCATGTGCATTGTCGCTGTTACAGCAGGGAACGCGATCTGTGTCAGAGTATTCTATCGAGTTCCGTACACTCGCAGGCAGCATCCTGTGGGTGGAATCCCAAAGCACAGTGGGACCACTTTTTACATGGATTAGCGGAACACATTAAAGTTGAGATTTATTCCTTGGAGCTACCTCCTTCTCTCGACGGATTGGTTGATCTCGCTATCCAGGGTCGACAACCGGAATTCCGCATCTCCTTCAGCAATACACCAGTCACAAGAGGGGCTACCTCACAGCATTTAGGCTTTTCTGAGGAGGAGCCTATGCAGATCGGGACCCATCTGACTGTTACGGAACCGTCATCGTCTCGCCAATAACTTGTGCCTCTACTGTGAGGAGGCGGGTCACATGGCTGCTGATTGTCCCGTAAAGAAGCGGCGTTCACCTTTCTACTGCCATCTGGTGGTCGCTCTATTCTCCCGGCTTTTCTGCAGTTGGAGGGGGTTACCCATCCAGTATCTGCTTTGATTGATTCTGGAGCAGAGTGTGATTTTATGGACATTGAACTGGCTGAACGCTTGGGCATTACATGTTCTCTCCTGGTATTACATGTTCATAGTGGCCTCCGAACCGATTTCAGCCAGAACCCTGTGTGGTACTCCTCTTACCATGATTACTCATTCTACTAATATTGTCTACCTCACCATTTCAGGCAATCATGCCGAGGAGATTCGATTCCTCCTTATACACTCTCCTTCCGCTCCTGGCTGGTTAAACATTTTTGGGGCACACCTGGCTGGTTAAACATAACCCGAACATTGACTGGACTTTCAATTCGGTGTTGGCATGGAGCTCTTTCTGTTTGTCTCATTGTTTAGTGTCTGCATTATCTCTGTTAATGTCTGTTTCTGATATTCCGAAGCATTCTTGAATTACAGCCATTTAAGTTTGGATAGTGCATTACCATGTCTATTCTCAAAAAGGGGGAGTGACATTTAAGGGGTTAATAAGCAGTAGTAATTAGGAGTTTAGGTTAGTTAATAGTTAATAGTTAGTTAATAGTTAATAGTTAGTTAATAGTTAGTAAATGATGAACTAAAGTGTGAACATTGTTAAAGACCAGATAACTTTGTTTTGACCAGATAACAATAAATGTTTTATTAATGTTACTGGAAGAATGTTTGTTCATAACTTTGAGAGAACCTTGCCACAACGTTCCCTGTTAGCTAGGTAATTTATTCCTGTGATGGTAAAGCTGAATTTTCAGCATCATTATTTCAATCTTCAGTCTCACGTGATCCCTCAAAAAACATTATAATATGCCGATTGGGTGCTCAAGAAACAATTCCTATTATTATCAAAGTTTTGCAGCTTTATATTTTTGTTGAAACCATGGTTTCAGGGTTCATTGATGAATAGAAATTTCAAAAGAACAGCTGGAAATAGATTTTTTTGTAACAATGTAAAAGTTTTTATAGCCAATTTTGATCAATTTAATCTGTCCTTTCATAATAAAAGTATCTCAAATCTTATCAATGCCAAACTTTTGAATGGTAGTGTAACATTTGAATCCGAAGTTATAACATTAACATTAATAGCAGACAATAACACCTTTAACAGTTACTAGCCCATATTTGAAACTGTAAACTACCCTTGAGATAGCAGTAGGTACTTACGCTGAGATGAGTCCGGTGGATCTTCCCCTCATATCTCTGTACTCCTTCCAGGACTCCATGTTGCCTCTCTGAGGAGCCACACCTTCAGCCCTGAGAACCTGTGCCACCATGTCTCTGTCAGCAATGGACACCACCAGCTGAGGTCCAAATCGCGATTTAAAGATCTTCCCATACTTCTGCGAATGCTCCATCTACAAGAAGATTTGTTAACTTGATTAACATGGATCTCATATCTTATCTATCTAAATATAATTTCCATTGGATTTGTTTTTTTCTTACACTGTTTTTATCTTACACTAATTTTAAAGATGAGTTCAGGCTAATCTACACTAAAGTCACCTTCAGAAATATCTAGAGTAGCAATTGGGCCCTAACTGTCATTTGTTTAGATCAGTTTGAGTACTTACTGATATACTTCATGTACTGTAATGCTGGCTTTCCTTTAAACTGTAACTGTGCACACATTATATATATATATATATATATATATATATATATATATATATATATATATATATATACATATATATACACTCACCTAAAGGATTATTAGGAACACCATACTAATACTGTGTTTGACCCCCT
>CM042250.1:41568865-41721365 GCA_023566225.1 Romanogobio albipinnatus | reverse complement strand
CGTTGGAAAGCAGATTTTCGTGTTCATAGCTATCCTTTTCAGAGTAGTTTTTCTCCTCTAAGCGGACACGATGAGCTGTAAGAGATGTATCAACAGGTTCATTCGCAGGGGGAAACACAGTACAGGTGCGTACTATGCTTAAGCATGCTTAGACTGGCTTACTGTATCTCTGTTGACACTGTGATCGCCTGCGCTGAAAAGCGAGCCTAGAAAGTTTACGTCTACCCCCGCCTCTCCGTTTCTGCGGCTGCCGAGGCAATGCACGAGAGACGCTTGAGGTGATGTCGGCGATCCGGAGCACATGGAAATTGAGCAGACGGATATCTCCTTTCTCTCTCTCTTCCCCGGTCGCGTCTGCGCATTTGAAACCGCGACAAATGTCTATTTGTCCATGACGAAACGCTGACCACACCAGAAGCTCGTGATTCGATTATTTGTCCGTGGTTTTTGAGATCGTAAGATAGGCTGCGTCTAACCCCCGCCTCTCCATTACTACGGCTGCCGAGGCGCCGCACGAGATGGACGCTTGGGGTGACGTCAGTGAGCCGAGCACAAGGAGAGTGAGCAGACAGATATCTCCTTTCTCTCTCTTTCTTCCCTGGTCGCACCCTCGCTTTGAAAACACGACAGCGACAACTGTCTATTCGTCCATGACGAAACGCTGACCACACCAGAAGCTCGTGATTTGATTCTTTGTCCGTGGTTTTTGAGATCGTAAGATAGGCCGTGTCTAGCCCCCGCCTCTCCATTACTACGGCTGCCGAGGCGCCGCATGAGATGGATGCTTGGGGTGACGTCAGCGAGCCTAGCACACGGAGAGTGAGCAGACATCTCCTTTCTCTCTCTCTCTTCACCTGTCGCATTTAAAAACCACAACAGCGACTACTGTTTATTCGTCCATGACGAAACACGGTCTACCCAGAAGCTCGTATCCGATTCTTTTGGCCGTGGCCCTTTTTGATATGATTAATAGACCGCTCGTCTAAATACCCCCCCCCCCCCCCCCGCCTCTCTGCTTATTCGGTTGCCGAGGCACCGTGCGAGCTAGACGCTTGAGGTGACGTCGGCGAGCACTTGGAGAGTGAGCAGACGGCAGCAACGACCCTGTTTATTCGTCCATGACGATATGCACTCGTGCTGAGATAAGCTTGAGCTGGAATGGGAGCTCCGCGCAAAACCGTCCCAGCCGAAGCTGGATGATTGATTTATTCACCAGTCGCGCCCCACCCAGTCCCGTAGGCTTCATTCTTCTTTCAAGACTTCCACCACGAGGTTTCGAGGTCTTGCAAGCAGCCATTTCTGGCGCGCGTTACAAAAGTGGCGCGGATTTCACCACTGTTTTCCAAATGGATGGATCAGGCATTAGCCTCCTTGTTAGAGCGTTCAACTCCCATGCAGAAAGACCCGGGTTTGCGTCCTGCTTGGAGCGTGATGTGCAATCCGGAGAGATTACAACAACATTTGCTCAATATCAATTTTCCTTATTATGCTATGATGCCAGCTGTTGAAGGGACTCTCACGGCCCATCTTGTGCCTACTTCGACTTCATTGTGGAAGCCACGCCCCCTGCTGCCTTCCAAATTGTAGAGGATCATTTAAAGGCATACTCCTGAGGCTGTAAGAAGCTCAGACGGGCTACTAACTTGGTGCTGAGAGCTACCAAGCACATCACCCGCGCATTAGGCAGGCCATGGCGAGAATAGTGTCAGTAGAGCGCCACCTTTGGCTTATTCTCACTGACATCACCGAGAAATACGAGTGTTCTTTGTTAGAGCGCCCCATTTCTATACAGAAAGTCTATCTGGAGGGTCTGTGACTACTGTGGTAAAACAGTCTGCTGTGTTTTGCTAACTCTTCCCACATAGGTCTAGAGAGGTTGAACAGATAACCACCTCCAGCTCATTCACACTCTTCCTCTCAGTGCTCCTGTGAGATACAGCGAGGCGCGCTATCACTTATGGAACTCCCTCGCAGAGGCTGGGTCCTAGGACTCGCCCACCAGTTCGACCGTGACAATGCAGGTGATTGATCTGAGTTCGACGGCCAAGGCCTCTTGTTCTCAGGGCCCCAAGCATAATGCCAGAGAGTTGGATGAACCGCGCAAGCACATTCGCCTCTCACTATGTTCCCCTGACTCCTGCCTTAACTGTTCCGCCGATAAGTATGTCAGGCGGTTTAAGGTTGAGCCCCATTGATGAGCACCATCTCAGATACTCCGCGTCCTAGCCTTCGGAGTTCAGACGAAAACCCTGGGGTCACGTTGCGTGGCCCGTTTGTCTGTGGTTAGGAAATGTATTGGCGCCCACTGTATACTTGGTGCCAAAAACAGAGCAGTTAATACTGTTAGCAGAGTGCTGGGCCGCGTAGGGACGCCTGCCCGAAGTCTTGCAAGTGGTGTTATGTACTATACACCATGACTAAACCATCCAATTCTGCAAGGCTCACTTCTTTCCAGCAGTGCTCTTCCCATGACGGTGCGTCCTTGGGTGGCCCCGGCTGTGAGACTGAAAATTGTCAGGCTTCTATAGCCGGTATTTGTGGTGCCCAAAAAGTTGCTGGATTACGTCCGATTTTGGACTTGCATCGCTTAACTTGCACCCAGAGGGAGCAAATTCGAAATGCGGATGTTGAAGTCCATTCTGTCTCCGATTAGAACCGGGATTGGTTTGTAACCATCGATCTAAAGGATGCGTATTTCCACATCCAGATCGTCAAGAGACACAGGAAGTTCTTCAGGTTTACTTTTAAAGGTAAAGCTTACCAGTACCATGTCCTTCCATTTAAACTAGCCTTAGCTCTTCAGACTCGGTAGTTCATCGAGACTGAGTTTTTGCCATTTGAGGAGCTTAGGTTTATGCATAACCATCAGAAGTGCTCTGCATCCATGGACGAAGCTCCCGCTGTTCCGCAGAGGAGTCCAGTTTGGGGCATGTCATCACAGGACGTTCACGACGGACGCATCCCTTACAGGGGCAGTCTGTCAGGGACGCCTACCTTTGGTGTATGAGCGCAATGCATTGTGGTGGCACATACATCGTTTGGAGTTGCTAGCAGTGTTCCTGGTGCTCAAACAGTTCTTAAATGTTGTCACGTATTGTCATGCCACCTCTCGCTGGCCCTCTCACATTTGGATTTTAGACCTGGTCAGTCTGTTACTTGACCCTGAGCGGGGTGCGTTAAGGTGTTCTCCTCTCTCGGCTAAGAGATTACAGATACTTAATTCTAGAGCCTCCTCCACAAGGCGTCTTATGCCTTTAAGTAGAAGTCGTTTTACTCCTGCGTAAGATAATGTAACCTAGGAAAGAAGTTTGTGTTGCGGCAGGCTGGCCCTCCCTTAACACTTGGTTAAATGTGTGAAGACTGCTACTGGCTCCCAGGTTATATCTGCTTGAGCGGACGCTTTCCACGGCCTCCCAGCTACTCTCAGGTATGGGAAGGCGTTATGGTATATCGTTCCCATAGCGACGGTCTCGCAGTGTTGAGAGAACCTATGAAAGGGAACGTCTCGATTAAGTATGTAACCTTGGTTCCCTGAGTAGGGAACAAGACACTGCGATTCCGGCCATTCCCTTTCTTCGAGTAGTAGCTTCCTTCGTCTTTGAAATCTGACGATATGACACCTAGCGCGCATATAAGCATACATATCCATATTTCTGGATATTTCTAAGGCGGTGCTAAGCGTCACTAGCCAATCAATTGGCGTGATGGTATAAGGGCTTCAGACATTGGTCACACCGAAGGCATTCCCATAGCGACAGTCTCACAGTGTCTCGTTCCCTACTCAGGGAACCAAGGTTACATACGTAACCGAGACGTTTTCTATTGTTGGAAAATAAATTTGGGTTGTTGGCTTGAGCTGACCGTATTAGCTGGCCCACCCCTGGGCCTCACCCTTGCTTCAGTTCTGTCTCAGTTCTGGCTGGGTCAACGGCCCAAAACTGGCCCACACACTGAAAACGGACACAAACAATTTCCTCTGGCCCAGATGTGACCCCACCCTGTAAAATGACTTTAAAATGAGGCCTGGCCCAGCCACTGTAAGACAGTTCTGGCTGGGAGTCGGCTGTGTCCCCGGGCCAGATGTGGCCCAGAAACTGGCAGTGAAACACAAATTCAACCATTTCACGAGTTCACATTTACATAAAATTAAATAGAGTAAAGATTATGCGTATTTGGCGTGCTGTCCGGGGGAGGGCTTTAACATTAAATTTATTATATTAACAACACATTTTTTAAATCACAAAATAACTAAATTATATTTACTGTATATTATTAAAAGAAAAACATTCTCTTTCACACACAAAAACTCTCTTTCACTCTTGGAAAAGATCATGCCAGCATTTCGAGGGAGGGGAGTTGAAGCTGGCCATTGGGTCTGTGCAGAGGACTTGTCTGGTTCTCGTGGTCTTTGCTGAGGATCTGTGCCGATGACTGTTGTGTCAACGAGGTCTTCACAGGCAGTTTGTTTCTAGGTCTTATCTGACATTCAGGGCTGCACCGTGGTCATCTTAGGGTGCAAGTCCACTATTTGGTCTGGATATGGACTAGATCCGGCTGCCTACAGTTTTCGGTTAGTTGACTTAATTTATGGAGTCAAACAATCCTTTAAGGGATTTGAATCATAGAAATGTGATAGTGTGTTATGTTCATGCTAGGTTAAAGAGATGGGTCTTTAATGTAGATTTAAACTGAGTGTGTCTGCCTCCTGAACAACCCTTGGATCTTTTCAATCTGCTGTCAGTTGGAGCCACCACTTCACAGACCCGTTGATCTCCATTTCCACGGGATTAGCCATGAGGGTTTCTCTTTTGCATCTTTGAAATAAAGGACTACATATTATTTTATAAAAATAAAAATGTTCAAAGTTTGTTCTTGTTAGTTCACAGTGCCTTAACTAATGTTAACAAATACAACTTTTCATTAGTAAATGTCGAAATGACCTAAGATAAATAAATGCTGAAGCTACTGTGCTTTCTTATAGTCTATGTTAACTAGTTAACTAATGTTAACAAATGAAACCTAATTATATAGTATCTGTAAAAAGTTTTAGTGTTGAATTCCAAACTACATTCAGATGAAACTTCAGTTTATGTTTGCTCATAATCATAGTAATCCTGCAGTAAAATATGTTAAGTACTACAAATTTTAATCACATTATACGGATACATACGCTTTAAAATTTTTCTTTCCCTGTAAACAAAGTGCACCTGCTCTAATGAAGCAGATTACGTTACGTTCAAGAACACAATTTAAGAAGCTCATGCACTTATTTTGCAGCTTACCTTACGTAGGCTATAGCGCTTTTCCGTTTCGGGCTCCCCATAGCATTGTTCCAACAAAATGAATCTTATTTTAAGGTCCCATGAAGTGGATTTTTTATTTTATATGTGTGCTTATATTGTTAGTATGATTTTTACATCATAAAATGTCATAATTTAAAAATAAAAGGCATTATTCTATCCTGATTTTAGCCCTCTGACACGAATGCTCTGTTTGAAGGGGCGTGTCTGCTGTGAGACTTCAGTGTAAACGCCAACTGTTGTGATTGGCTGACATCTTTACATTCGAAATGCGTATTACATGTGGAACCCTTCTCGAATACTTTTAATACGTTTTTTTACTATTACAGCTGTCGAAATTAACAAATCATGTGTTGATTATTGCATTATTTTTTAGATCTTTTCACCCATCACTAGTGATGCAAAGTCCGGTTCATTTCCGTGAACCGGTTCTTTTCGGACAGTTTGGCTCAATGAACCGGTTTAAAAAGCTGATTCATAGGCTCCTGACGTCATCATGCAATGATGTCACTATGCATTTCTCAATGTCATGTTATATCAAGCAAACTCAAAATAAAGTAATCTGTGTCAATGCATACAGAAACAATCAAATAAAGTTATTTGCGTGAGTGCATTTGCTGATTATTGCCTTTCGTTCACTTAAGTTAATGGTGTTTGTGTTCACAGTTTATGATCACAATTTATCCTTCACTTTGGATTCAACTGAAAATTGCGCAACTACAGTACACATTACAG
Organism: Romanogobio albipinnatus; assembly: GCA_023566225.1. Taxonomy (NCBI): domain Eukaryota; kingdom Metazoa; phylum Chordata; class Actinopteri; order Cypriniformes; family Gobionidae; genus Romanogobio; species Romanogobio albipinnatus. Next base: position 41,715,330 of record CM042250.1, on the reverse strand, counting down.
GCACTGATCAACAAATACGGATATGTTACATGTCTAAAGTAGCCTATAGAAAGAATAAACTTATAAACGTATACATTTCGCCTAACAACTTAAAATATAATCTGCATGCACAATAAACTACAGTAAAATGTATTTAAATCTCTCAACAGAAAAGTTTTTGCAGGTTTTAATAAAATGTTATTTAATAACAATAGTCATAATAAGCATATTTCCAGTAGCCTACGTGCCTCAGATTTGCGTCGCCAACTCAATCATCCTACGTCAGCTACGTGTGATTAGCTATGTTTCCATCCACCTATTTTTATGCGCATTTTGGGATTCTCTTTGGGTGTTGGTGATGCACGGTTCATGGTTATATCCACCGATCGGGCAGGCCAAGTAATAAAAAAAAAAAAACATTCCAATTAATTGTGGGTGGATGAGAGATAAATCAGTGTTTGTTTAACAAAGACATTTTGCAAACTCTGTGGGACTAATCATTCCGGTTGCCGTTTCCCCACACGGTTTCAAAACAATCCCTCACGTGTACTCACGGGGGGGGGGGGGGGGAGCAGAAGCTCATTATAATATGCAAAGCTTATCCAATCATAGCAGCGGGCATTTACTTCCAAGTCTTTAGTTCTGCACGCCCATAAAAATTCCGAACATTCCATAAGAGAGGCTCAAAACCAGGGTAGAAAATAGCTGTAGTAATGTTAGTTTGTGTGGGAAGAAGGATCATTCAAAACGTTTAATGAAATAAAATGGCCTACAAACAAAACAAATAAACACAAAATGAAAATAAAATCTGTAGCCCCTCACGGACGACTGCAGCGTACACATAACAAAACGTAACTAAAGCAACACAAAATCCAGGCCTGGTCCTCTCTCGTCCCTCACTGTCGTCGCTCCTCCTTTATACTCCCTCACTCCTCCATGAGACCCGAGATCGCTGCAGCGCGCAGCTGGCGCTCATCCTCACTGATGAGCACCGCCTCGTCCCGCCCTCACGGTCCCTCGACCTCGCTGCTCGCCACAATAGCCTATTACTTATTCATTATGATGTTTTTGAATGTAAAAACCAAGCGAACGTCATAAGTTGACCTCAGACAACAGTATACATTTTTTTAAAAGCCAGTTCATGACCCCTTTAATGCACGAGTTTCACAATTTGAGTTGAATTACTGAAATACATTAACTTTTCCATGACATTCTAATTTATTGAGATGCACCTGTATTACTCAGCTTAGATCTTACTAAGAGATAGGCCAACTAGAAGTGATTTTCAACTGTATGATATCTTTTTTTATTAAATATTGATTAATATTGAAATATTTTTTCATCATTTATTTTTGATCATTTGCTATTAAAAAATAAAATAGATTTTATCAACATTCCTTCGTCCGACTGGATCTCCTTTTTGCATCATTAGCAAATCTCAACTTCTAATAATCCACATTTCTATGACCCTAGTTTTTCGTGACAGCGTCATGCATCACCTAGCAAATTATAGTAGATCAGAGAAGACCTGATTCAAACCTGATCCAGATTCAAAATCTTTCCAATTTAACATAAGATCGGGCATGGCCATTTTAAACTCGAATGTGCAAGGCTTTCAGTGTCAGACGTTTCCAATTATTTTAGCTGTTCAATAGTTCAGCATGCTGCCTGATGTAGCAAACTTTTATTTGTTATCATATTAATATATTATCGTAAGATGATGATGTTGATGTTGATCCAGGAACATGTACTTTGTGAAGCTTATTTTGTTTGGACATTGTATCATAATTCCTGCCAATTTCATTCTGCTGGTGGTATTAGTGCAATGTGTTTTTTAGCTTTTGAGTTCATATCAGTCCAGGCACTGTGAAACAAGTGAGTTGTTTGGGGCCACCTGGAGGTAAGTACCTCGATTTAACACAAATGCAAATCTCACTGGAACATTCCTCAGCTCTGGGCAGGACTCCATTGGCCACGTTCCCTCAGGCTTGTTTTTGTAGTCCTTCAATAAAAGGGGGTTCATCCCCTTGGAACTGCTTTGGGTTGTCCTGAGGAATACAGAATTCCAAAGAATATTCCTCCGAAAGGTTCCTTCTCATACCCATCTACATACTGATCCCCGTTTGCCTCCTCCACCCTTTCTTCTAAGACCTGTTACATTGTTCCGTTCCTTTTAATTCAACCTGCATAATCTAAATACCCCATTTTTTATTATGTGTTCCCAGCATACATTAAAATATGCAACTTAAACTCCTGCTGTATTTGAGGCCTCTTCTATTTAGACCCACTGTTTGATTCTCTTTGAAAGAAAAGAGAGAATCAAGCTCAAGTGAATAAAGTGTTTACCAGCATATTAGACTATTGCACCAAGACATGCAAACACGCAGAAGGAAAGCCCACTACTTATAATTTCTAGGAAACTCACATGGTTTCTGGGTGAAAACCAAAAACCGCTGACTCTGAGCCAAATGGATAGTTACTTAAAAGGGAAAAGTTAAAAGGGACTTCAACACAATTTTGCCAACACAATAGTTTTGCCAACACAATAGTTCTCTAAAAGATTGTTTTGCCTCTTATACCAGTGTTTGGCAACCATGCATGAGGCTTCTGATCACATATAACCATAATCATATTAATAATCATAATCCTCTAATCCTTTAATCTCCATTCATTGCTTGATCACGTAGCAATTATATTGTTAGGTGCACGTGCAGGGGGCAGAATTAACTCGGGGGCACATGGAGACTAAGGAAATGTGGACGTAATGAAGTGGAGCAGGTAAAGCCCAGAACACACCAAGCCGACACAGACAAACTAGTGGCGACGAAAGCAGACTGCAGGGTCGGCTCACGTCGGCAGTGTCTGGGTCCCACACCCGACGGCCAAGTAGCACGTCCGTTCTGCGCCTGCGTAAGAGTAAATACCTTTCCGTACCAGCAGGTGGCAACAGCCAATCAGAATGATCAGATGGCCCAACTGACCGATGAGCTCCGACTATAAACCGTAAAAAAATATGGATTCCACTGAAGAAAAGTGAAGCTGCCGGAGGTCTGAATATGGCGCTGACATCTTGCACACACGAGTCTGTGCAGTAGTGACCTGGGGACCGGAGTCTGTGCAATATAGCAGGAAGTAGAGCCACAATATCAAAACCCACACTTATTTAAAAAATGAACACTTGAAATGAAATCAGCGTGATAAAAACTGCCTAAAATGACAGAAACCAACATTGGGAAATGAGCTGACGACAGCCCACGGTGGCATCGGCGGAGGGAGGAGCCAAGGAGTGGGCATGGCCGACGACAGACGGAGACGAAAATGATGTCAGGGGATGTCCAGGCAATGACGAAGAGCTGATGACCTCAAACGGCGCCGCTGGCACTAGAGACCTGGGTGGAGCCGTGGTGACGAGCCCCCGAGGGGACACCAGAACTACCGAGGCCTGAGGCGGAGCCGGTGTAACTGAAGACCAAGGCGAGTCTGAGGGGAAGGAGGATCCCACTGCAGCCCTAGGAGTGGGGATCCAAAGTGCAGTGGGAGGATCATAAGTCCATGGCGCAGGGGTGACGACTGACACTGGAGGGATGAAGGAACCCAGGTGAAGCTGCAAGGGATTCTGGTGGCGCCAAGGGTGGGAGGAGCCATGGTGTAGCCGACAGTTCGCAGGGCTGAGGTGAAGCGAGAGGATCAGAGGCCGGAGGCAGAGCCAACGGATCCCCTTGAATGGGTGAGGCTGATGAGTGCTGGACCTGAGGCTTATCCATACCGCAGGGCAATACAGGAGAAGGTGAAGGGCAGCATGAAGACAGCTGGAAACTCACACAAATCAGGGCAGGGGCAGGGTGGGAGGGGCAGGGTGGGAGGCAGTACTACAGTGTCCCAGTCAATAGGCAAGTCCTCACCAGTTTCCAACTCCACCAAAATCCCCTCTACGACGGCTGTTGCCGGCTCAGACCCCTGGTCAGACTCACATGGAAACTTTGGCTCTGGGGCTGAAGTGGGCGCTGTCATCATAGGCTCCGTACCAGTGGCGGGCGGAAGCTCTCCGTCTGCGGGGGGCTCAGGCGTTGTCATCTCCGAGGTGCAGGTTGTTGGTGGGCTGTGCTCTGGGTCTGGCTGTGTTCCAGATCGGGGCTCAACGCTCTCCAGACACCGGATGACAGATGTCCAGTGGTGTCTGGGAGGCCAAGAGGATGATGGAGTGTTGCCCCGATCTGGAACAGGGTCTTAAAGGTCTCATCGTCCAGGGAACTGGTGATGAAGTTCTCAACAAAATAGGAAAGGTTGTGGCTCTCCTGAGCCAGGATGATTATTCGAACCCTATCCTCCATTTCGGGTGGTCCGGTCATCTGTGTGCAGGCAGGAAGACGAAGACAGTAGTTTCAAACTCAAACGTAGTTTAATATAACATATACTCAAAGTAGGCAGACAGGCAATAGCACAACACAACTAACAAAACAGTGACGCAGTGTTGTTTGTCAGGGATGCATCTGGAATGATCCCAAGTAAAATAAAAACGGTGACCCAAATTGAAATGGACTACTATAAGTGACTTTGTTTTTATAGTGTACTTTGCAGTTTCATCACGCAGAAGCCACAGCTGTTTTGTTCAAAGATCGCTGCCTCCATCTCTTGCTGTTATAATTTCAGGTGAGTATTAACTGACTAGATATGGCTGACAAATTGAGTAACATGATCCTTGATCAGTCCTGATAAAGATATTGAGAAGGAAGAGAGCAAACGCTGTAAGCAGCTCTGCTCTGAAGCCCTAACTTCAAAGACTTCAAAACATTTATAGTGAAGGAAAAATTTAACTGAGGGATACAATTTGATAACCAAATGTGATGTTTAAAAAAAAAAAAGCAGATAGAGCCATGAATTGCAAGCCATTGTCTGTTTTATTGGCTCCCAAGCTCTCTTCTCAGACTGTCCAATTGGTTGCCGCTTTACAGACTGAAATTTGAGCACACAGGTTGCGGAATGTTGACCACTAGATGACAGAGAGTGTTTTACTTGTTGTCAGGGCCAATAGAACTGTACCCGCTCACCCATAAGGTGAAGAAATTGGGGCAAATCAGACCACATTCTGTATACGAAACCAAGTTTAAAAATATATATAAAAAAATAAGAGACTTCCACTCCGTCTAAGAAAAGAAAGATAAAAATAAGGTCATAAGATTGAAGTCTTAAAGGATTCATTTAGAAGGAAAGATCTATAATAATTTTAATACAGGTTGATGTAAAATTACAGACAGTGACTGCAAAACATGTGAGTTGCAAAAATATACAAATAGTGATGTAGAGGGTTTAAATGACAAAAATGTATAATAAAAATGTTCCTGTTCCTCTCATTCTTGCAAACCTCTGATATAGTTTATTGGACTGAATGTTTAGTTGGTAAAAACACTGTAGGTATGATAATTGGTGTTAATATGTTGAAAACCCCAGAAGCTGTTTTGGTTTCAAAAGATAAGCTTGTGCTTAGCTGTAATAAAACAATTCGCCTATCTGAATCTGGCCCTGCAATGTCATTTCTGGAGCTGTGGCTGACATTTCAGGTGTAACAGTTCATTACTGTCAAGGAATGGTTTTAATTGTGTACATAAATGTGTTAGGGGTTAACTGTGTCGAAAGTGTGCAGTAAACACACCTATTAATGATGACTTATCCTCTCTGAAAAGACCATAAACATTACAGATAACATCTGAAGTAACAATTCATTTATATACATATATCATAAAACTATTCTTGTGAGACTGAGACGCTGCAAATCGGGTGATATTAGGTAAATGTTTTGGCTGTAAATCAATGATGATGCCCTGTCTGTAGAGAATACATCAGTGGTCTGTAGGCTACATTAGTTTCTAAATTAATGTGTTGGGGTATTGTTGAATAAATAACTGTTTTGAGGGCAAACCACAGGAACTGAGCCTGAAACATCTGGCAGGATGGCATTAGTAGCTATGTAATGTGCAATATTTCATATATGATGAATCACCTCAGATTTGAATTTTCCTGCAGCACAAATGGTGGTAAAAAAAAATAGGTTACTGTCGTAACCCCGGTTATCTGAAACATTGAGTGGAGAGATCCACCTATGGGAAGGGCATCTGTACCTGAACTCTGCAGAAGCAACCGATTGCACCAAGTGCCTGGTGCCTGGCGATCGAGGGCTCAATGGCAGGCGGTTCACCCCTGCCGAGAGCCGCCATAACCCGCGAGACCGTGTTTAAAGTCGAGCGGGTCGCTCCAGTAGTGCCTCATGTGCTTAGCGCACGCTAGAAGAACGAGAAAGAGTTGACTGCTGTTCTCCAGATTCTCTACGTGCTTGAGGCCCAAGCAAACCACGCAGAAAGGGTGAAGATACTTAGCGGTGATAAGAGAACCACACACGGCCATAAGCTATTGCTGGAAGAAGCAGCTTGGATAGAGAGCGACATACCGGCGAAAAACTCTGACTGGGTTGAGGTGCCTGACGATCAAGGGCTCAATGGCAGGCGGTTCACCCATGCCGAGAGCCACCATATCCTTAACCTCCAGAGTCGCTCCAGTAGTGCCTCATGTGCTGAGCGCACGCTGGGAGAACGCGAAAGAATTGTTTCCTCGGGCCAGGGGAAGCTTCCAGCACTTTCCCATCATAAATATCCCTCTCCTGGTTAGTGGCGCTCTGTGGAGTCGGCCACATGATGTTGAGACGAGCGGCTGCTCGCTCACACACATCCAGGAGGATGGATTGAGGCAAGGACGCAGGGGCACCAGCCTGGGGAATACCAGAGGGCGGGATGGCCTCCTCGTCCTCTGAAACCCCCGAGAAGGCCCGCGTCATCATCGACACCATACCCGGCTGGATCGTCGGCGAGCGGGGGGTTGCCCACGAAGATGTCCTCTTCGAGGAACTCAGGATTGGGCTGGTCAACCCAGACAAGAGCAGTCGCGCCCCGGGAGGTCCCTGGTAACGCGCTGTCGTCACCGTGTCCCACATCTGAGTCCGAAAAGTCGAGCTCACCACACTGGGTAGCAGCAACTTTAAGGCAGCGTCGCAGGAGTTTCTTAGGCAGCACTAGGCAGTGACTGTAGTTCTCCGGATTCTCTATGGCTTCTTGCGCGTGCTTGAGGCCCAAGCAAACCACGCAGAAAGGGTGAAGATCCTTAAGCGCTTAGAGCACCACACGTGGCCAGGCAGGCCCGTGCCAGAAGAAGCAGCTTGGATAGAGAGCGACATATCGGCGTAAAATTCTGAGAAATCCGTGGCAACAGCCATGGAACAGGAAAGACGAGTGAGAGTGTGGGCGGCTCCGAGAGCAGACACAGAGAAACTGGCAGAATAGAACTGTCATGCCCAGCGGAGGCTGATCTTAAGATATTTCCTCCTGCAGACAATAAGTGAGCAGCGCAAATTCGACCGAACTGTGTCAGTGCAGAGATCACGAGAAGCGAATGTCAACTGATGTACAGTAGCACATGCAGGCTATATACTGTATGCCCACGGGTAAGGTAGGGGGCCTTACCGGGCATTGGCTGCGCGCTTCTGCCTGTCTTGGTGCAATTGGATGCTTCTGCAGAGGTCAGGTACGGATGCCCTTCCCATAGGTGGATCTTGAACACAAGATGATGAAAGAAAACAACAAAATAATAGGGTTGATTCCCAAAGAACATACTGTACATAGTGTATAAATGTATGTGAAAAATACTGAAAAATGTATGTGCTACTTTTACACTGAAGAATATAAGGCTTGTTTGTTTAATATCCATCCATAATAAGATTACAAACTTGGGTATTAAGATGAATGGGGATTTGGAGTCCTCCTTGTGTGGAAAACGGGATGAGGATTATATGATTCAGTTTCATGAAGTTACATGGGGACAAATGTCTGTGCTAACTTGAGTGGATTACCTTCAACAACCCAGTGGGGAGGAGATTACACTGGAGAAAGGAGAGATCAACAAAGTTCATTGTGACATAACACAGCATTCACTAGTCGTACTGTGAGAAAAACTACATATTCCACACACTGGTCCGAGTAACATTTATACATGAACATTAGTCCAGCAATAAACAGCAGCCTACTTTTAAAGCATTTAGCATGTCAATCTTCACTACTGTCAAATGGTTAACTCAAAAATAAAAAATATTATCCTTTACTCACCCTCGTGCCATTTCAAAAATGTATGAATTGCTTGCTTCTGTGGAATATAAAAATACATTTTGAGGAATGTCTTCTTGTTTTTGTGTTCACACAATGGAAGTCAATGGTAACCAAAACTTTTTTACCAGCATTATTTAAAATATCTTATTTTGTTTTCCACAGAAGAAAGATATTTTGCTAACTATCTCTGTAATGTCTACATAGATATTTTTTTAAATGGTAACAATTTACAATCTTCTTCTTCGGCGGTCACTCGAGACGAGTATGACTGTCTTCTCCGTCTTATTTGTGGATCCTCAGCTGGCTGTAAAGGCCGATCTGTGAACCACAGATTCTGCTGCAATGTTGGCATTTGAAGGTTAAGGTGGAGTGTTGAGGTGGCGTATAGTGGTGCAGCCCTTCTCTGTTTGTCCTTGTGGTGCCACCTTGCATCTGCGGCACGGCAGAGTTTTGTGGTGTGCTGCACCTTCCTGCACTGCCTTTCTCCAGTAGTCCCTGTTAAACACTAGATTCTCCCAGTCACTGGACGTGATGTTAAACTTTTTCAAGTTTCAAGCTGGTCTTGATATTGTCCTTAAAGCGTTTATTTGGGCCACCAGGGCTCGCTGTCCTTCCTTTAGCTGGGAGTACAAGATCTGCTTTGGGTGACGGTTATTGGGCATGCGGATGACATGTCCTATTCATCTGAGTTGGTTCTGCATTATGATGGTGGTGATGCTGGGCATGCTTGGCACAGTTAAGGCAATGTTTAACTTCATAGTCTTTATCAGCTTTGGAAGAGAGTATGCTGCCAAGGTAGGTGAAGTGGTCCACGCTTTCCAGAGTGGTGTTTTCTACTTTGATGATGGGCTGGAGTGATGGCTGGTTGGATGGTGGTTGATACAGAACCAGAGTTTTCTTGATGTTCAAGGCCAGACCCAGGGCTCTGTATGCCTTGGCAAAGGCATTTAGGATGCCATGGAGGTCTTCAGAGGAGTGTGCTGCAATAGCGTTATCATCTGCGTATTGCAGCTCCATGATGGCTTTAAACCTGTTAAGGTTGAAGAGCCTACCGTCAGTCCTATAAAGGATTTGGATCCCCCGTGGCAACTCTTGGCCAATAAGGTGAAGTATGGCTGCAATAAATATGGCAAATAGGGTGGGTGCAATGATACATCCCTGTTTGACCCCAGTTTCTACAGTAAATGGCTCAGATTCAGAGCCACTGTTGAGCACTGTGGCTGACATGCCGTCATGCAATAGCCTCAGTACACGGATGTATTTGGCATGACATCCATACTTTGATAGTATGCTCCACAGTGCCAGCCGATCCATGATTCCACGGAGTCAAAGGACTTTGTCAAGTCTATAAAGGCCATGTACAGAGGTAGTCCTTGTTCCCGACACTTTTCTTGTAGTTGGCGAGCAGAAAAGATCATGTCAGTTGTTACCCTTGATGGACGGAAACCACACTGTGATTCAGGGAGTATCTCCTCAGATAGTGGTACCAGGCGGTTGACGAGGACACGAGCAAGGACTTTGCCTGTTGTTGACAAGAGTGAAATGCCTCTATAGTTTCCGCATTCAGCCTTGTCCCCTTTCTTGAATATGGTAACAATTTGGGCATCCTGGAGCTCTGAGGGGAGCTCTTCCCTTTCCCAGACCTTGATGAGTAGATGGTGGATGTGGTGCCAGAGCCTTGGTCTTCCTTCCTTTAAAATCTCTGCGGGGATCTGCTCAGGACTAGTGGCCTTGTTGTTCCTGAGATTTTTGATGGCATTGTGAACCTCAGTTTCGGTAGGAGGTTCCCCCATGTCTTCTCTGATGGGTCTCTGCGGGATATAGTTGGCGATGTCTGGTTCGGCTGAACTGTCATGGTACAGAAGTTATTGAAAGTGCTCCTTCCAACGTGCGTTGATGGAGTCATTGTCTTTCAGAAGAGTCTGTCCATCTTTTGGGTGCAGGGGATTTAAACCACGGTGGCTAGGGCCATTGACAGCCTTAGTGGTGTTAAAAAAACCTCTGGTGTTAGCTGAGTCTGCCAGACTTTTCTGTCCACCAGTTGTTCTTGAGCTCCCCCACCAATCTCTGAACGTCAGCCTTGGCTCTAGAGTGTACTGTCCTTTTGGCCTCACGTTATGTCATTTTGCCACACTCGGAAGACTTTTCATTTTCTAGAGATAAGTTGGTCTATCTCTGTATCATTTCCATCAAACCAGTCCTGATGTTTTCTGGACTGATATCCAAGGGTGGATTTACATTAGTCGTACTCATGGATGGTGGATTTGAGAAGGCTCCAGTGCTCTTCGATGTTATAAGGATATTCTTGCTGAAGACTTGAAGTAGTTGCTGGATGGCAGTTTCATTCAGGCAAGGTTCAGTCTTTGCCGGGTCTGCTTCTTCTGAATCATCCTCCTTTTTTTAAGTTTGATGGACATCGTGGATCGGATGAGGTGGTGGTCTGTCCAACAGTTGTTAGAGTCTATCATGGCCCTTGTGATGTTCACATCACAGCGATCCCTGGCCCTTACAATTACATAATCAATAAGCTGCCATTGCTTGGAACGAGGGTGTCTCCAAGATGCCTTAAATTAATTTTTCTGTCGATAGAGAGTATTGGTAATGATGAGGTTGTGCTGAGCGCACTTACTCAGAAACAGCACTCTGTTGGAGTTGATGTTACCGATGCCCTCCTTGCCAATAGTGCCCTTCCAGAGGTGTTGGTCCCGGCCTACCCTAGCATTAAAGTCTCTAAGAAGTATGATCTTGTCCTCCCTGGGGAGTTTTGACAGGGTTTCTTCCAGGCAGGCGTAAAAAGCTTCTTTTTCTTCCACGTCGGAGTCTAGGGTAGGGGCATAGGCACTCACTACTGTCGCGGTCTGGTTGTTGGCCAACACCAGGCGGATTGTCAGGAGGTGCTCGCTGATCCCCACGGGAAGTTCGGAGGTGGTTGACAAGCTGGTTTTTGATGGCAAGTCCAACTCTATGGTTTCTAGTCTCATAGGTTGACTTTCCTTTCCAGAAGAAAGTGTAGCCACCTTTCTCCTCCTTCAGCTGCCCTTCACCTGCCCGTCGGGTTTCGGAGAGAGCAGCTATATCAATCCGGTATCTCTGCAGTTCTCTGGCTATGATAGCGGTTCGTCTCTCAGGTCTGTCCTTCAGAGTGCGCACATTCCAGGTTGGAATTCCATGCGTGGCGTTGTTTAAAGTGTGGAGTCTGGTGCACAGAAAACCACCACACGGTCGTTGGCAGGTCTGGGTCAGGATCCAGTGGCATGGAGTCCAAGACGACTGGGGACCCATCACCGTTGCAGCCTTCATCCGCCTTCCCAGCCGTTGTGATGCTCCACTTAAGTCAGCCATCATCCTCCGCCTGATCCGACGTTGAGGTTTACAACACTTTACAATAAGGTCTCATTTGTTAACATTAATTTAATGGATTAACTAACATAAACCAACAATGAGCAATACATTTGTTACAGTATTTATTCATCTTTGTTAATGTCAGTTAATAAAAACAGTTGTTCAGTGTTCATGATAGTTCACAGTGAATTAACTAATGTTAACAAATACAAATTTTAATTTTAATAATGTATTAGTAAATGCTAAAATTAACTAATAAATACTGTAGAAGTATGGTTCATCGTTAATGTTAACTAAAGTGGTTAAAGGTCCCATGGCATGACATTTTCATTTGATGAGGTTTTTTAACATTAATATGAGTTCCCCTAGCCTGTATATGGTCCCCAAGTGGCTAGAAATTTTGATAGGTGTAAACCGAGTTCTGGGTTTCCTGCTCTGCCTTTGAGAAAATGAGAGCTCAGACGAGCCGATCTGGAATCTTCCCTATATGTCGTCATATGGGGAAACGTTGCCTCTATGGTTACCTCCCCTTCCTCTGCTTTGCCCGCCTAGAGAATTTGGAGAAAATGGATTCTGTTGATCAGTCCCGATGTCAGCATAGGCATTACAAACAGACTTTTACCTTTTACCATGAAAGTATTTGAGAGTGGTTCCACATGTTACAAAGTTCGTAGAATAAAGAGGAAGAAGACAGGGTCGGCGTGACGGGGACTCGTGTTTATTCAGAAACAAAATAAACTTGCGCTCTAAACAATAAAGCTTTCTCAGCTATCTTGCTCCAGGTCTCTCTGGCAACGCTTGCAGACCTCGCTAAACCACGCCCCCTCCGCCACATAATCTAATACTCATTTCAAATGCAAACATGTCAGCCAATCACAACAGTGGGTGTTTTCACTGAAGTCTCACATCAGACATGCCCCTTCAAACAGAGCATTAAAGCCAGAGGGCTTAAATCAGTATAGAAAAAATGCTTTTTATTTATAAATTATGACATTTTTTGATGTAAAAACCATACTAACAATTTAAGTACACCTCAGGAAACATTATAAAACAATAAAAACAATCCATACCATGGGACCTTTAACAAAACCTTATTGTAAAGTGTTACCAAATTTTATTTATTATAATACCACTACATAACTAGTATTTATTATACCACTACAGCTGTTGAATGTTTGATTCTGATTACTGACGCTAAAATATAAACACTGCATCAAAAGTGAAATCAATAAACAAAATCAACAATTTAATTGTATTTAAGTATTGAAAAGTAAAACGTAAACACGGCTTCGTGAGACATACAGTACATTGAATACAGTTCATGACTTGAATGGTATGGCAAGCTGTTTTAGCTAAAAATGTTTCAAGCATTACTCGTCATGATTGCATTTTTACTATTAAGAATTGAATTAGAAAGCTCTACAATTCAGCACTTACTAGTAACAATTACAATTAGAGAGCTCTACAATTAAATTATTCTAGTAAAAATGCAATTGCAGAGCTCTCTATTTGGATTGTTACTAGTAAGCACTTTAAGATATGTATAATTTTCGTATAAAAGATATGTATAATTGCAGAGCTCTGCAATTGCATTCTTACTTGGAGAGCTCCAATTGGAATTCTTACCAGTGAAAAATGCAATTAGGACAAGTAACGCTTAACATTTTAAGCTAGACTGACTTGCCATATATGTATGATAACTAGAGCGCAGGCTCGGGAGTTAAATGTATGCAAGCATGATAGATTACACTATAAATATACTATTTTTATTTTTAAATAATTGAGGAAAATTTTTGAGGACATGTTACTTAAATATTTATATAAAAATGGAATAAAACTATTTTTTCCCTTTTAAATGTAATTGATGCATATGAAAAATTTACATATGGACAAAAACCTGCAAAATATTTGGAATAATTGACTCTGGACCGTTGATTTTAAGAAATATGCACACCACCATCAATTATTCATGTCTCATTGTATACATTAATTGTGAACAATAAAATAAAAAAAATAATACAGATTAATACATGCTGTAAATATTGTTCATTGAAGTAAGCAATAATGTAAATGCATAAAATCTTATTAGTGCTGCCAAAATATGTTTTATTGATAAAAGTACATTTCAACAACATGTTTTGGCTTTTACATACTGTACAAAGTTAAATTTCTCAAAACAAAGTCAAACAAATCATTGTACAAACATCCTGTTTGTAATACTATAGACATCAGATTCTTGAATCTTTCTGAAACTACAGCAGTTTTTCTTTTTTTCTCAGTCTTTAAATGGCTCTGCCTGAGACAAGCATATGAATATGTTGACCATCCTGATGCTGGAAGTCCTGTAGTCAACTCTTCAGTCAGTCCGTGAATATGTTCACTTGCGGAAGCGTTTAAACAGAGGATGGACATTCTTGCAGGCCAAACCCTTGCTACCACGGGACGTCTGGTATTCCATGTAGACTGCATCGTCTGCACCAGACATGGAGCTCATAGTTCCCATACGGCGAGAAAACTACAGAAAACAGGTCAATAATTAACATAATCTGTTAATCATTTTAACGCATTTACAGATTAACACAATCCTACACAAGCTTCACAAACAGTTTTTCAACATCACAGTATTGTTATTTCTATACAAAATATTCATATTAAAATCACAGACCAACTGGGATAGTGATATAGTTCGTATGTATAGCTGGTGTCGACGGACACGATAAAAATAGAGTAAATCACCTTTTGAAAGCAACATGGCGCTTCAAATAATGATTGTATCGATTACATCATGTCACTAGTTGGCTGCAAGTGACTGTTAAAAATGTATTTGTCATTGAATCATTCATTCAAGAGGTTCATTCAAAAAACGCAGATTCATCCAGTAATGAAACAATTGAAGTATTTATGAGTGAGTCATTGAATCATTCATTCAAACAGATTTTCAAAAATAATTCATTCAGCTTATTGACTCAATGCCACGTAGAATTAACAGTTCTGAAGGGTGTCAAACGCAGTATTAGTATGGTGTTCCTAATAATCCTTTAGGTGAATGTAGTGCACAATGCAATGAAGACTGTCCAGTTCAATATAGCTTTTTATGGGGGGGGGGGGGGTTTGTTATTCTTGGAGGTTGACAGTCTCAACCACCATTAACTTTCATTGCATTGAAAAAGCAACAGGAATAGGTTTCATTTATGTTTCAAAGAAGCAAGACTGAAGGCCTGTGTTTGCCTTTTCTGTGGTTAATGATCAAGATCAGCAGAGCCAAGAATACAAGCTTTTCCTGGCTCAAAACAGCGACACACACTAAGCAAAAAAATGTGGGAGCAGAAAAGAGCAAAGAAAATGTGTGGAGATACCTGCAGCTTCCCTCCCACTTCTCCAATCACCACTTCCTCTTCCGCGTCAAGATCTGATGCTGCCAGAACCTTCTGCAAGAGCTGCTGCTGTTCATCACGAGAGGAAAACATCAAGTCTTCCTCCTCCATCCCAGCCAACTTTGTGATCACCTAAAAAGAGATGAAAAGAATGATGTGTGAGCGACCAAAACCCAATTTAACATCCAGTTTGGTGAGCATTTCCAATCAGAATAATCAAACTGAGGTCTTTGCAGTTCACGTATAGCTTTGACACCTTGAAACTGTATCCCTGGTCCACCAGGAAGCGCTGTCTCTTGGTGGAATAAGCCATTTCCTGTGTGTCCTGAGAGACGAGCGAGTAGAAGTAAGCGTTGTATTCCTCTGCAACCATCCCTGTTTAAAACATTTCGTTTTATATACAGATTCTGTTTGAAATGTTGTGGTACGATTGGTTAAATGGTTAAAGGAATAATTAATCCAAAAATATTTCACTGCAAATGTGTAAAAGATCTTAGAACCTCTAACAATTTAGAATTCGACAGTCTAAATCAGTGTTTCCCAACCTTTTTTGCCACGGCATCACTATATAAAAATAACAAAATTGCACAAACATGCATTGCTTCAAATGGCATAGTAAAACTAGATATTATATTAAAAGTAGTACTCAAATTTAATGTGAAACTTGAGCTTAAGTCAGGTAGGAACACAAGGTTATCTATGTAGCTATATGATGACGTTGATGATAAAACAAAATGTACATATCATCGCTGTCAGGTGGAAACCTCATATTTAATTAAACTGTTATCGAAGTTGGCACTGTGGTTTTATATAGCTATGCACACTTGCATGTGTCATTATAATATTAGCATTTTATGAAAATCAAGATCGAATGGAGTTATAGGTTTTTGACCAGCGAATGACAGATATATTTTGTCTGTCACTGGAACAGCCGCATCTGAGGCAGTAAGTTGAGCATAATGTTTTCATCAACTTACAGGACAACGTTTATTGCGCTAAATGGGCGCACAGTTTTCTTGTTGTTGAAATGTCATGATACAAAAGATGAAGCGCTATGGACATATGAAAAACGTTCGCCTTTATGGACGTGTTTCTTGAGTAAAGTAAAACACTGTACTAACTCAAACATCAGCTCTTCATTTAGCCTTGCATTGCAAACAAGTAGAAATCTCCAAACTGTGTGTGGCACATTCTAAATGGAGGCGGGCTGGAGTTATGAGGTTATGAGTCACAACCTCTTTTAAATGCTTTTTATTGGTTAAATATTTGTAAAACCTACATACAGACGTAAAGGATGACCAATAGCATTCATTTAACCCCTAGGAGTCTGAGCTGTTTTGGGGCCCTTTAGAAGTTTTGACACGCTCTGACATTTGTGTTTTTTTCAGTTGCTTATAAACATATTAATGGCAAAAGTGTAATTACACTGTATTCAGCACATACTGGGCTACCATAATATTTGAGCAACATGTATGTACATGCTTGTATTTTTGAGAGAAAAATGTTTATGCATGGTTTTTGAAAAAAAAAAAAACTATTAAAAAATTTAAATTAAGGCCTCAAAACACACAATAGATATGTGTTTACAAGACTTTTGAATAATGAGTGTATTTGCATTGATTTTTGATTCAAACTGATGTGAGAAACATTGAGCCTACTCATTCACATAAAACAATACACTGATTTAAAATTTGTAAGACACAAAGTTTTTCTTCACAAAGCCAGTATGCGAGGAGGCGTGATATCTAATAAATAATGACGAGATAACAAAAGAACATAATAGCCCGCATAATGAGCTGCATAATGAATGAGCTTCAGGTATTTATGTTACTGAGAGCAGCGGGACAAAGGACATTATATTGTACTCATCTAGTAAATACATCTTAATTTAAGAATGTTTAAATATTTAGACTAGAAACAAGACAAAAATTACTAAGAGCATTTTTTTTCTACATTTTTGTACCTTTTTTTGTTTTTGAAAGTAGTCTCATGCTAAACATTTTTATAATAAATAATTAAAATTAAGATACACTTTATATAAAACGAAATTCACTGTAAAGAAAGCAATTCAATTTCTACAAAACAAACAAAAAAAATCACTTTCTACAAAACAAAACTCCAGAATCATTTATTTAGAATGTAGCCAACAAAGGCCTATTATATTTTAAATGATCAAAAGATTTGACTACACTGCAAAAAATGCTCTTCTTATTTAGTTGAAAATTGTACTTATCTAGTAAATGCATCTTGATTTAAGAATGTTTAAATATTTAGACTAGAAACAAGACAAAAATTACTAAGTTTTTACTAATGTTTTTCTACATTTTTTGTTTTGTTTTTGAAAGTAGTCTCGTGCTAAAAAATTAAATCATAAATAATTAAAATTAAGATACAATTTATACAAAATGAAATTCACTTTAAAGAAAGCTATTCATTTTCTACAAAACAAAAAAAATTCACAAAACAAAACTCGATATTAACTCGATAAAACAAACTTTGATATTAAATTAAAAAAATAACATTAGGCTATAATATTTAAACATCAATATGAAGAAAAATACGTTTGACTGATACTATATTTATAGCATCTGAGCAGACATTTGTGAATAAAAGCTTTATTGCTGTGACACTACGCTCTTTCTCAATAAACACGTTATAATCTGTCCAAAACAAGCCAAATAAATCTTGTCTAAACAGTCTTGCGTGTATGACATGCAGCAGAATTCATATTTAAACTTTGTGCGTTTAATATTCACAGATGCTAACAGAATAAACATAACAGAATAAAGCCTACCTTACAATCAGCCCTTGCTTTAAGAAATGAACAGCTTTTCATGAGGTTTCTTCATGAGCTTTTCATGAGGTTTCTTCATGAGCTTTTCTTCTCAACGCGTGTCAAAACGATGTAGCTGAAGTAGGCTATAACAGTACTTGATGTGTTTGTATGAGTTGATGTGTGGGCGTTGACTCTGGATCGTCAGTATTTGAATCTGAAAGAGCGCGCTCTTTGTGGGCGTGGTCGCATTAGCGCTTAATGAACTGGCTCGCGAAAGACTGACATCTATCAATTTTCAACCAGATTACATAAACACAGCATATTTGTTTTTGATTTAGTTTACATTGTTTAAAACCTGACATTTCAGCGTTTCTTTAGACTATCTGAATGAATGTCTTTGAGAGAGAGGCTGCAGATCGCGCATCATGTTTGTTTTCTTTATTTTGCAAAAAGCAAAAGATTTTGTTTTTATTGTGACTGTACACAAAAAATAGAAACTTAACAGATTATAATGATGTATAACACTTGCCTGAATGATAAAAAGTTATTTTTTATCATTCTTTTAAAGGATTTTAAAAGAGTTATTTGAGTCTCTTTGGCACTGATAAGAAAAAAAGATTGCCGAGAGGGTTAATAAAACAAAAATATACAGATACAATGTATTCTTATTTGTAGCATTTATTTTTACTTCTTTTTTGGAATTTGATCATTTTCCCTGGCACACCTGACCAAATTAGTGTGCAGTGGCACAGTGGTTGAGAAACACTGGTCTAAAAGCTCTTATCAAGATATTCCATAATGATGCTCAAAGTGTTGACTTCCCATGGCACGCTACCTTTCTTGGCTCGCAGCACTCTGCCCAGTCTCTGAGCTTCCTGACGACGAGAACCGCCGTGAGAGGAGATCTGGATGAGCACGTTGGCCTCCGGCAGGTCAAATGAAGTATCTCCTACCTGACAGAAGAAAAGAACAAGAGAAGACAGAATAAGGTGATTTTCCATTCCATTGCGCTACTTTTCCATTGTTTTTCAAGGTAAACACACTAGACAGACGTGTTTGACAGTTGCACCTCGCATCTCGAAAAACACAAAGCTGTCCAACTTTTTAAAAAAAACTTATCTCTAGACCTTGCTTTTTTTTTACCTGTTCCCCTGCCCTGCATCTCAAGTTTAACCGCAAAAATGCGTTCTGTGTGAATGGCCACTAAGAATTAAAAGACATTTTGATGCTCCCAGTAATCAACAATCAAACCTGCTAAAAAGATATGTAAAAGTCAAAATAGCTAAATCTTTAACATGAAACCAGATAAAGGAAACAAATATGAGAAAACATACTTGATCTAGCTACACAAGATTGAATTGGTGTGTTGCCTTTGTAAATACACTGTAAATACGTTTCAAAGCCGTTCAGTTAGTTTAATAAATACAGTAGTACATTCTTTATTTTTTTCTAAAACTAAAAAGCATGTTTTTAATCACTGAATGTAGTTTAAAATTATGTATAATAAATGTTATTTTGTGATATGAACAAAGTCAACACAGTTTCTTGATCATTTTGTTGGTGTTGTCTACATGTTGGAATGCTTTATCATAATTAAACAAGCTTGTACTTTATTGCAGAATAAGTCAAAGGCATCTAATGTGGATAAAAGATGCATAGACCTACAATAAGGTCTATTATACCATCTTTTAACACCCTGCCTACAGCCCTTTCCTATGCAGATACTCTTATCTTATTTGAATAGCCTGACTTATGACGGAAATTATATCAGCACAATGGCATCCCTTTTCCCACTAAATCATTTCCAATCATTTGCATTAAGGTAGAGAATTAAAAGTTAATAAGGTCAGAACACCATCCCAGCATTCCAAAAATCAGTGTCTCAATTAACCCACATGCATGTTTCTGACAATGCTTTTTTTAATGCCCATAATTTTGTTGGATGTTTAGTCTCTTGGTATTTGCTCAAAATGAGTAATGCATTTTCAATATAAATTAAAGCTGAAGTGTGTAATTTCAAATAAAGATGTTCCGATACCCTTTTTCCCTTCCCCGATACCTGGGCTCAGGGTATCGGCCAATACCGAGTACTGATCCGATACCTGGGTGTGTATCTATATATACAGCTGTATATACTACTAGCCCTGTATGAATTGCTAGAATTGTTTTATGGTGTGCTTCAGACTTATCCCTTAATAAAACATGACCAAATACATACAGTGAACTACTGTATTTATTACAGTATTTTTATTATCTGACATGCATTTGACAGTAATATTATTTATTTTTCTTCAGCGAAAAAGAACTTCAAATACAGCCACAAATCGCAAATGAAACCGCAAAATGAAAAAGGTGTTTTAGTTTTACAATATACACTCACCTAAAGGATTATTAGGAACACCTGTTCAATTTCTCATTAATGCAATTATCTAATCAACCAATCACATGGCAGTTGCTTCAATGCATTTAGGGGTATGGTCCTGGTCAAGACAATCTCCTGAACTCATTTCTCAAACTGAATGTCAGAATGGGAAAGAAAGGTGATTTAAGCAATTTTGAGCATGGCATGGTTGTTGGGGCCAGACGGGCCGGTCTAAGTATTTCACAATTTGCTCAGTTACTGGGATTTTCACGCACAACCATTTCTAGGGTTTACAAAGAATGGTGTGAAAAGGGAAAAACATCCAGTATGCGGCAGTCCTGTGGGCGAAAATGCCTTGTTGATGCTAGAGGTCAGAGGAGAATGGGCCGACTGATTCAAGCTGATAGAAGAGCAACTTTGACTGAAATAACCACTCGTTACAACCGAGGTATGCAGCAAAGCATTTGTGAAGCCAAATCAAATCAAATCAAATCAAATCAAATCACTTTATTGTCACTCTACCATATGCACAAGTGCAACAGTAGGTGAAATTCTTAGGTGCAGTCCGAGCAAACATAGTAGTCATGACATGACATGTACATGTCAAGCCATAACAAGCCATAACACGCACAACCTTGAGGCGGATGTGCTACAACAGCAGAAGACCACACCGGGTACCATTCATCTCCACTACAAATAGGAAAAAGAGGCTACAATTTGCACAAGCTCACCAAAATTGAACAGTTGAGACTGGCTCGATTTCTGTTGAGACATTCAGATAGTCAGAATTTGGCGTAAACAGAATGAGAACATGGATCCATCATGCCTTGTTACCACTGTGCAGGCTGGTGGTGGTGGTGTAATGGTGTGGGGGATGTTTTCTTGGCACACTTTAGGCCCCTTAGTGCCAATTGGGCATCGTTTAAATGCCACGGCCTACCTGTTTATTGTTTCTGACCATGTCCATCCCTTTATGACCACCATGTACCCATCCTCTGATGGCTACTTCCAGCAGGATAATGCACCATGTCACAAAGCTCGAATCATTTCAAATTGGTTTCTTGAACATGACAATGAGTTCACTGTACTAAAATGGCCCCCACAGTCACCAGATCTCAACCCAATAGAGCATCTTTGGGATGTGGTGGAACAGGAGCTTCGTGCCCTGGATGTGCATCCCACAAATCTCCATCAACTGCAAGATACTATCCTATCAATATGGGCCAACATTTCTAAAGAATGCTTTCAGCACCTTGTTGAATCAATGCCACATAGAATTAAGGCAGTTCTGAATGCGAAAGGGGGTCAAACACAGTATTAGTATGGTGTTCCTAATAATCCTTTAGGTGAGTGTAACTGTATAAAAAAACAGTGCAACAAATAAATCTAGGAATATAAAAAAAACTGATATATTAATCAGTAAACTTCTTTACAACAAAACAAGTGAAAATAAGCAACCATCTAGGAATAATTATTATTATTAGTAGAGACGTATTATTATTACATAGAGACGTAGCTAAATAAGAACCGTGCAGTGGTTAGGCAAAGCTAGCGGTCATAATAACTAGGTTTTGTTGAAGAAAATGGTATCGGATCAGTACATGGGTTCAAGTACTCGCCGATGCCAGAATTTGTTTGATTTATCAGTGATATTTCCAATACTAGTATCAGAATCGGAACAACTCTAATTTCAAATAGATTTCACCTAAACTGCAGAAATTAGTTTTAGTTGTACAATGGGTGGAATGTAAAGTTCTGAAAGGAATTAAAGGGTCACATCAGTGTACCGGTCACCTCTGCTGAACTCTGCATTTACAGCTACTTTTGACTGTGTAAAAGGGCTGTTGATATTTCATTAGATGCTACTTAAATTGAATAGAACTATTGATTTTCATCAGTTGCAGACTTTTTTTACTTGAGTAACACCTCAAAAATTTAAAGAAAAATACTAATCCACAGTTTCACAGGGAAGTGGACAGAGAAAAGCAGTTTACCTTGGAGATGAAGATGGTATTGATTTTGGGATTGTGTTTAAAGTTTTGAAGGATCTGCATACGTTCTCCTTGAGATGTGGGTCCATAAATATACGGTCTGAAAAAGAGTAAGAGAGAATGAAAAAAAAAAGAGATACATGCCATCTTTATGTGCATTGAAGGACACTTTGGCCCTTCATACACTCTTTAAAAATAAAGGTTCTTTGTTGACATCGATGATTCCATGAAGAGCCTTTAAAATTCAGGGAAACTTTCCTTTGTGGAATTAGTGGAAAATGGTCCTTCAGATTTTTAAAATGTTTTTCACAATAAAAAAAAAGGTTCTTTTAAGAACTGTTCACTGAAAGGTTCTTTGGGGAACCAAAAATGGTTCCTCTATGGCATCGCTTTGAAAAACCTCTTTTGGAATCTTTATTGTTAACAATGTACAAAGGAGTTCACATGTGTTCAAATGCAATTAGTAACCTATGCAATGCAAATTCAAAGCATTTTTCTAGCAGAATCACACTGTATATGTATTTATATACTATATAAACAATACAATTATAAAACAAAAACAAAAGTTTACAAGTTTACCTCACAAGCCCTCAGGCTCCGGCAGTGCCCAAACTTTGAGGTCATGCAACGTGTGGAGCTCTTTTGTAAAAGCTGTTCCTTACCAGGCATTTAATACGTTTTTGTAAGTTAATGACTTTGTCGATATTATTCAATTAATATTCAACCAAATGAAAGAAGATAAATAGACTAATTTCATTTAGCAGTACTGCTTGAACTTTTCAAGATGGAAATAGCATGACCTCTGAGGTTGTTAGGTGATGATTAGTCTCAGCCTCAGACATCACGCCCACGGACATGTCTAAACGTCTGATGCATATGGCACATTTATCTGGAAACACTTCAGGAGTTTCGAAGTCGTCATCTCATTGGTTGAATTCTACAGGATGTCTGCGAGACGTGTGCGTTGCGTTCTTTAACGGTCTGCCTGGAAGAAACAAATGCTGCGACTCTAAACTCCCTCGTGGAAGAAGAACGCCATCGTGTTTACAACTGTGACAATGGGCGCTTACCGGGATCAACTAAAGGCTGGATTTTCAAAAGTATGTAAATAAGATGTGTAAATAAAATGTGATTGGTTGCGTTACATGTCTATCAAAAATCCTTTTGGGCGGTCCTTGGCCAATGAAAGGTGCGGAGTCCAGACCTTCTGCAGTCAGTCTGAAGGTCTGGCTACGCAATGCTTCTGTAGAATAGTGATTTAAAATCATGTTTGATTGCTGAATTCTCTATTAAAAACTGCATTACCTAAAATCACCACCAATAAGAGAAACCACTTTTACAAAAAAAAAAAAAAAGCTGTTAGTTGCATGACCACTAGATATTCAGCAGATTTTTAATCTGCCAATTTTACAGAAATTTACCAAGTGTTATGTGTGAAAACCAATAACAAGTAGTTATTTTGTGCATGGAGTTAATATTTTTGTCTTGGTTTTCAAATAATTTTTTGCATTAAATCTAGGGCTGGGTGATTTGGCCCCAAAAACCTCTGTATTTTTGGTTGAATGGCAATATACTGTATATATCTTGGTATTGTCTACTTTTGACTATATATATATATATTATGTGTACAAAAAGGTTTGTTTCTAAGGGACGTTTATAAAAGCTACTTAATTGTCCTAATTAAACTAAGGCCTAATAGGCCTTTATCACAGAGGAAGTGAATACCGGAAGTGCACGTTGAAGCAGTGCGTTGATTCTTCCGGTTATGCATGTTTTCAATGTGCTGTTAACACCTAGCTGAACAAACAACACTTAAAATAAGCATCTGGAGGAAAATTTAAAAATCCTGACAATTTCAGAGACAGGAGAAGAGATAAACTAATCATTACTGTGTACAGGATTTTCCGAACTCTGCTGAATTTGTAGTTTTTTTCATCCAACATAAGCCGAGGGTCGTAAACATACGTGATTATTTCACCACACGGTGTCAGTGCTCGTCTAAATAGTGACCGCGATGAAGTGTGTGTGAGACCTGATGAATAAGATCTGAATTAACATTTATTTGTATTAATTATTTTAGTCATTATTCTGTCATTTTTCATTGACAATCATTTCACTGTAGCCTATATGTAATTCACACATTTATGCCAAAATTCATTCGCGCTGTTAACGTATTACTGTTTAAGATTAATTAAATGTTTAACATCGTTAACTTTCTTTAAGGCACTTACCATGCATTCATGCATCTATTTAATACTGCTGTCATGAAAATTAACCATGGTTTTATTACAAATAAAAAACATGGTTATTTTAATTTAACCATGGTATTTGTAGTAAAACTAATACAAATGGTAGTCAATCCACGAAAAAAACATGGTTACTACATTCTTACTATAATAAAACCATGGTTAACTTTCATAAGGGTGTTTATCAGTCAAATTCATTAAAAAATTTAACAACAGTTATGAAATATGATTAGTAAGAGAAACACTGTTAATGAGAAGACGATCACTGGACTGCGGCAGGTTAGAAATATATGTATTATTCAGAATGCACATTTGGATGGGAACATCCAAGGAACGTCCATTACATGACGTAAACATCCTCAGTTTGAAAATGCATTGGCCTACAACACACAAACACATATTCCCGTGTATTATTTTAAAAGAAGGACCTTCATCCCGCCATATCAGTCTCACCCATGCTTTTAGCTCCAGGAAATGGTAAAATCTGAGGTAAGGATGTCATTATTTAGTATTAGAGCACCGGATCGCTGCAGCGACACCTGCGAGAGGATTCAGACATTAGTTTTGATTGCATCGCGATGGGACCGGAAGTAGCGGTGCACTGCTTCACTTACTGAAAATAGAAAGTGTGATAAAGGCCTATCCTGGCTTAATCTAAACCCTATCAATGAAACCAGGCCCTAACAACAGTTTTTGCTAAATGTAGCTATATTTTAGTCTATTGCACGACCTATATGTGCGCGACGGTGCTCGTTCACTGAAGTCTGTGAGGTTTAGCAGAGACTCACTTACAGAAGGCTCATCCACATTTACAGATGGAGCATATACCTGTGAGACATAAGTTATGCACTGATGAAAACACCACATCTCAATCACATTAAATAGAACATGTATCTTTAAAAGCATCTGACGGGGCAAGCCACTTTAAACTATACGTGTTAACTATATCTCATGAGATACAGTCTTTGAGGGTCAGAATTCTAGCTGATAGACAGGTGTTCAAATACTTATTTGCAGCTGTATCATACAAATAAATAGTTAAAAAATCATACATTGTGATTTTTTTTTTTAGATTATGTCTCTCACAGTGGACATGCACCTACGATGACAATTTCAGACCCCTCCATGATTTCCAAGTGGGAGAACTTGCGAAATAGCAGGGTGTTCAAATACTTATTTTCCTCACTGTATATGAAGCCCTTAATATAAAGCATGTTTAGGACAAATTGGATTATGCAGTTTCCTCACAGCAGTTCACTCTGTGTCCTCCAATTATTTTCTTTTTTTATGTGCTCGTAATATCAAAATGGTACTGCCTCATCCTATATGATTTATAAAAGATTTATCTAATATATATATATATATATATATATATATATATATATATATATATATTAGTACAAACTCAGTATATTGCCCACCGCTAATTGAATCAAAGTTTTAAATGTTATGATTCATGGAGTAGATTGGTTTAGCTCATGGCTTAGAACAAGGGATGCATGATATTTCGCTCACCATATCGGTATCGGCTGATATATGTTCATTTTTATTGTTAATGTTAACGCTATCGGCCCGATAAGACAATTTGTCCGATATATTAAAGCCAATAAGTAATGGGTTATTTCCTTCAGCTGAGACAGATGCACACTGTTTGCCATGATGTATTTGAATTGCTTGAAACTATTATTGGAATCACTTCAAAAAAAGGAAAGTACACTTAAGTGCAACATGTCCAGCTCAAGTCTGTCATGTAGGCTACATAAAATGATAGTGAGAATATTATAATTGTGTGCTTGGGACATGGCTTTTAATTGTGAGACTCTTGTTTTTATAATAAGGCTATCAAAAATTATATATATATAAAAAAAAATTGTATTTAGATTTAAATAGGCCGATATATCGTTGTCGGCTTTCAAATATGAAAATTATTAATTGTTGTAAAGCAAATTAACGGGAGAAATATGTCTTAAATATAAAAGGCCACCGAAAAAGTAGAGCTCTACAAGAAACTTTGTAAAAAAAAAAATGAATTGGCAAGCACAATGTAAATGTAAAAGCATTGGTATATGCATGAGTGTGTGACCGTGTATAAATAAAATGAGGCATTACTTGTTCAGACGGATGGCATATTCTTTCAGAGCGAATACGTTGTCGGCAAAGACGATGATCTTGTCGTTTCTCCGCTCATGGAAGCGGATCAGGAACTGACATGCACGGAACTTGTTGGGATTCATGGTGTAGAAAAGAATTCTCTTCTTCGTCTTTATGGCCACATATTCACGATAAAACTCAGGAGACATGGGACACCAAACCTGAGACACAGGGACTGTGAACACTCAAGGGAAATGTAGGTTTAAAGCACACACAAGAAAACCCCATTCAAAAACTTGAGGATAATACACACAGCTTTCTACATTTTCTATACAACACCCAAAAAGTTCATAAAGACATCATACAAGTAATCAAGTGTCTTCAGAAAGGACACAAATGGTACTGCACATACATAGAGTACATGTAAAAATAATGGAAGTTCAAATTATGGACAAGAAAAAACAATAGGTTACTTGCGTAACCCCGGTTCTCTGATAGCATTAAGTGAGGTGTCTCACTATGGGATACGCCCCTTCCGCGTATTCCTCAGAAGCCCTATTACATTACGCCAGCCCCAATTGGCTGGCAGACGTGACGTTGTGTCTGGGAGTGGCCTCCCCCTCCCTCAGTATAAAAGGGGCAGCACAACGTCACAACGACATTCAAAACAAACACACCTCTTCCTCGCTTCACACAGCAAGGAGGGTGATCTGGTGAGACACCTCACTTAATGCTATCAGAGAACCGGGGTTACGCAAGTAACCTATTGTTCTCTTTCAAGCATACGTTTCGGTGTCTCACTATGGGATATCCTGACTCCCGTATTGCCAGATAGCCTGCCTCGAAGTCTCCTGCCAACCACCATAATATTCAGGGCTGAACAAGTCATGACTCACGACTCACATCCCTACGCTCAATACTGCATGTGCTAACGTTTGAGCTGTAACATCCAATTTGTAGAATCTTGCAAATGTATGCGGCGAGGACCAACTCGCCGCTTCACAAATGTCCTGTATCGTGACTCCTTTAAATAGAGCCCACGACGTTGACATTCCCCTCGTTGAGTGTGCACGTAAACCAGACGGGGGCACAAGACCATTGCTGGAATATGCCAACGAAATAGCCTCCACTATCCAGTGTTTAGTAATCGGTTTCCCCGTACGTGGTTTCGCCCAAGACACGAACAGCTGGTCATTCTCCCTGAACCCTCTGGTTCTTTCTACGTAAATGCGTAAAGCGCGCACTGGGCACAGCGCATTCGACTTTTGCTGTTCTGATGACGCAAAAGGTGGTGGGGAGAAGGCTCTCAACTCAAGAGGGATGATAGAATTAATTATTTTAGGCATGAATGCAGGATTAGGTTTCAGAATTACCCCTGCATCCGCATGCATGAACTGCATACACGCTGAATGCACCGAAAGTGCATGGATCTCGCTTACGCGCTTCGCTGAAGCCAAAGCTAACAGGAGCGCTGTCTTAAATGACAATATTTTTAAATCAATCTTGTCCAACGGTTCAAATGGGGACATTGAAATAGCATCAAGCACCAATGCCAAATCCCATGAAGGAGAAAGCGGTTTTGAAACTGGCAACGCGCGGAGTGCGCCCTTCATAAATCTGCATACTAAAGGATGCTGCCCAACAGTTTTGTTATCAAAACCTATGTGACAGGCAGATATAGCGGCCAGAAACACTTTTATGGTTGAAAACGCTTTCCCTTGGTCTATCAAATCCTGCAGAAATGATAGAACGACCGCCACCGAACACTGAAAGGGAATTTCGTGTTTAGCCGTGCACCAACGTTCAAACACGCCCCATTTGCACTCGTAAAGAGACCTAGTAGACGAGGCTCTAGCATTTTGTATGGTCCTGATAACACTGTCAGACAGACCAGTTGTGTTCAAATTGAACCACTCACTGGCCAGGCCCATAGTGCCAGGCGTTTTGGATGAGGTTGAAATATCTCCCCTTCTGCCTGAGACAGTAGATCTCTGCGCAACGGGAGAGGCCACGGATCGTCGTATAGCATATGTATGATCTCCACCAGCCAGTATTTCCCTGGCCACCTCGGAGCTATTAGTATCAGCCTCAATCCTTCCACCCTCACTCTGTAGAGTGTTGGGGATATTAATGCTATCGGTGGGAACGCGTAAAGGAGAGTGCGAGGCCATTTGTGCGCCAACGCATCTATCCCCAGGGGCGTGCTCTGGTCCTTCAGTGAGAAGAACAGAGGACACTGAGCATTGTCGTGAGACGCGAACAGATCCACTGTCGCTCTGCCGTATATGCTCCAAATCTGTTCGACCACTTCCTTGTTCAATCTCCACTCCCCGTATAGAGGATTGCCCCTGGACAGCAAATCCGCACCCTGATTCATTACACCCTGTACGTGCGTCGCTCTCAGGGATAGAAGATTGACGTTGCCCCATAAGATCAGTTTGCGTGCTAACATGTGCAAGGGAAGTGATCTGAGACCCCCCTGTCGATTTATGTAAGCCACAACCGTAGTGTTGTCTGTTCTCACAAGGACATGATGTCCCTTCAGAAAGGGAAGGAAATGCTTCAACGTCAGAAAAACAGCAAGCATTTCCAGATAGTTTATATGAAGATCGGCCAGATGATGACCCCATCTCCCATTCACTATCCTGCCCTCGTGGATGCCCCCCCAACCTGACAACGACGCGTCCGTTGTTATGACTTTCCTGGCTTGAACCACGCCCATGGGT
Organism: Romanogobio albipinnatus; assembly: GCA_023566225.1. Taxonomy (NCBI): domain Eukaryota; kingdom Metazoa; phylum Chordata; class Actinopteri; order Cypriniformes; family Gobionidae; genus Romanogobio; species Romanogobio albipinnatus. The sequence goes on along the minus strand of CM042250.1, from coordinate 41,686,296 downwards.
ACCCCTTGAACCAGAAAGGTCGGGAGTCTCCATTGACGCAGTGCCAATACCGCCTCTGACGTCACTCTCACTCTCCTTCGGGAGTGCCGTAGTGGATCCAGCCTCAGAGACGCTACCCAGCGTTGAAACTCTCCCATGAACAGTCTGCCTAAGGAAATTACTATCAGGGCTGAGGCCATCAGTCCCAATAGCCTGAGGCATGTGCGGAAAGAGACACTTTTTCCCTTCTGAAATTCGGCCAGGCACCGAGTGAATTTTACCACCCTGTCCTCCGACAGTCGTGCTCTGAATGTCACCTAGTCCAGTGACAGCCCCAGATATGTTATGGACTGCGTGGGAATTAAAACACTCTTTTCTGTGTTTAGTTGTAAACCCAGCTTCTGTATGTGTTCCAGAAGCATAGCTGTATGTTCTCTCGCATCCTGCTCTGACTGAGCTGTCACCAGCCAGTCGTCTATGTAAGTAGCGAGACGAATACCCTGTTCCCTGAGCGGAGTCAGGGCCGCTTCTGTGCACTTTACAAATACTCTTGGGCTGAGAGACAGGCCAAACGGGAGAACCAGATACTCGTATGCCACGCCAAGGAAGGCAAATCTCAGGAATTTCCTGTGGGGTGGGTATATCTTTATGTGAAAGTACGCGTCTTTCAGGTCGATCGACGTAAACCAATCGCCCTGGCGCACTATTTTTAGGAGTGTAGAATGAGTGAGCATTCTGAACTTGTACTTTCTTAAGTATTTGTTCAGTGCACGCAGATCTAATATGGGACGAAGACCCCGAGTTCCCTTCTTTGGAACGAGAAAGTACCTCGAGTAAAACCCACTGTGGCTTTGCTCGGGTGGGACCACTCTTATCGCCTTCTTGTTCAACAGAGAGGAAATTTCTTCCTGAAGAACATGCTTTAATTCTCCCCGCACCTGAGAATGAACTATCCCTTTGAATTGCGGGGGAGAAGTGACAAATTGCATTCTGTACCCGTACTGTATCGTTCTCAATACCCAGCGGGACTGTGTGCATTCTCGCCACTTGTTTATCTGCAGTGTTCTGGTGCCATCGTGTGGCTGAGTCGTGCACGAGTTTGTGATCTGTACTGCGCATGCGTGGGCACTTCGCGTTTGGACAGAGTTTAAGTGTGTCATCACCTCTAAGGGGGCGATAACCCCCTGAGGAGTAATATTGTAATATTGTGTTCTGTTAGTATGTTTTGCAACATTTTTTGTGGCGTTATGTTTTCCAACATGTTTTGGGGGTACAGTGAAAACTTTATTGAGTTTTGAACATGGAAAGTGCTTGTGACTAGTGGGTGGGTGTGCACCACTGCACCGTCTCTCATTCTTTTCACCGCTCTGCTTCCCCTGGCCCAGCCGGGCTCTGTTTTCCACACAGAACATCTGGAAGTGGGAACTTCGGAACTCGTTCCTTGTCGAACACTGAACTTTTGAGGGTCGGGAGCCAGCGAACAGGGGGGCTGTGGGCTCCCGTCCCTGAGGAAGGTCCCATCAGACTGCCTTCTTCTTCCTCCTTGCTCCCTGATAATGGGCATGAGGATGAGGTTGAGGAGCTGGCTGAACCGTCTGAGCTGTTGCAGGCGGATAGTTCTTTCTAGCCCAGGCAGTTCTCTGTTCCGGTGCTCCGCCCTGACCCGCTGCATTCACGTTCGGTCTCTGCCGTTTAGGAATACGAAAGCTGGGGGGTGGGCGGTCCGCGGCCTGTGCGAAGGTCTGCCGAGGTGGCGGAGGGGGTGCAGTCTGCAACTTTCTAGGCATGCAGAGTTGCAGAGCCTCATCATCCCTCTTCTTCTCCTCGCATCTTTTTTGCATCCGTGACAGTGCTGAGCCAAAAATGCCCTCTGCGACCACCGGTGCGTCCAGGATGGCTTCTTTCTCCCTGTCAGAGAGATTGGCCAGGTTAAGCCATCTTCCTCTCTCCTGAATTACCATCGAGGCCATGGCCTTGCCCGCGGCTTGAACCGCGCATCTCTGAAGACGTAGAGAGAGATCCGTAACGACACAGATCTCTTCCCAATGTGTCTGACCTGGCATGGTCGACACTTCGTCCTGCAGCTCCGCCTGGTATGCGGTAAGCATAGAGATCGCGTTCAGAGCCCTGACGGAGAGGGCGACTGCTTTGTAAGCGCGCTCCGTCATGCTCGACTGGAATCTGTCCGCTTTGGATGGTAAAGTCGGATTTGCAGCCGCCGTACGCTTTGGGTGTAAGTGCGCGGCAACTAGTGGCTCCATGGGGGGCATTCGGAGAAGGCCATCCTTCTCCATCCCTTCCACATCAAGAGCGGATCCTCCCTGCACGGGCATCTTGCTTGTGAATGGTTTGTCCTTCCATGTCACCGCAACCTCCTCCAGCAGCTCTGGAAATACTGGAAGGAGCTGTCGTGCTGCCTGTTTCGCTCTCGGCAGCCTCTTGCCCTCATAGCGAGACTTTGCAGTCTCTGCTACCACGTCGGCCACGGAATATTTAGTTTATCTGCAGCGCGTTTGCACACATCTTGTAGATCTACACTGAGAAGCGGAGAGGATGGTGCCCCGCCCGCCCCTTCCGTGGATCCCGCCGCTGCGAGGAGTTGTGCCGAGTGCGCAGGGGGAAGGAAGGGGGAGTCCTCGAAATCTTCCTCTTCCTCAGAGAGAAGATAATCGGATTGTCCCTCTTCCTCGAAATCGAGCGCGTCCTCATCCTCGTCCGTGCTGAGCACACCAGGCAGAGGGACGCACGAGTCAAGCTCTTCACTCCAGGACAGAACTGCTGTGGTGGGCAGCTCTACTGCAGGAATGGTTACCTGCGGAGTGGCAGCTGGAACAGGGCTAGGTGACATGAGGGGATCTTGGCCTGACAGGCTAGCTTGGCGTGCTAGCCTGCGGCGAAGGCTCTTCATGGTGAAGCGTGCGCAGTGTTCACAGGAGCCGGGGTTCTCGATCGCCAATTGGGCATGTTTCAGCCCGAGACATGCAGAGCAGACCTGGTGTGTGTCCTTGCATGAAATTTTGTTCCCGCATGAACACAGTCGCACAGAATCTCCCTCACTAGCCGGGATGGTTTGCATTGCTGCGGCCATCGTTGTATCGAACAATCCTTGCAATCGGCTGGAATGCAAATTGCCAGACGAAAAAATGGCGTGGTGGCCAGTGGTTCGTCCAGAAGTTTGTTCTTTGAAAAGGTAGGCTTCAAGGCTTCTGGTGTGAAGCGAGAAGAGGTTTTTGAATGTCGTTGTGACGTTGTGCTGCCCCTTTTATACTGAGGGAGGGGGAGGCCACTCCCAGACACAACGTCACGTCTGCCAGCCAATTGGGGCTGGCGTAATGTAATAGGGCTTCTGAGGAATACGCGGAAGGGGCGTATCCCATAGTGAGACACCGAAACGTATGCTTGAAAGAGAACCTCATCGGTTGGTTCATGCTAATTTGAGCTGCTGTTTACTATATTTGATGTGCACTATGTATGTGAATAAACCGAAATGAATTTTCCGAAATGAAAACTGTTCATAGTGTGGTATTACAAATTTAAGAATAAATTTGCCATTGGCTTTAATGGCTCTTGGAGCCCCTGAGTGATTGGATTATCATCTATGCATTTGAATGGCACTGTTATACTGATTGGATTAGAACTGGTGATTGGTCATTGCTTTGTCTCCTCCTCTGCTGTATAATCCCTCCCCCTGAAATGTAGACAAATTACAGTGTTTTATACTGTTAACTAGACTTGATGACTATAGTGACCAAACAGCAAGTTCTCAGTAAAGAATCCTGCTGAAGAAATATCCAAGTCTCCTGGTCTCTGCTTCAAGGAACAAAAGAGTTTCCAACAATAGTATACAGTAGCGATCATGTCTTTTCAGAACACATAGGATTACTTCAGCAATAAAATAAAGTGGATTAGCTACATGGATTAGATCTTCACAAGGTTTATCCAAAAAAACTCTCACTTTCACTAATCTATGAAGTTTCCATTTAATTAAACATTTTAAAACTATATACATAGTATTTACTATATTATACATTAAACACAATCAATATATCTATTTTTATACAAAAAGAAAAACAAAATAAAATAAATGTAATATGTAATATTAGAATTTAGAAGTTTCTCAACACTCTTTCTGCTGTTAAGATCTATAAGAGGGTAGGGATTAACCATACTCTTATTCACATAGCATGAAACTGCATAGTGATACTTACACTTACACTAGAACAAAAGTGTAACTAGAAACATTTACAATGAATATAGAAATTTCCATGAAAATACCTTTATAAAATTCCATCAAATTGTTAGGTTTTCCAAGTCTGTAGGAACTGTATATTTTTAGGCTATATATCTAATACAAACAAAACATGCTAAAAGGTTTACCAAAAATATGATAAATAGCTTGTTTTGCATCTGAAGTTTTAATATTTATTGAAACTTTTTGTGAAGTCTGTGTTCAGCGCACAGAGAATAGTGAACAGTGAATGGGTCAGTACATGGGGGTTTCTGCTCATGTGACTAAAGGGTGTGCTGGGCTTTGTTTAGTAAGATTGAAAATTTAATAACAGTACTGTGTTTTCTCTGTGCACCAGGCTCCAAAGCCTCTAAACACAATGTTTCACAAGTCCATACACCAAGTTGACCCCCTGACATTATAAAAAATGCACATGAAAAGATCATTTGTTGTATTTTTTGTATTATGGGGAGAAAAGTTTGATTAATTTCCTGTATTATAGTGGTTTCATTAAGAAATGTATATTTTCCCAAGCTTACCTCAGCACACTGGACTTTAGCAATATAACCATTGTTCTGTAGTTCCATCCAGTTTGCTTCAAAGAGCTTCGGCCCAATCAGGAAGTTAAGATCAACAATCTTATCGTCCTCTCTCACTAATGTGGCAGTGAGACCCAGTTTACAATGTGCCTGGACTATCGTCAGAACACGTCGGAACATCTTTGCTGTAAGACAAACACAAAAGAGTCGGGAATCTGTATGTTTTTCATTAACATTCCATTTGTGTTTCAAATCCTTTCCCCGTCCTCATTGAAAGCGAAATGCTGAGCGAAGAGACAAATTCCAGTCAATCAGATGATATTCCTCAAATATTCTATTTTATTTTGCATCTCCATGATTTTCTTTTTGTGCTTGAAATTCAGCTTGAAGATAAAGACATTAAAATGTAGGTTGCTGCTTTTGGCTTTTTTGCTAAAACTAATTTAAAGAGGTCATGACATGAGAAATTAAATACGTCTTGATCTTTTGACATATAAGAGGTCTTTGTACCTTTAAAACATTGTGGAAGTTTCATAGCTTAGAATGTCCAACTCATTGTGATTCAGATTCAGATTGTTTTATTTAATGCCATGTGAGCATCTGAGGCTATTTTTGGGTGACCTGTGACATCAAACAGTCAAATACATTTGCCTGTCTCCAGAGTAAGACATTGACAAATAGTTATACATCATCACGCCATAGGCCACGCCCACTGGCGTTCCTACCCTGATATGAGTGTCACGTCAAAAGTAAATAGAACCCATTATAATCGCTGACGCTGTCTACACTGGATACATATACAGATGCCCATTCAGTTTCTGACATATTCCACGTCGACAGGATAAATGAAAGAGTGAAAGAACACGTTCAGTTTAAACAGCTCATTAGCATCTCTGTATAGACTTCAATAATGGACAAAAATTATTATAAGATTAAGGGCGTTTTCACACATGAAAGTCCGCACCAAGGTCCGAACCGAAGTTTATGTTTTGATACATTTGATACATTCGGTTAGTTTTGGTTTGGTTTCACATTGCAATTATGCGAGCGCACTAAAGAACTTCACATGACACACTTGCGTCCACTCGTCATCATCTATGTGGGCTGCATCTGGACATTGATTGGTTTGTAAATGGACATGCGTATGATGTCAGCATCTTTAGACAAGAATGAATGAACGGACGCATATCGTTGCCACTATTGAACAGTGCGCATTGCTTGACTATTTTCTTTTCGTTACGTTTAAAAGTGGACATTTCAAGCTTCATATAGGCTACACATATTTCTCATGTTTGTGAGACAAGTAGCCTGGTTTATTTGAGACGCGCTCCAGTTCATGTGCAAAGCATGTGATCGCTCCCGCGATTATTGTCTGCTATAGACTATTTGCTTCTTATTTATTCAATTCAGGCAATTATCTGATGAAACATTGATTCAAATTAAGATACAATTTATACAAAACAAGAAAGGCTTTCTAAGCAAAATCATACAAAATTTCTTTCAAAATCATTTCTGACCTTCTGTCTTCTGACATATTGCGCATCTTTTCACTTTTCACAATCAATGTAGCCTAGATGAAATTTAAAAATAACATCATAATATTAAAAATAAACAGGAACTTCCTGTAAATGGTCTGAAAGTACGAACCATACAGAAAATGCTTTCACACTAGAAACGAACCGAACCTTTGTTCAGTTTGATCCGGACCGAGACTACCTCTTTTCGTTGGACCAAATTTTGTCTGTTTGGTCCGGATCGTGGTACGGGGGAGGTTTCACACCTGTAATTTTGATTCGGACCAAACTGAAAAGTCAGAAAATCCAGACCAAACAAGGTCGGTGTGAAAGCGCCCTAAAAATATCTTAATTTTTTTGCAAAGATGAACGAAATCTTTATGGGTTTGGGTGATTTTTGGGTGAACTTAAAGGATTAGTTAACTTTTAAATAATTTTTTGCTGATAATTTACTCACCCCCATTTCATCCAAGATGTCCATGTCTTTCTTTCTGCAGTCAAAAAGAAATTAAGATTTTTGATGAAAACATTCCAGGATTTTTCTCCATATAATGGACTTCAATGGGCTCCAAACGGTTCATGGTCCAAATGACAGTTTCAGTGCAGCTGAAAGGGCTTTAAACGATATCAAACGATACCAGCCGATGAATAAGGGTCTTATCTAGCGAAACGATCCGTTTCTGTAAGAAACCGAGCAGTATTTATGCTATTATTTTACCTCTAATCAGACGAACGTGATCATCTCTGAGCTCCGCCATAACTTCCGCTAAGTGAGGTCAAAATACGAGCATGGTCATAGATGTATACGTAGATGCATCATTAGCGCCTGCACGGATCAGTAGAATGAGGCATCTACGATCAATATATCTATGACCACGCTCGTATTTTGACCTCACTTAGCGGAAGTTATGGCGGAGCTCAGGGGTGATCACGTTCGTCTGATAAGAGGTAAAATAATAGCATAAATACTGCTCGGTTTCTCGCAGATCGCTGATCGTTTCACTAGATAAGACCCTTATTCATCGTCTGGTATCGTTTAAAGCCCTTTGAAGCTGCACTGAAACTGTCATTTGGACCTTGAACCATTTGGAGCCCATTGAAGTCCATTATATGGAGAAAAATCCTGGAATGTTTTCTTAAAAAATCTTAATTTCTTTTTGACTGCAGAAAGAAAGACATGGACATTTTGGATGACATGGGGGTGAGTAAATTATCAGCAAAAGTTTATTTAAAAGTGAACTAATCCTTTAACCATTTAAGACAGCAAATTGAAAATGTCCTATTGACTTAAAGGGTCAAAATATCTGTCGTTCAAAATCTAACCAACAGCAGTGATGCCTGAATTATGGATTGTCTGTCTTGAAATTTCACTGTGGGTGGAGCTTACCATTGTAAAGTGAAGAAAACAAAATCAAAGCGACCCAAACAAATTAGCATGGAAGACGTGATTTAGCATGGAAGATGTGATTCACAAACACAACCCACCTGGGATTGTGTGCACCTCATCCAGTATAATAAGCCCCCACTCCTGACTTTTCATCCACTCCATGACCCTCTCAGCTTCCCATGAGCGTTTGGTGGTGTGGCCCAGCATAGAGTAGGTGCTGATGGCCACAGAGCAGCCGATGGGTTTGTCCTTTGCATCAGAAGTGAAACGGCAGATCTGGGAGTCATCAATGGTGGACCACATCTTAAACTGAGCCTTCCACTGTTCCACTGACACAGAGGAGTTTCCCAACACCAGGCAGCGCTTACGCACTGTGCAGGCAGCAGTGACGCCTACCAGTGACTTACCAGCACCTGTGGGAATGAAGAGTAAAATAACAAAAGACTTCAATGTTAGGTTGACCATATTTTGATTACCGAAAACCAGGACACTCGGCCCGGCAATGAGATACTCAAATGATACTCAAAGTTTACTCAAAGATTCCTTATTAATTTCAATACATTTAAAGTATACCCCCTCTGTATGGTTGTTATATTAGGGCCAGGACAGGACTTGAAAACAGGACGTTTGGTCACCCTATTCAATGTAGATTCAATTCATTTTAACTCAATAAAACCATTCAATAGCTTCTAACCCAAAAGTGCTCTGGTATCTTAAATTCGTTGATCATGTAGATGGATTTTTAAGCCTGGATAAACAACACTCATTGTAAACACAATGTAAGAGATTCATTGAACAATTTCAGAAATTCAGAAAAAGCAGAATTCAGCGAGTTTGCATTCAGAGATTGACAGCCTTAATGATGATAAAGCTCTTCTCTTCTCTTGCGTTCCGTTTCTTACCCATTCACAACATCCTAAAAACAAGTTTAGTTTCCTCAATCCATCCTAGGTGTATATCATTTTGTTCTTTAAGCCAAACACAATCAGAGATATATTAAAAAATATCCAAGCTCTTCCAAGCTTTATAAAGCACATCCATCCATTATAAAAGTAATCCATCCTGCTCCAGGGGTTAATAATGCCTTCTGAAGCAAAGCGATGCATTTTTGTAAGAAAAATATTCATATTTTTCACTTTGTAAACTATAAATCACTGACTTCCAGTAACGGCCGTGCGCGAGTCGAGTTGCGGTTGAAGAAGGACCTCGGACCTGACGTATTGAAGAACGTGGAAGCGCAGAGGTTAGAGCAAAACAAAACACCAATCACGAATTAGAAATCTAAAATGATCATTTTCAAAGAGAAATGAGCTTGAGTTTGTTGCTCAGCGCTATTTGTTTGAACCGCGAGAGGTGTCTACTCCTACATCCTATGTCATACATTGGTCACTTCCTCCAGAACTCGACTCATGTACAACCATTACCGGAAGTCAGTGATTATAGTTTATAAAGTTATAAACATGGATATTGTTTCACTTCAGAAAGCCTTTATTTATACCATGCAGTCGTATGGATTACTTTTATGAAGGATGGATGCGCTTTTTTGGGTTTCAAAATCTAGGGTACCATTCACTTCCATTATAAAAGCTTACAAGAGCCAGGATTTTTTAAAATATAAATCTGATTGTGTTTGGCTGAAAGAAGAAAGTCATATACACCAAGGATGGCTTGAGGGTGAGTAAACTATGGGATAATTGTAATTTTTGGGTGAACTATCCTTTAAGTACACTGTCACGTTTCTGGATTGACAACCGTATTTAAATGCGTGATTGAATTAGAAACTGTGATGATTGACAGTGATAACCAACAGATGAAACAAATTAGGACAAATATTTTTGAAGTACTTAATATAACAGTTTTTGCTCTAGTACCGTAATTGGTAGAGAACCGTAACATTTTACTGTTATTGGAACAGACTATAAATATATTATATATTATATAAATGTATAATGTGTATAATATAATTTTTTTATGTATATAGATTTGTATATACATTTTTACTGATGACAAATAAATACTTTATTGAAGTAAAATTGACCTGGAAAATTTATATTCCATTATTAATTATCATAAATATCATCCAGGCTGAGGCAGAACTCCTGAATTTCCATTAAGTCATTCCTGAAAAGACGAAATTGATAGCAAATAGTCTGAAATTGCTAACTGCATATTTATTTTGTTATTTTGGCCAAATAATCTCACTGAATTTTATTCCAAAGCATAATGTTTTTAGTTAGCTGTGGATGCAGAGCCAAGCTCTGCAATAGTACAGGACTAGGCATCAACTTCTTCAGGGAAGAAATGATTCAAACACTGTGCAGATGTTCAGAGATAGTTTACCACAAGGCAGGACGATGACTCCAGATCGAGCTCTACCGTTCCCAAACATCTTCCTCAGACTCTTTTCCTGATATGGTCTCAGCACAGCGGTGGGCTTCAGGTCCATGTTAATGTCAGGATTCACTGTGTCGTTACGGAAGTCGTATTCTGCTAGGAGGGGATACTCCAACTGAATGCAGCGCTTCTGAAGCTCCTCAATCATTTCCTACCAAGGTCCAGCAGAAACAGGAAGGAGGAATTAGCTTATCGTAAAATCTTAATGGAATGCTCTAATCTAAAAATTGGACCGCTAACGCCAGTCTTTTAAACTCAGTGGTGAAGGCAGAACTTATTTAGAAGACAGCGCTTATTTTGCCATATTGCACATTGCACGCTCTCATAAATTCACAGTGAAGTAACATCTCATTCAAACACAAACACACACCTGACGGATCTCAAATGACACTGTTTGCGTCTCTTCCTCCTCCTCCTCCTCTTTATCCATCTGTTCGTAGTAACTGAAGATGTCCTCTGGCACCTGAGTTCCTGAGCGCTGCCCATCTGCAGGCTGGGAGGTGGATGGACCACCATTGTCCTGCTGAGACTTTGAAATCTGGACAGGACAACGCAACAAGTTTTTGGTACCAGAAATGAGCCTTCTGCGTCTTTATGTCAACCTGTTTTTGTACTGTATGCAAAATTGAGATTGTATATGCATTCAAACTCACTGCTGATTTGCTAGAGATGATCTCAGTGATGAGCTCAGTCTCCTCACCCTCGGCAGACCGAAGACGACAGTCCCGAATCACAGGGTCCTGTAACAGCCTCTGAATTACATCAGGGAACGCACTCTCCACAAAGTACCTGTGCTCAACACACACACACACACAAACATTGGTTCTCATCCACTAACTGTGCATATGCACAATGTGTGCGTGAAATCTGTGTACAAACAAAAACATTTAGAACAAATGTTATTGATGAATAAGACCCAATGTTCTCTTTCATAGGTTCACTCGACGCTGCGTCACTTTAATGACGTAATGGGACGCACTCTGGGTGTGCCGATTGTCTGAAGCCCTTATAGAATCACGCCAATTGATTGGCTGATGGCGCGCACGTCGCCCCACCTGACGTAGTCACCTATACTAGCGCGCGCGCCATCTGCTCCTCAGATTTCTCTGCCTTCACGAAGCGGCCATTTCATGCCCTTCGGTTATCAATTTTTCTGGCCCAAATAAATACTAGGATTCAGTCGATTTACCTCAGCACTTCAGCGACCGCGGATTGTGGAACTTGTTCTCCTTGTGGTGAAGTGCTATGGAATTCCGACGTTGCCCTCCGCCGTGCACTCGCTTCATCGCGATCGATGATCCCCACAGTAAGTGTGTTAAATGTCTGGGATTTTCTCACGCACGCGACGCGGTTCAGGGGTTCTCTAACTGTAAATTCTGCGATAACCTCCTTCTCAAGACCCTCCGCTCGAGGCTCGCGAGTCTTGAGAGGGAGTCATCCGTTTTTCCCCGTCGCGCTCCCGAGGCCGCGCAGGCCTCTCTTGGATCCGCGACCTGGGGTTCGGATGTGGAGCTCGAGGATGTGGAGTGCGAGCAGACGGGCCTCGCCCTTTCTCTCCCTCTCTCTCCCGAGCACGTGCGCGGGACTCCGCCTGTGGAATACTCGCACGATTATCTCTGTCCCAGCCCGGAGGCACGCGATGCGGTTCCCTTCGGACTGGAGGATGTAATTTTCACTGCTGCATCCGACTCCGAGGATTTCGGTGCTGCAAATACTGATGACGCTCTCCCGCCAAGCGGCCAGGAAGCGCGGCCATCAGCGGCGTATGATGAGCTCGTGGATGTACTCGCGCGCGCTACTCAGAAGCTCGCGATCGAGTGGCCGGATGAACCCCGGAAGCTCAATCTTCTCGGTTGGATGAGAGATTCCTCAGCGGCCCTAATTCTAGGCCTCCGCGGAGGAAGCTACCATTCTTCAGTGATCTGCACAATGAGATTTCTAGATCCTGGAAGCAGCCGTTCTCAGCCCGCCTAACTAACGCGGCAGCCGCTGATTTCACCAACCTCGTGGGTTTTGAGGAACAGGGCTATTCCGCTATTCCCGCGGTTGAGGACACACTGGCCACTCACCTCGCGCCATCTTCAGCTCCCTCGTGGAAGTCCCGCCCCCTTCTTCCCACTAAGCCGTGTAGGACCACTTCTGCCCTGATTGGCAAGTCCTACAGTCCGGATTGTTTGGGGAGGCGGTTAATACTGTGGTTGAGAAGTTTAGATCTGCAAAATCCCAGTCTGCCGCTCTAAAGCAGTTCATGCCCAGGAGAGCGAGGGACGCTCCTTCCCCTTCCCCCTCTCAGTCCAGAGATCGCCCCTCTTTCAAAAGAGAGTTTACCGCCCGTAGGAGCGACCAGAGTTATCCTCCACCCACCACGGTCTGGGGAGCTCGCGGTCGTCCATTTCCCCGTCAACGTCCTCACAGACGCATCGACCCAAAGCGGCCCAGCAAACCTTCTGCTTCGGCCACTTCGAGTCGCCCCTGACCCTCCGGTCAGAAAAAGGGGAGCTGCAGTTAACGACCGGGGCTGGGTCAGACCGCGCAAGCGTTTCTGCCCGCCCCCCACCAGCTCTCCCTATCCAGCTCTGTCATTTCCGCCGCCCAGCGCGCTTCGGAATACAGAACCGGCTATATCCCCGCCTTTTCCGGCGCTGAAGGAAGGAGACACGGTCTGCTTTCTCCCCTCACGTCTGATTGGCTCACCATCCGCCGCTCGTCCAGACGGAGACACGTCCTGTCTTCTCCGGGGACCAGAGCGGCCCAGCCTTCCACTGCCTACTCCGCGCCAGGACGCCACGTGCTCTCCTCTGCGGTTGGCCACACCCCCCTCAGAGGTCCAGCTCGACACCCCAACTCAGGTATGTCCACCGCACCTCAGTATACCTCCCACTTTGTCAAACTTCTTCCACGAGTGGAAGCTTTTGCCAGGGATATCATCCTGGGTCCTCCGCACGATTCAGTCAGGCTACACGCTTCAGTTCTGTCGCAACCCTCCTCGCTTCGACGGGGTCGCTCAGACGGTAGTAAACAGCGCCTCTCAGGCTTCTGTGCTACAACGAGAGCTCTCTTCTCTCCTCCTAAAGGGGGCAATAGAGGAAGTTCCGGCAACAGAGGAGAAATGTGGCTTCTTCAGCCGTTATTTCCTTGTTCCGAAGAAAGACGGCGGTCTGCGTCCCATCCTGGACCTCCGCCGCCTGAACTTCGCCCTCTACAAAGGGAAGTTCAAGATGCTAACGCTAAAGACTATCTTGTCTCAGATACGTGCGGAGGACTGGTTTATCACTATAGACCTGAGAGATGCTTACTTCCATATTCAGGTTGTCAGACGACACAGGAAGTTTCTCAGGTTCGCCTTCGAAGGGAAGGCTTATCAATACAAAGTCCTTCCCTTCGGCCTTGCCCTGGCACCAAGGACGTTCACGAAGTGTATGGATGCTGCTCTGGCCCCGCTGAGGCTCCAGGGCATCCGTATTCTCAATTACCTGGACGACTGGCTCATTCTGGCCCACTCCAGGGAGTTAGCCTGTCATCACAGAGATGTTGTTCTTCAACACGTTCAATCTCTTGGCTTGAGAGTGAACACAGACAAGAGCGTTCTTACTCCGGCTCAGCAGACCACTTTCTTAGGTGTTCGTCTGGAGTCCGTTCCGATGCAGGCCCGTTTGGCCCCTGCTCGGATTTCCAGTATCACAACATGCTTGGTCCGCTTCAGGCTAGGCCATCATGTTTCTGTGGGTACGTGTCGCAGGCTCCTGGGTCTCATGGCCGCAGCTTCCCCGGTGCTTCCCCTGGGACTGCTCCATATGAGGCCCTTCCTCTGGTGGATGAAACGCTCAGGGGCTCGGTCAACAGGATCGGCCCTTCGCCTATTGAAGGTGTCACGCGGCTGCTTTCGTGCCCTATCAATGTGGCGGGACCCTCTTTTTCTTCAGAAGGGGGTCAAGATGGGGGCTGTTTTCCGTCGCCAAATGGTTACGACGGACGCCTCTCTTACCGGCTGGGGTGCGATATTCGAGGGCAGACCAGCTATGGGGATCTGGGAGGGGGAAGTTCTCTCCTGGCACATAAATTGCCTGGAGTTGAGAGCGGTATCCCTGGCCCTTCAGCATTTTCTCCCCTCACTCAGGGGGCATCATGTCATTGTCAGGACCGACAACATGGCAGTGGTGTCTCACGTAAATCGCCAGGGAGGATCACGGTCGCGCACCCTGGACAGGCATGCGCGCCGACTCCTCCTGTGGTCTCAGGACAAGTTTTTGTCCCTGAGAGCAGTCCATGTACCCGGAGTCTTGAACCTCGCTGCAGATTATCTGTCGAGACAGAAGCTCCGGTCGGGGGAATGGATGCTGAACCCTCAGACTGTGTCACAGATTTGGGAGATGTTCGGGAAAGCGGAAGTGGACCTCTTTGCCTCGAAGGAGTCGTCCCAGTGTCGGCTCTGGTTTTCTCTTACCCCTTTTCCACCAAGGCAGTGCTAGAGCTAGATCGGAGCCAGAGCTAGTCCCAGTTCATAGTTGGTTCAACTGAGGAGCCAGCTAAGAACCATTTGCGTTTCCACAGGCTAGAGAGCCACAACAGAGCCAGGTCTTACGTCACTGTATACGTCTCATCTTTCTCAGCAACGCTAGCGGGAAACACACACACACCAGGCTTGTTTGAGATGCATCAGCGCTGCGCAGACCGATCCACGTATAATATTTAAAAAAACGCATGAGTGAATCAAAAGCATAAGGAGTCGTGTGCTCTCGCTGGACTCGTTATCATACGGAGATCGGTCTCTGCACAGCACCGCTGCCAACAAGCCTTCATCAACACTGCAAACGTTGCGTTACTATTGATTCACATGGCTTTACGATCCTACATCGGCATCAAAACACAACGGAAACACAGCGAATCCAACGCATTCGTGCAGTTCGCCGTAATTTGTATAGACGGAGATTACAAACGAGCAGCAGCTGTTAGCTATTAGCTGCTATTTCAACAATGGCGGATCTCAAGTCTGTGTTCGTCTTGTTGACCCCGCCCCCAGTGCCTGACGTAATCGGTTCTTACTTATAGCCCTGTTCTAGCCCAGCTATGTTTTGGTGCTACTTAAGAACCACTTTTCCTGGCTCGGAGCTGGAGCTTTGGGTGTGGAAACACAAAGAACCGATTTGGAACTAGGCTCTGGCTCCAATCTAGCTCTGGCTCTGCTTTGGTGGAAAAGGGGTATCTGAGCTCTCCGGCCCCGTTGGGGATAGATGCGTTCGCACATCCATGGCCCAATCTGAAACTCTATGCGTTCCCGCCCATCAAGCTGATTCCGGCGGTTCTGTGCAGAGTAAGGGTGAGTGGGGCCAGCCTCCTGCTGGTGGCTCCAAACTGGCCATCCCAGACTTGGTTCTCGGAGATGGTTCTCCTCCTGGACTCCTCCCCATGGGAGATACCGGTCAGGAAGGACCTTTTGACACAACTTCAGGGCAGGATTTGGCACCCTCACCCGGAGATTTGGAAGTTGTGGGTATGGCCCATCAGGGGACAACGACACTAAACGCTGGTCTTTCTGCGCATGTTCAGGAGATCATCGCTAATGCGAGAGCCCCCTCCACAAGGAAGCTCTATTCCTCCAAGTGGAGGGTCTTTGAGTCGTGGTGCTCGACTCATGCAGCAGATCCAGTTAACTGCCCGGTTGGTTCAGTTCTGGAGTTCCTGCAGGAGAAGTTTGCTGCTGGAGCAGCGACCACCACCCTTCGCGTTTATGTCGCAGCTATAGCAGCCGGCAGGGAATCGGACGAAATCCCTCTAGGCAAGCATAAACTGGTTTCATCTTTCATGCGAGGGGTTAGGCGCCTGAGACCAGCACGCTCCCCTGGTATTCCCTCTTGGGACCTTTCCGTGGTCCTTGAAGGGCTAACTTTGGCTCCATTTGAGCCTTTGGAGTCAGCTCCTGAGCGAATTCTGACTCTCAAAGTTGCTCTTTTGTTAGCTCTGTCTTCTTTGAAACGAGTGGGCGATCTACAGGCTCTCTCTGTTAATGGGACCTGTATGGATTTTGCCCCTGGCCTAGTCAAGGTTACTTTAAGGCCTAGGCCGGGTTATGTGCCCAAAGTTTTGTCCACATCTTTTCGCTCTCAGGTTATCACTCTTCACTCCTTTCACCCCCCTCCGTTTGACTCGGAGGAAGACGAGAAACTTCATTTGCTCTGCCCAGTTCGAGCGTTGAAGTGTTATGTTGACCGTTCAGACAGCTGGAGGAAATCTAACCAGCTGTTGGTGTGCTTCGGTGCTGGCCGCCGCGGGCTTGCCGCTTCGAAGCAACGGGTTTCCCATTGGGTGACAGAGGCTATTTCCTTAGCTTATGAGGTGCGTGGTTTACCTTCACCTCTTGATATTAGAGCGCATTCTACCAGAGGTGTGGCTTCCTCTCAAGCACTTTTTAGAGGGGCTCTTTTGGAAGATATTTGTGTGGCGGCAGGTTGGTCCTCTCCGCACACTTTTGTGAGATTCTATAGTTTAGATCTCGACATGGCTCCGGGTTCGCATGTCCTGTCTGCTTAACCTAGTCATGTAGGTTATCTGGTGTTCTTTGAGCCAGGTACGGCAGCGCTTTAGCTTGGCGTGTTTGGTATATCGTTCCCATTACGTCATTAAAGTGACGCAGCGTCGAGTGAACCTATGAAAGAGAACGTCTCAGGTTACTTGCGTAACCTATGTTCTCTGAGTAGGGAACGAGACGCTGCGTACGCTGCCAAGCTCCTCGCGCTGCCGACAGGCTTTCCTTTTCGGCAGCGAAATCTGAGGAGCAGATGGCGCGCGCGCGCGCTAGTATAGGTGACTAAGTCAGGTGGGGCGACATGCGCGCCATCAGCCAATCAATTGGCGTGATTCTATAAGGGCTTCAGACAATCGGCACACCCAGAGGGCGTCCCATTACGTCATTAAAGTGACGCAGCGTCTCGTTCCCTACTCAGAGAACATAGGTTACGCAAGTAACCTGAGACGTTTTAACTTACTCATCTACACTATCAATGCCCTGTGCTTGTTGTCTAGTTTATAAGTTCTCACATGTGGCAACTAATTACATACACTACCATTCAAAAGGTTTTTTAATACTAGAAATTCATACTTTTATTCCGCAAAGATGCATTAAATTGATCAAAAGTGACATTAATGACATTCACAAAGTTTTCAAAGATTTCTATTTTAAGTAAATGCTGTTTTTAAACTTTCCATTCATCAAGGAATCCTGAAAAAGGTTTCCACAAAAACGTTAAACAGAGAACCCGTTTTCAACATTGATGATAATAGGTGTTTTATGAGCACAAAATCAGCATATTAAAATAATTTCAGAAGATCATGAGACATTGAAGACTAACAATCAGCCTTAAATCGCATTTTAAAGGTCCCGTTCTTCGTGATCCCATTGTTCAAACTTTAGTTAGTGTGTAATGTTGCTGTTAGAGCATAAATAATACCTGTAAAATTATAAAGCTCAAAGTTCAATGCCAAGCGAGATATTTTATTTAACAGAAGTTCCCTTTCAAAGCCTACAGCGAATGGCCGGCTTGGACTACATCCTGGTACAGCCTGCTTTAATTACGTCAGTAGAACAGTTTGTTGACTAACCTCCGCCCACAAGAATACGCGAAAAAGGGGGCGTGGTCTTGTTGCTCTCCCACGTGGAGAAGAGGAAGTGTTGCGTGGAGAAGACGAGGAAGTGGTGCGTTTGAGTGTGTTTTTCGCCATGTCGTCGAGACGCTGTTATTTTCATCCCAGAGTCAAATCACCTTTGGTTGGCTTTCACAGGGACGTTGTAGATCATTGAGCGCATACATCTCCCCGTTAAGAGGCGTGACCTTTCCGTGCAACGTGCGCTAAGCTGCGGTCAAATCACAACACGGGAACCGCTGGCACAATCAGAACTCGTTACGTATTTCTGAAGGAGGGACTTCATAGAACAAGGAACTCATCAGCCCGTTTTTAGGACAGTGAAAACAGCGGTATACAGATAAGTAAATTGGGTGAAAAATACTGTGTTTTTTTACACGCGAAACATGAACACGTTATATTGCACACTGTAAACACAATCAAAGCTTCAAAAAAACACGAAGAACGGGACCTTTAAGATATATTAAAATAGAAAATTGTCAATATGATTTAAAAAATCTTACTAACTTACTAAATCTTACTAACAATAGTTCAAAATAAAGTCTTTCACCATTAAAGTCACAATTAAGGTTCAGAATAAAGTACATCCAATCTCAAGATTCAAAACAAAAACAAAAAAATCCCAAGAGTTTGATCAAAAAATGGTTTACAACATCCGACAGACTTCTCCTTATCTAAATACTACCTGCTGCTCAAAAAGCCACCCATTATCCAACAATGAAATGACAGCTAAATCATTCAAAAGACTAGTCTTCAACAACAAAACTAACATTAGTGAGAGTTAAATAATGAACAATGTGTAAAAAAACAAACTGACCTGTTGTGTTTCAGGACCAGTTTGACTTTACCGTAGCTCACTGTGCACAACTGCAGAAGAACACACAGAGAGAGAGAAATTTAGAAGCTTTGATATATAGAAAATGTTGAAATTGTAAAATTCAGTGAGACGTCACACCAGCTCACACACACACACACACCTTAATAAACTGCACTATGCCATCAGGCACGGAGGTCTTGCTGAGTTTCTGCAGGTACTCAATGATGTCAGAGGTCTGCAGGCCGACGCTCACAGCGGCGTATAGAGAATAGGCCGTCAGCTTGTACTCATGTGCGTGAATGGGTCTGCACACTGGCTCTGATATGGCCACCAGGAAGTCCTGAGCGTATTTATACACGGGAGAGAAAGCCTCTAGGAAGATGTGACCATCAGGAGCCTACAAGATTCAGACACACAGATAATGGGATAGGGACACTCTTAATGGCGGTGGCTTCTGTTGTAAATGGCTAATCGATCAAGAATCTTAAGTCTTACCACCCATAGGGGCCGTGAAGAATGGTCGTTCTTGAGAAGCATCTGCAGTCTGTAGTCTTTGGCTCCATATTCGTCCTGTTTAGTGCTGGATTCCTCCACCTGCTTCCCAGCAGCTGCTGGAATGGCCTCCTGAGACTCACTGCCTACCAACTCTTCATCATCCTCCTCATCATCATAATAACGTTTCTTGGACTTCTTATCTAAAGTGGACAAACAAAGACTTCAGCAATGTAAACCAGTGATAATCAATCCTGCGATTTCCAAAAGAACCTGAAAACCTTGCTGAGTTTGAGTTAATAGTATTTAGAAACAATATCTACACTGTAACCTTTGTGGAAAATGTACACTATCACACTTTTTAAAAAAAAGCATTTATTAAGTGAACAATTTGCTTTAAAATAATTCACTTAATTGCATGTTATCTATGATTATATGAAAATGTATTATATTAAACGCAAAAAGTGTTTTTTAACTCACTTAAGGTACTGTACATCTTCATATTAAATTTCATGATTACCTTAAAATGAAATACGATTCAAGAATACTGCATTTATGGTGAAAAAAAAACACTTTAATGTCATTTCTATTGAAATGGGAATGTCATGTATTTAAATATTTGTTTATATATTACTTATGAACAAAAATGAGCTCATAGTTATCGTTTAACGATCATGCCATCGTAATGTTCTCTACTACATTAGTTAACCATGGTAGTTATCAATAACAGCACATCTTGCATTGGTTCAAACTGTTGTTGATTAAATTCATGCATTTATGTCTAAAGAATAGCGTCTTACCTCGATCACCCTTGTCTTTCTTTCCCATTGTGTCAGCCCTAGAAAATACTCCACTATTATGAATTCAGTGTCGATTTAACACATTATAATAACAAAACGCTAAGAGAATTCATTGAGACGTCACTGGTGTAGCGGCCATGTCCAGCACGCTCTTCCTCTACGGAAAAAACGATCGCGAAATGTAAACCAAACCCGAACCCCTACCGCCAACTGCCGGCTGGACGTGTAAATGCGCAAACTGTTAAATAACTACAATATTCTAACTGCAGTGAAATGAAACACCGTCGGCGTTTAAAATGTAATTTAGTATTTATTTTACTATAATACAGCCCAAAGAACAACAAGTGTCTGGAAGATAATATTTAATGACAGGACGTTATGTGTGGAACAACTCGCATTCAAAACATATAACATCTCATTTAAAGTTATTAAAACTACAGAACACTTCACAATTTACCAATCTCACACAACTAACCAAAAAACATTTGATATATTTGAGAAGGCAACAGTAAAAACAGACACATGACTGGTTTCAGACACTGTATTGAACATCATAGGATTAAACACTGAATATCAAAGAAAACAAAAATATAAGACTATGCCTTACACATAAAAGCAAAACTTATGTGTAAATCATTGGTAAACCCATTCTTATGTAAAATGTTGCATTGAATTGAATTTGAAAATGTACTCAAACTGAATGAGACAATGGGCCCTACTCATGAAACAGAAGAACAAATGTGGAAAAAAATCTTACACCTATTCACACATAAATCGCCCCATTGAATCAGACCATGCATAAGAATGGTTTTACACACAATTTACTCAGATGTGTTTGTCTTTTGTAGGCTCTAGGTCTTCTTGTCTGTTTGTAGCTAATTTCCAAAATAAATTTTTTGTAAGTTATGAAGCAAAGGAGACGCTGCTTATGTTCCCATGGCGATCCTGAAGTAAAGCTGAAGATAGTGCTATGCCCCTGCATCCGAGACGCAGGCGGAGTATCTGTATGTGTAGAGTTTGTTATCTGCCCCTCCACTCAAAATCAACTAGAGAGAAAAGCAGATAGAGAAAAGCAAGATTGTGATACATCCACAGAAATATCCTCCATATTTAATTACTCTTTCCCCGCCCAGCGTTTAAAAAAATAAATAAAAAAAATAAAAAGTTACCAGCCTCCAACAGCATTATAATTTTCACAATTTTCATGGCCCCCAGAATATTTTGTGGCTGTAGGAATATCACAACATGCAATACACCAAGAGAAAGAACAGAGCTTCTGCTTTTAAACAACAACAAAAAACAAAAAACATTTTATTCTAGCTTCATGCTATCAGCATTTAAATGTGGGTAAGTTTCTTAGAAAAAGCAACATTTTGAACAAAAAGCGGAGAAAATAAAATAAAAAAATTCAAAGACTACAACTTTACAACTATAATCCAATCGTAACAGGACTAGTAGCACAATCGGAACCAAAAAAGTCACACGTAACCACATCAATCAGAATGAATTGGCCAGATCTGATTAAAATTTCATTCAGATTGTAAGGGGTGGTTTATCCCTTTTGTAATCCGATCGAGAGTGCATGTAAACACTTGATCGGATTGAAAACTGAACTGAACAAGCTGTTCTTCCCGTTGAATAAAGTGTCATAAATGATTGTCCTGTCATTCTAAAATTCTGTTTCCACACATCGTCTGTGAAGTGAGCAGGACAACGACGTTGCACTAGGTGATGTTTTTTAAAAATGTAAAAATGCAGAATGTTTCCTGTGATGGGTAGGTTTAGGGGTAGTGTGGGGGATAGAATGTACAGTTTACAGTAGAAAAACCATTACACCTATGGAAAGTCCCCATAAAACATGAAAACCCAACGTGTGAATGAATGTATGTATGTATGTATGCATGTATGCATGTATATATATATATATATATGATTTAAAATAAAGTTAAATGGTTGTTTTTAAGAATTTTATTAATTAGACATGATTTTTGATTATTCAAATTTAATTAAATGATTAAAATGGAATCCAGAAAACACAGAATTTGGTAAAAAATAAAACGGAATTGGAAGGGGAAAAAAAACACATTTCATAGGGCCCTAAACATGTCATTTCTGTTTAACTTTTAATTAATTGTAGTTAAATTGTATATATTATATTATATTATATTATATTATATTATATTAATATATTATATTATATTATAATATATTATAATATATAAATATATATATATATATATATATATATATATATATATATATATATATATATATATATATATATATATATATATATATATATATATATATATATATATATATATATATGCCTTTGTCCTAAGGTCCTCCTATCTAAGCTGATATGTACCTCTGGTACTTTTGTTGTAACAAAAACAAATAAACTCCAATTTTGATCTTTATTTTTAGAGTTTCAAATATTTCAATCGTTTGACGTACCCCATTCTCTGTCCAGTCAGCACACAGTACTTTGTCTTCATGGGCAGCAAGATCATACAGCGGAGCTTTACAGCTGTAAAGAAGAAACCAAGACTGTTAAGGACAGACATGCAGGAACAAGATGCTGTCCTGGTATAAAGTATCTGTGAGTCACACCTCCTGCTATCCCACAGTTTGACCACATTATCAAGAGATCCTGACACCAGCTGATGCTCATGAGATGGAGACCACCTGACTGCCGTCACCCAACCATTATGGGACGTCAGTGACACGAGAACTAGAGAGCCATCTGGAAATAAAAGTAAGGTGAGCAATGAAAATAGCTGTTAGTTTGAGCTGTTTTAAGTGATGAGCTTAGTTTTTTTCTTGAGCTGTTTGAGCTGTTCTCTGTTAGTCACCTTTAGACCTTGGGTCCCATAGACGCACGTGTCTGTCAGTGCTGCCCGAGGCCAGACGGCGACACAGTGGAGAGTATGAGATACAGTTGAAAACCTTACTGCCCATCTGCAATGCAAGAACATCAGTCTGTAAATCCAGCAGCCTTAAAGATGATGTGTGTTTACTTTACATTTTTTAGAATACTTTGGGTCAGGAGATATGCAGAGACTAGTAGTAGTAAACAGAAAACACTGTGCTGCCATCATAATATCACTGTTTGTTTAAGCATCCTGTTCTGCCCAAAAGATCCAACAGTGGCTCAACTAATGCTATACATTTAAGATGAGACTTTCCATTTGTTGAACCAATGGCAGAACAGGGAGTGTTTTGTCAGAAAACTTATTTTATGCTTGATGACACTTGTGGTGCAAAATTCTTGACTCCCAACTTTATCTATTGCTACTCTTTGATGAAGAACTGGTGTTACTCACTAGTGTACTCTTCTGCCCGCCAGTCTCTGCATCCCATAGACGGATGGTGTGATCCCATGATGCACTGCACAGTTCCTCTGCATCCATCCAGAGCACTGAAGACACTGCCTCATTATGTCCAGAAAGAGTCATGAGGGGAGTCTAGAGCACAACAAGTATTTATGAAACTGCAAACCATCAACTGAGAACAAGAGTCTTTGAGGCAAGAACATATATAGATACCCGTGTGAGCCCCATCTGCTCCGTTTTCTGTTTTTTGCGTGGCCTGTTGGGCTCCTCTATTTCATCCTCTTCCTCTGTTGGCACTGAGGACAACGACAATACAAGCCAGGTTTTATAAATGTATTACTAGACATCCTCTAATTGTTTTCCTTTTTTGATTGTGGACGTTTTTCCATGTCCTTTTTAATTACTAATTTCACAGAAAGGAGACTTCTAAAAAAGTAAATACATACCTGCTGACCATATCTTAAGCATTTTGTCCCATGAGCCACTGCAAAACTGAAGAGGAAAAAAAACATGAGAAAGACACATGGCTAGCAAACAAATAATGTTATTTTTGGTGTAATTATTATTAACTAAATTATTTCATATTTATATAAAAAAGGGATAATCCATGGCTAGCACACCTTCCAGCCAATCAGAATTGAGTATACACACACACGTGTGCTTGTACGCATGTAAGAGATTATATATATATATATATATATATATATATATATATATATATATATATATATATATATTTTTTTTTTTTTATCATTATTATTATTTTTTTTTTTTTTTTCACACATACGCAAGTGTGTACTCAATTCTGATTGGCTGGATGGTGTGCTAGCCATGGATTATCCCTTACATATACATATATACATAGGTCAATGACATGACATGTATTTTTTGTGTCTGAATTCATTTTCCACAAAAAAACTGTATAAATACATGTCACATATCAAATTGATCTACAATATTTCCTTTATAAGATACCGTATTTCCTCAAATAAAAGCCGGGGCCTTTATTTACCTGAATTGCAGAAGGTCACCGGCTTTTATTTGAAGCAGGCTTTTATTAGGGGCAGACCTGTATTTCAAATTCCATCTATTTGAAAAAATAAATGTTTTAAATAAACCCGTTTTAAATGAAAAGCGATAGCGTTCCAGAGGACAGAAATCATCAGGGGCGCGGGAAGGGGTGGTTTCAAAGGATTGCAAATCCAATGCAATTTTTTGTTCATTTTTAGAATTACTAATTTATTTGTAATAAACATTTTAAGTGGCCCATTAAAAAGTATTATTTATAAGTTGAATTGTGTTTTTAAAACATACATGAGGTCATATCGTGACTGTTGCGGTTTGTGCGTTGAAAGAGCGGTAATATTTCCTCCAGAGTGAGAGCGTCTTTCTGGAGATCCGCTCATTTCTGAAGCTCTTTCCGCTCAGCACCGCCGCTCAACCCAGAACTCCCTTTTTGACATGCTGGAAAAAATATAGGCCTATCTGAAATAAATAGTAATGGCTGCCCCTGACTAAAGTTTTTTTTCTTTTCTAGTAGTTCATTTAAGCCTTTGATCGCGCTGCGCATCCACCGCATGTCATTGTCTGTTACAGCTATTTGCTTGTTATTTATTAAATCCGGGCAATTTGGTTGATAAAACATAGATTAAAATTAAGATACAATTTATACAAAACGAAATTCATTTTAAAGAAAGGATTTTTTGTGATATATTTGTTGTTCTTTCGTGTTTTATAGACTCAACCCAACTTATGTGCTTTCTATATTCCACGTGAGGGAAAACGCTTCCTTCCACTTAAGAAGAGTTGTGTTCCTTTAAGCACTTTTTATTTTAATATATATCTCTTTACATAAATATTATTTTCTACTTTAATTTTTTTTTAAATTTTTTCTAACCCAACTAAAGTGCACTTTTCTCAATCCGTTATGGAGCAATTCCATTTTGATTTTGCATATTGTTTTTTAAATGTTATTTAAAAAACATTTCAAATGACCACTTTACAATATTTCAATAACATAATTTATTTTGAAGCCTATGCTGTTTTCTTGTACAAAATAAAATAGTTTAAGTTAAATGCAGAGTATAAGATGTGTAAAAAGACGAGAGGCTTAGAGATTGTCAAGATCATTTGTGTATCTTTCACAGACTAACACACGTCACATCTCTCATAGACACAGTATTTAAAATAGCAGATATGCATCAGTTATATTCTCTATTTAATTTACAGAGCAATCCCTGCGAAGTGTTTAGGTTAAGTATAAAAGAGAGCAGGATTAGTGTGCGTCGCACTCGTAAGACTCCCAGCGGGGGGCGATGGCCACGATGGTTTCGCTCCTTCGGCACAACCCTACTGTATATTATGCTGAACTTTAATGCACATGAAATGAAAGGAAATATTTTTTCCCCGGCCTTAATTTGAGACCGGCCTTTATTTGTTCATGCTGGCCACGCCCCCGACCACTATCAGAGGCCCGGCGTTTATTTGAATACAGGCTTTTATTTGAGGAAATACGGTACTCTTTAATTTTTTTTTTTAATTCAATTGACTTTGAGTTGTGGTGTTTCAAAGACCTAAAATGTCAGGTGGTGCGACCAGCAAATTTACATTTAAATGTATCAATTCCCACTTCAATTGCAAAATGAAGTAAGAAATATAAATGTAAACCATTATACAATGTATGCAAATAAAAATAAAAATATATATTTTTTAAAAACATAAACACTCCTTATGGAAAATTGTGTTCTGAACACATAGAAAAAAGTGCCCGTTTATGTGAATTGGACTAAAAGGGCAGTACGGTACATAGAAAAGGGAATTTACCATGTGATATGCATTTTACAATAATTCATATGTATATTGTATATGTATATTATTTTAAATGAATATATGGTTGCACCACCTGACATTTTCTGGGTGGTAAAATCAGAAATCTTGTTTAATAATTAATAATGTCTTAAAAGCTGTCAAACCAATATGAATCAACGCCATACATTTTTTGGACATAAAAATGCATTTTTAAACTCTTTTGCTTAAAATTATTAATTTTTTTAATCTTAATTTTTTTTTATTATTATTTGTCATTGACCCACATACATGCATATATATACTACTGTTAAATTTTTTTTGGTGTTTGGTAATCATTTCTTTATGTTTTTATAGGTTTTAAGGCGGTTTATTTGATCAAAAATACAGATACAGTAAAACTATGAAATATTAAAATTTATTATAAACTGTTATCTATTATATTTTAAAATGTAAGTTATTAATGTGATCAAAGCTGAATTTTCAGCATCATTACTCCAGTCTTTAGTGTCACATGATCCTTCAGAATCATTCTAATATGCTGATTTGCTGGTCAAGAAACATTTCTTATTATTAATCCATGTTGTGCTGCATAATATTTTTGTAGAAACCAATTTACTTGAAATTGATATATTTTGTAACATTATAAAAAGTCTGTCACTTTTGATTAATTTAATGTTACCTTGGTGAATAAAAGTATTTGTATGTAGACATGACATGATGATGACACCTATTGAATCTGAGGCTGTGACGCAAGTTATTAAAGAAGAATAAAACGTCATCAGCAAGAGCTAGTGGTAAACAAATAGAGCAAAATGAATCGTACTTTGGCAATGGTGGTTTTTATGTACACTGAAAAAAGAGGAGGAAGCAAAAGAGGAGAATATGGACAAGGCCATGGCTAAGGAATAGAGGCCAACTTGCCATGCCAATTTTGCAAATGGAGCTTGAGGTAAGTAGTTTTAAGTTTTAGCGCCATGTCGCATTGATCAATATGCCATTTAATGTTGCATTTTCATTGGCAAGTCAGCAAACGTAGAACGTAGCAGCAAACACACTGAGATGATCATGCTAAATTTCTGACACTGAGAGAAAATTATCGCAGGCTATCTTTGGTTGCAAGACCATGACAACAGCCGTCTTTAAACCTCTCTCACTGTACGACACAGGACCTCCGTTTAGGAGTCACGACCACTGAAATCACCACGATTGGCATCTTTCGTCTGGGACAGCCCAAAATCGTACAATGTGTACCGGGCAAAACAAACACATCACACACACACAAACCTTTGTCCTAGTGGGGTCAACGGCAACGGTGTCTACACTTCCTGCGTGTCCACGGCAACAGTGTCGAGCCTTCACTTTGTTCCGTTCGGAATTCCACTCCCACAACATGATTGTTTGATCAAGAGATGCCGACAGGAGCAAAGAGCTCAGACCATCTAAAAGCCACAGAACCATCAAATGGACAAATTCAGAAACCTTTTGCATCATTAGTTCTCAAACTTTCACACATAAATACATTCAGATTCACACACTCATACTGGTAATCTATATTTGCACATTTCTAACCTCTCTTCACCCAGGCTACATCCTTCACAACATCATTGTGTCCAGCCACAGTCATCACAGCCTTCCCTTCCATAGACCAAATCCGTGCAGTCTTATCATACGAGCCTGTGAGGATCCTGGGCACAAAGCAGAGAAACGACTTTAATAGATCAGCCACAAAACTGTCGGGGGAAATCGATTTTTGTTTTGCATGAAGCGCACCATTCAGAATCGGCCTCCACCGAGCTGATCCAGTCATCATGCATGATACACTCCTCTGGCTGTGGGGCTGTGTACCTCTCTACATATTCTATTTCCACCACTTCTTCCTGTAAACACACACACACACACACACACACATACAACACAGACGAGCATGTAATCATATAACAAGTATGTTTTGGCATGTTGAACAGATTAGCGGTTTCATTGTTAAACAGAGCTTGAAAAGGTTAAACATCACACCAATTCATATGGATTACTTTTACAATGAATTTTTGGTTTCATGGATAAAAATTAAGAGAGAATATTAAAAAAAAAATCTTCATTTGAGATCCTTAGACAAACAGAAGTCGCATAGGTTTGAACGGCATGAGGACAAATAAACACTGACAGAATTTTCATTTTTAGGTGAACCACTAAGCTTAGTCTCACATAGGCTGCATCCAAAATCATACACGCTCTGAGTAGGTACTTCTTTTGGATAAGTAATTACTTCATGACCTTTAAAAAAAGTATGTTCTATATTGTACGAATGTGTGTAGTATGAAGGTACTCCAGATATATTTGTCATGTTGTCATTGGCCTACGATTGATCACTGCCATTCGCAAATCCTATCCCATAGCCTCATGGCATTTAAATGAATAAAGGATTTAAGGAAATAAAGACAAATAAATAAGAGTGGTAAAAGTTCTAGTTCTATTGTATTTATGAAGTAAACTATTTGTAAAAATAAAAAAAATTATCTGCCTAATATGTTAAAATGCAAACGTTTCTTGTCACGCACAATTCAGTTATGATTTACATAAATAATGTAATTTTTCAATTCAAAACTGTGAAATTTCGTAAAAAATGTCAAGTAGTTTGCATCACTTGATATTACTGTTGGTCGCTGAACGTTTTTATCGTAAAGTTGAACAGTTGTCAAATATTAAATTTGGCCATTTCTAATTATTCAGGGGGACTTGTCCCCCTAAATGTCTATGGTGGTTCCGGCCCTGCCTCATGGGATAGTAAAGCGGCCATTGTTTGTCCACTTCAGAATCTCGCCAGAAGTAGTATGTCATTCGGGTGCTTTTGTCTGTTTTTTTTATTTGGACTGTTTTCACATACTTCACATATTTTCGCCTACTATATAATAGGAAAATATATGATTTCAGATGCAGCGCCTGTCTGACTGAAATGGAATGCTACTTTCAAGTATTCGGATTGGAGCTTGTAAGTTTTGCGTGCAATACATATCAAACGGTCAGTGTAGGCGGCCTACAAATATGCGTTGGTAAGACTACATTATGCACTGGCATACCGTTGAGATGTTCTCTGTCTCCATGTGATTGGCCAGTGAAGTGCGGAGAAACTGTCCCCGTACCAGGAAATCAAACTCAACTTGTTTGTGTCCAGCTGTAAAAAGAAACAAATGATGCAAATTAAAAATAAATAAATAAATTATAACCAAGCACTGTAGCTTCAAAAGACTCTAATCATTAAATCAACAGAAATAAAAGTATTATTAGATTCCACACAATTTTTGGAAAGTGATTTTTAATGTCTTATAGTGGGCAAGTATGCTGGACCATATCAAGGAAAAAACACATCAAAATCAATGACTGGTAATCAAACTCACCATTCTTAGCTTCCAGCAGCTTGTTGATGACACCACTGAGATCCGCCACCTCAGAGGCGGCAGGGATGGAGAACGGGACATCATCTATCAGATACCTACAGAGAAGAGCATATTATATCTGATACAAACACAGCCTACATCTGCCACTTTTATCATATGAACACTATACATACTACTAAGAAAAAGTCAGCTGAATATCTCTTATCTAGCTACAGCTAAACGTTTCAGTTTTGTGTTATGCACACCAGATATAACGTTACTCACTTTTTGTTTTCGGTGAAGAACCGGGCCTGCACCTGCGACATTTTATCTTATTAGACGACAATAATATAGAAAACACATCTGATTACAGTCGAACTTCCCTCTGTGTGGAGACACTTTGCCACCATGTGGTTCCTCTGATGCGTGCGAGTGGAAGACATGGCAGTCGTTCGCAGAGCAATCGATGATCGACAAATGTGCTCGCAACTGTTTATGTCTGATTTGAGCTCCAAATTGAGGAAAAGACGGTAAAAGGTTTTTCCAAAGTATGTGTGTTAAAATGCAAACCAATTTAAACAACATTTTCAGTAGATATTGTTAATATCTCAGTTGATTCACCTAAACAGAAATGAGACACAAAAAGACATTTTCCTGCTCTCTCTTGCTCTCCACCAATAATCCCACATGTCTAGAGTTACATAAGAGATATCATCTCAACAATGCCTCACATTGCACTCTGATTTACCAAGATACCAGTTTGCGATCAAAAATCAGAATTTAAATTTGATTACTAATCAAATTCTTACTAAAGCAAATTATATGGGCGATACACTTTCACCTTCAATAATTTTTTACTCATTATTATTATGAGTACAACCCTGCCCTGAATATAAACATTGGATTTAATTATATTTGTTTATTTGTTTATTTATTTGGAGCCCCATTAGCTTCCACGAGTGGTCGCTAATCTTCCTGGGGTTCATGTTATCAAAAGAATGCATACAGTTCATTTTGAGTCATTACACTTATTTTTCATTACAGATCATACATTTTAACATCTTTTTAAAATAGGATCTGTTGCTTATTTGTCTTATACACAATGACAGTTGATTCCAAGCTACTGAGGATCTAAATAGTACAGTTCTCCTCATACAATTTGACTGTGCAAAAGGAACAACTAAATCACCAGAGCTGACCTGCAGAGTAATATATTGGTGACAATACCCACTGTACACCAATTTATCCACAAAAAATCTAGGGTTGTTTTTATAGATGGCATTATGCATGTAGCACAGAAGACTTATCCTTAATTTATCCTGTACATTCAACCATTCTAATATAGTGTGCATCTCATTCACACTGGTCCTGTACGAACAGCCAATAGCAACTCAATGGCAGCTATTCTGTGCAAGTTGAAGTTTTTTCAAGTGCTCCTGTGTAGCACTGGACCAAACAACTGAGCAGTACTCCAGGTGTGACAAGACCAAAGACTGGACTACTGTTCTCATGACTGAGGGTGGACAAAACGGCACACACTTCCTAGCTAAAGCAATGCCTCTGCCCATTCTAGAAACAATATAATTTATCTGATCAGTCCATGAGAGCTGATTATCCATCTTGACACCCAAGAGTTTAGTTTTAGTAACCTGCTCAACCAAAGTTGTATCAATAATCAAATGTAGGTTACAAGGTTTATTTAACAAATGTTTAGAACCAAAAACAATACATGTGGTTTTGGAAATATTTAAAACTAATTTGTTCAAATTAACCGTTTATGAGAAAACGCCTGGTACTGATCATCTAGATGGCAAAATTTTTAAAATTGTCGCAAATATTTTGTGCAAACCAATGTCACATTTTTAATAGTGCAGTTCTCAGCGGAGTGTTTCCTAAGCTATGGAAACAGTCTAAAATTGTGCCTTTACTTAAATATGATAAGGCAGGGTTTACTCCTTCTAACTGCAGACCAATTAATATTGGGCTTACAGCCCAGTTGATAATCAAATTCAATTGGTTTTGAAGGTTCATACTTAGATTGGTTATTGAAGGAGATGCACAAAATAAACTTGCATCATCTGCATACAGTACCACTTCTGCATTTCTAACAACATGTGGCAAATCATTCACAAAAATTGAAAATAAGAGTGGACCCAGACAGCTTCCCTGTGGAATACCGCATGATATACATTTACTATCAGAAAAACTACCATTAAAAATACTTGCTGAGTTCTGCCATAGAGATAACTCCTTATCAGTGAAACAGACAATTGTGAGAATCCATAATACTTGAGCTTTGAAAGGTCATTTTATATATGCTATAATGGTCTATATAATGGTCCTAAACTATTTAATATACGTTTGTGTAAGCAGAATATAATTTCTTTTGATTTGATTTGATTTGATTTGATTTGAAATAAATGTTGAAATATGTGATCTTGATATACACATATCAATAATATATGTAATATATGTGAAATATGATTTCCCTCATGCTCTTAATGTAGACACTTTTTCGTATTTCATTCTATTGTTATTTCCCCTAAAGAAGAAAACAATATCACAATGTAAATATGTATAAATATGTGTTTATATCTTGAATTTCCTTTTGGAAAATACTATTTTGAACATTAACATACACTATATTGCAAAAAGTATTGGGATACCCCCAAATCATTGAATTCAGGTGTTCCAATCACTTCCATGGCCATAGGTGTATAAAATCAAGCACCAAGGCATGCAGACACTTCTTCAAACATTTGTGAAAGAATGGGTCGCTCTCAGGAGCTCAGTGAATTCAAGTGTGGTACTGTGATGGGTTGCCACCTGTGCAATAAGTCAATTTGTGAAATTTCCTCACTACTAAATATTCCATGGTCAACTTTTAATGGTATTATAACAAAGTGGAAGCAATTGGGAACAACAGCAACTCAGCCACGAAGTGGTAGGCCACATAAAATCACAGAGCGGGGTCAGCGCGTGCTGAGGCGAACAGTGCGCAGAAGTCGCCAACTTTCTGCAGAGTCAATAGCTACAGACCTCCAAACTTCATGTGGCCTTCAAATTAGCTCAAGAACAGTGCGTAGAGCGCTTCATGGAATGGGTTTCCAAGGCGAGCAGCTGCATCCAAGCCTTAAATCACCAAGTGCAATGCAAAGCGTCGAATGCAGTGATGTAAAGCACGCCGCCACTGGACTCTAGAGCAGGGGAGACGTGTTCTCTGGAGTGACACTTCTCCGTCTGACAATCCGATGGACGAGTCTGGGTTTGGCAGTTGCCAGGAGAAACGGTACTTGCCTGACTGCAATGTGCCAAGTGTAAAGTTTGGTGGAGGGGGGATTATGGTGTGCGGTTGTTTTTCAGGGGATGGGCCCTTAGTTCCAGTGAAAGAAACTCTTAATGCTTCAGCATACCAAGACATTTTGGACAATTTCATGCTCCCAACTTTGTGGGAACAGTTTGGGGATGGATCCTTCCTGTTCCACCATGACAGCGCACCAGTGCACCAAGCAAGGTCCATAAAGACATGGATGAGCAAGTTTGGTGTGGAGGAAGTTGCCTGCACAGAGTCCTGACCTCAACCCGATAGAACACCTTCGGGATTAATTAGAGTGCAGAATGCAAGCCAGGCCTTCTCATCCACCATCAGTGCCTGACCTTACAAATGCGCTTCTAGAAGAATGGTCCAAAAATTCCCATAAACACACTCCTAAACCTTGTGGAAAGCCTTCCCAGAAGAGTTGAAGCTGTTATAGCTGCAAAGGGTGGGCCAACTCCATATTAAACTTTGAATATTAAGTATTAAGAATGGGATGTCATTAAAGTTTGATGTGCATGTAAAGGCGGACGTCCCAAAACTTTTGTCAATATAGTGTATGGAACTAGTCTTTTTTTACTTCTGTAACTAGAAACTCTAAATCTAGCTCAAGAAAGTGTACAAGTAGAAAGGAACTTTGTTCCATTTGCCTGCATTCTTTTCAAATATGCGATGTCTTGTCAGCCAGTAGCAGTTAGACAGCAGACGTGATTTGTATTTTAAGAGCCATGTCCTTCTACATCACGGGTCTGGATTTACAGCAATATTTCATGTTTTAATGCAGGCTAACATCACATCTCTTTATCCAGATATCCTTGACAAACTTGTCCCATGCACTCTGATCAACACTCATCACGTTGACAGCCGACACAGTAACTTTTCATTGTTTTAGGTCACGTCGCCCCAGCAGGCTGAAGGGTCAAGGTTGCGTCTGCTGTGGGTCTGCAGCTGCAAAAGGGCTCTCTGTTTTTCCCAAGACCCTCCGCTGCTGCCGACCTGCCTGGGGACACCATGCAACTCTCCTGAGTCTGCTCCCTTGGCAGTGAGCACCCGTGGGAGGCAGGGCGAGAGATAACGTACCGCTTGAAGATCCCCACATTACCTCACCAGATAAGGCAGAGGGAGGGGATGGAGCAGAACAGAGTGGACATTGGGCCTTTGGGTGGAAGAGAGGGCCGAGCCCCTTCACACAGCTCGAAGGAGACGCTAAAGAGCTGTCATTTAGAGACTGGTTTGGTGGCCTCGCCGGTAATTCCCATGGCAGAGCGAGCGGTACAAGAGGATGTGGCACAGGAGCGGGGAGAGATGGGAGGAAAGAGTGTGCGGACGCAGAGATGGACACAACCATGCGTAACACAGGCAACACATCGAGAGCCAAAGAAGTGGGTGAGTGAAAGAAGCAGCGGATGGTTTGCGCTCAGAAGGATTTAAAATCGTTTGGTTATAAAGAGTAATGAGAAATCATCACTATGGTTTTTGTTGTGTATTAATGCACATCAAAAGTGAATATCATAACTTCTCACATAGTGTGACTGTTTTCTAAATTAGTCCCAAAATTGTTTAATGCAGAATATTGGATCTTTTTAAATAGAAATAAATACAAATGAATAAATAAATGAATATAAACAACAATAATAATATTACAAATTATGAAGAAATAAATATGAATTCTAAAACTATTAAAATACTAAGAAAATGCATATTATATTTTTTTCAAGTTATAAAATAAGTTAATCTGTAATGACAAGGTTGAAATATAATTTTTTATTAGTGGTTTCAGATCCACTTTATATTATCTTCAACTACTATGTACTAACGTTTAAATTAATAATAAGATACAATGCACTTATTGTGTATATGCATGTATTTACATTGTACTTATATTTACAAATACATTTATGTAATTAAAGCTTTAATTTATTTTTATAATTACAATGTTGACCCTTCCCTTACCACTTAATCCACCCTTAAACCTAATCACAAAACCAGTTCCTGACCTCACCCGTATCCCACCTCAGATGTATTTTGCAATAAAACATGAACACAGTAAATACACTGTTCCTAACAACTGATATTTCTTTTGTTAAAGACACCTAATATAGAGTGGGACCCATCTCTAAAGATTCACAAAACATTCCTTTTATTGTTTTAGGCAAAGCCTGGACCGACAACTCCATCCAGGGCATATAAGAGCCAAAACTCTCCTGAGAATGCAGCAAGAGAGAGGAGTCGTGTTCGCAACCTCAGACAAGCCTTCCACAGCCTGCAGGCGACTTTACCCTCCGTCCCTCCCGACACAAAACTCTCCAAGCTGGATGTGCTGGTCCTGGCCACCAACTACATCGCCCACTTAACCGAAACCCTGGAACTGGACCAGGGTGGGATGTTGGGGGACCATCCCATCCTGCAGAGAGCAGAGTACCTACATCCTGTGAAGGTGAAGGACTCTTCACTACATTCACTTCTTGCAAAACCTCTGTCTATCTATGTTACAGTATCATATTGTAAAAAAAATGTAAGAATGTTTTTTGAATAACTAAGCCAATCTATATACATGCTGAAGGTATCAGAGTGATAGACTTGAATCCTCTTCAACAGAAATGGCCCATGCGTTCTCTTCTCTACTGTGGGAACATAGGAGAGCGCCTGACAGGAGCACAGGTCAATCAGGAGGCATCTTGCCCACCTAAGGTGAAAGCAGACTAATGGACTGAGAAAATATCAGAGAATTGTTGGACAACACTGAAGCTGTTGAATGGAAAATAGATATGAGCACCATTTTTTAAGGAGGATCTCTTATCAGTTGTTTTGACCACACATATACTAGATATTTCCACTTTTTTTTAACCTTTTATTTGGATAAATCTCTTGTATATATTTGTTTATATATTACCCCACATATATATTGTACTTGACCCAGTCTTCCATAGTTAGTGCATAACTGTCAACTAATTTTAATTAATTTGTACACACTAAATTAATAATAGACGTATATGGCTCATAAACCCTGAACATCCCTATATATATATATATATCAGTCAAACCAATAATTATTCAGACACCAGATATATATTTTTTTTAGTTGTAGGTGCAGGACACTATAGTTAATTTATGTAAGTGAGGATAGCAAAATTAAATAAACTGTGACGTATTATACCTTAAAATTCTTCATACAGTGGACTACCAGTAAAATTTATTAAAATGTGGAACCAAAATTATTCAGACACTTTGACCTGACCATGTTTTGCTCAACTTTATTTACTAATGCGACCTTTTACACCACAGACTGAACAAAATGAAGCATTGCTTGGGATTTGCTTGACCTAAATTGGTATTATCTAATTGTGTACTTAAATGTAACAGCTGACAGCTGATTGGTTGATTGTAATCCATTACATACATTTCTATTTCTATAATTTATTTACAAGTTATCTGACATTATCAAGATGAATTTGTTCTTGTCATGTTTTGTTACCATTTTCTAAACTATAGTGAATAAACAGTGATAATGTGAGAATGTTGAAGGTGTCTGAATACATTTTCTGAATAAATTTTATATATAATGTTTTACTGTTTTAATTTAGGGTCTTTAATTATGTAAAATATTGTTTCACTATTTGTCAAATTTTTTTTTAATTAAAAAACAAATGTAAAAAGAAAAAAATAAGAAGTATTAATAATAGGAATACAAAAAATAACATTAACAAATTTCACAAGAACACAAAGAATCTGTAAAATGCACATTTTAAAATTTTAAGTTAAAATTATTTAAACTTTTAGAAGATAAAGTAAATAATTTAGATCATGGGATAATATCCCATAATTTTTTGATCAACTTATATTGATTCTAAGGAAGAAAAGTTTAACTCAGAATGAATTTGCTCTTACCCATTCAAAGCATAACTAAAAGTTAACAGGTCACTTTATCTCTTCTGCCTGTCCGTATCCTGAGTGTTTGGGTTTAATATGCATGTTCTGCACTTGATAGTAATAAAATGAATGTCTTGATTAGTGGGAAGGGAGGATTGTTATAGGGAACATTTGGTAACCACCAACCCCCATGTCCTCTTAATCATGGATAGCTCAGCACATCGTTTAAAGTTATTAAAGGCAGTAAAACCCTATGTTCCCCCTCCAAATGTAAAAGTGTTCTTACGTTATTTGCTTAGAAAACAAAACATTTACTAAGCACTTAATGGAATGAGGATGCACTGCCATATTTGGTATTGTGCAACTACAGCATTCTATAAAGCATGCATGTCTTCCAAGATAATATTCATCCAGGTTTGGACCTCTATACAGCCTGCAGGTATACTCATCATTATGTCATCCTGTCTTGTGTACCCTCAGGTGGGCCGCTGATCTGTTTGACAGCTATTTTGAACAGATTGGGGTTGATTAGACTCTATGATTGTTAACTTTGACTTAGTTGAACCTTAAGTTCATGAACCTTAAGTTGATGAACAAGAAAATGAGTGACATGGTCTAAATTCTTTATGAGGGAAATGAACACTTCTAGTGAAATGTTTGTGCAACACTTGACTGAATTTATGTTTCTCGTTATCTTTAAAACATTTTGGTCTTAGCTAATGTTTAAATGCTTGAAATTCATTTGGGATCTTCTTCAATACTGTTTAACCCATGCATGGATAAATAAGAATACAATTATTCCCCCCAAAAAATTTCATCTTTTATCAAAATAATGTGTTTCGAGGAGTTTGTTGCAATTGAAGATAGTAGAAAATGGATATTTCACCATTATGTTATGAATAAAAGCACAGTGACATAAAGAAGACAAACATGCAGAGTTATGGGTAAGGGTCAAAGGTCATCTTCTATGGTAGTTTGCATGTAACTGGTTAAAAACGGCTTCCCACTACAGTAAACAACATGCATCAGTATAGCGTATTACGAGTTACAAAATCAGATTACTTTTCAAGTAAGTAGTAAAGTAATGCATTACTTTTTCAAATAAGTAACGCACGTTACTTTGTTTTCCCATTTATTGACTTACTTTGCATTTCCTTCAGCCTGAGGCTTATTCATTTCTCTTTTTGTGCCAAAAACTTTTTTTTTGTTATTAAAAAATAAACAAGCAAGCCCAGGTGAGAAAAAGTAATGCAAAAGTAACATAACGTTACTTTCTATAAAAAGTAACTAAGTAATGGAATTAGTTACTTTTTTTCGGGAGTAACACAATATTGCAATGCATTACTTTTAAAAGGAAATGTCCCCAACACTGTGCATCAGAGGGTTAAAAGCATCCCATGATGCACCTCATGAAGCTGGTTGAGAAAAGAATGCTGGAATCTAGACCAAGGCTGTTGACTTTGAGGGAAATTAAAGGATAAATAACACACACAGTCAATCTCGAGATTGACATGCCAGTCTCATGTTAATCATAGAGTAGTATTGAATCCTTCATATATCTGGAGAGTGTTTAGTTTTATCATATTTATAAAAGACAGATACGCTGTATCGATTCTTTCTGAAAACAGTCGAAACAGTCGAAGTCCGCAGTGGGCGGAGCTAAAGAGTCACCAGCACATACACACAAACACGCAATACATCATGGCATTACCATGGATAACTTTGGATTTACTATATGTTCATGTTGTTTACATTATTTGCACTTACACGCCGATTGCCAACAAAACAGACATTTGATGCAGTTTTCCTCACCGCCTGCGGTTTCGTCTCGTGACCAGGAACAAACAAACACACTTGCTGATTGCCGAACTCTGTTGCTGCTCCTGAAAAATAAACTGCATCCACTGTTTCCTTAATGCTGGGTTATTTGGGAAAGCTGAACAAGGTTATCTTTCCCTCAAAACCAAAGACACACTTCTTTAGTGACATTGTTGATTTTGTGGTCTAAAAACAAAATGACAGTGCTGTTGACGGCTACTGTAACCCGAATTAAGCTTGTTTATGGGCGTGCTCTTGCTCTCGCTCTGGTTGATGTGCGGACGCACTCATCCGGGAGAAGTGCCCATATGAGGAATTCCACCCTTCATGATGTCATACAGGGCCATACTCAAAAAAACTTTCCGAAACGTATTTGGCACAGAAATACTCCATCATATGTCCTACTTGTTTTTTTTATTTTATTTTGCCCATGTCTAGCATGAGAATCCAACTCTTTAACAGTGTAACTAAGTCAGAATGTATGAAATAGCATTTCTTACATATACTTGCTATAGAGTTATGGTTAGGGGTTGGCTACTTGTAATTATGCATAATTTACTGTTATTACTATAGTAAGTACATGTAGTAATGTGTATCTATGTCACCTTAAAGTAAAGTGTTACTAATGGTCCTTTCTGGGAAGTCACTGGTTAAAACATGTCAACCACCATAAATGTGGCTAAATGTGTGTTGTATTTTTGTGGTGTGGAACATACATGCCTATCCTTAATTATTCATATCCAGAGCTCCAGATCTTTGCCAGACATGGGCTCCCATCCATAAGAAATGGTCAAGGCTAACTCTATAAATCTGTCTAAATTCCTGATAAAACCTTTTTCTCATGTTAATAGCCAAAATGGACCAGAGAGAACTGCGCTACTAAGGCAGGGGTTATGGAGCCAAAGAACGAGGGCAAACGTTTGCTGCGTTAGAATCTCTGCAGCCACTACTTGTTTCCACCATTTAAGGAGCGATCTCAGCAAAACATTGAGCTGAAGATGAATGGATCTGGTTTTAATGATAATACTGAATGATGTAATTAAGGAAATACTAAATGGGGAAAACTTGCCAACCTTTTAAAGCTCCAATTAGAGCCAAAAGAGTTTTACAACCTGATACAACACTTTTTTAAAGTTCCATCAGAAAAAAAGAACAATATTTCCTCGGATGTTCAAGAAAATCACCTATGAACTCATTCTCCCAAAACCCATGATGATTATAATAAAAAAACAAGAACATCTTAAATATCCAATATGAACTCAGCAAAAAATAAATGTGCCCTTTTCAGGATACTGCATTTTAAAGATAATTTTGAAAATAAATTTTAGTCTGGGACTAGCTTAAGCCTTGTCTGTGAAACCGAGGCTAACAGTTTACAAGCGTTAGACAATTAAAGTTTGCAGTTCCATTAAATTAGGACACTAAAGAGACCTTCAAACTGACTCTACTGAAATGGGGGGGGGGGGGGGGGGGGGTTGGGGGCAGACATCTTGCCTGACCCGCTGATGAGTCTAATCCAGGTCAGAAAATAGATGCCTGACCACCCGTGTGAACATGCCATAGACCTGCTGCAGGGAGGCATGAGGACTGAAGATGTAAACAGAGCAGTAAACTGCAATGTCTATAATGTAAGACACCTAAGGCAGTGCTACAGGGAGACAGGAAGGACAGCTGATCGCCCTTGCAGTGCCAAACCATGTAACCATCTGTCCCATATTTGAGAACTTTCTCGGAGCAAAAACTGGCGAATCTGCTGCAGTCCATGAGGACGATATTTTACATTTATGCATTTGGCAGACGCTTTTATCCAAAGCGACTTACATTGCATTCAAAGTACACATTTTGTCAGTTCTTGCCCTCCCTGGGAATCGAACCCATGACCTCGGCGTTGCTAGCGCCACGCTCTACTGTTTTAGCTACAGGAAAGCACTGTAATACTTAAATCAGCTGCTGCCACACAAGATACTGACTGCTACTTTTAATATAGACCCCCTTCTGTTTAAGGACTAATTCAATTTCTTTTGGAACATTTTTTTATGAGTTCAGATCAGTGGTTCTTAATCAGAAGCTCTAACGCATTTTATAGGGTATACATTTTATTTCTTTTTACATATCTTTGTCCAGTAAATCATGAACTACTAGAAAAGTCATGGAGACTTATGGGACAATATGGGGCCTATGAATGAAAAAGTTTGAGAACTGACCTAGATTAAGAGGTTTCTTTGAAAACTGAATGGCGTGTAAGTTTTGTATTTTACACTTAAGAATAAAGTTCTTTAGCTTTTTGCCTACGAATATCACAAATTAGCTGCTTTCGCCATAAGAACTGTGATTTACTGTATCTTGGCTCAGAAGCCTAGCAATCTCCAGATTCTGTCACTTCCTCTCATGTTAGAAAGATAATCAAAATAGCTGCTCTATCTCCTGCTCATTAGACCTAGAGCATGCTGATGGCTGGATAAATTTATGCTGTATTTTGGCCAAGTTTCTTGACTTGGCCTGATCTTACTGGAACAAGGGAAAAGGAGGAACCACAGTGGAATGTAAAACACACACACTCCTAATATTTGGCTAAATTCACTCATTGTCCAGAGTTTCATCTCCACTAAATTTGTAAGCAACATCTGATTACCTCTTTGGGAAGCAGATCATCCAGAATGAAATGCATTGGATTTGAATCTAAACATTAATTAAAATGGGTCAAGTGTCGTATTACAGTTTTGGATGAACAGCCCTTTGGCTAAAGTTCAATGGTCAGTATTTTTCTAAACTACAAATCAATGTCAATATGCTTTCAATGAAAGCACAAAGCATTGTTCCATTTAAATTTCACAAAAATGAGTCTACGTGCTAGAAACACAGCATTTAATCTTGAGACACAAACGACAGTTTTACAATCACAAAACTGACTCCTCACAGAATTTTTTTTTAATGTGACCCCATTCTCACTTTAAACTAAAAACATTCACTTATAAAAGACAAACTGAACTGTATGATCCAGTACTATTCAACACAAAGGAGCATTACATCAGAAATCTTATGGACTCTTCTCAATAAAGCAATATGGAGAGAAAATGTCACAATTAAAAAAAAAAAGTTGAATGTTGAATGTGAGCTGGGCCAGGCACATGTGACCATCATATGATGGCCAAAACACTATAAAAGTAATTTTATATACAAAGTTCATGGGGAGGAAAAAAAAAAAAAAAAAGTTCCATTCATCTATTCATCCTCTTCTTTAACCTTTTTCTTCTTTTTCTTCTTCTTTTCTGTTGTCTGTAAAGGGAAAAATTGTTTTAGGACTTACAAAACAAAATATAACCTCTGATTGTATTTGGCATCACGGCACTTACCTCTTCTACTGGACTGATTGCTGCTTCTTCCATCTCTTCCTTCGGCTCCTCAGCTGCTCGTTTCTTTTCCTTTTTCTTTTTTGGCATCTAGAGAGAAAAGGCAGCAACATGAAGACACTGCAAAATCTACTTTGCACGCATCATACAAGTAAAATTTGGTCCGTAGATAAGCTGAACTTGAATATAAAAAAAAAAGGTTCCAATGTGAGAATATTAATAACTCAGAATTAAATGTGCCGTCAACCAGAGATGAATTTATTATTCCACCCCTCTCACCTCCTCTGCTGGGCTAGCCACGGTCTCCTCCTCCGCTTTCTTCTTTTTCTTCTTCTTTGGTGTCTCGGTTTCTGCTTCTCCTGTGATTAATATTAATTTAATGTTCATCTGCATTTAACAAGTGTCTGAAACTCTAGTCAACTCGGTGTTCTGCTGTATGGATGTTTACCTTCTGCGGGGGCTTCCCGCTTAACTTTCTTGGCTTTAGCCACTACAGGCTTCTCCTCCTCCTCATCACCCTCCTCTACCTCTTCAATCTTCCTCTTCTTTGAGGTGGAGGGGAGTGTTGACTCACCAGATGGGTCGTATACCTTTACATCACTGGCAGGAAGTAAAAAGAAGAGACGTAAATCTAGGGCTGCCACAATTCAATTTTGGCTGGTCATTAAATGTCATGCAAAAAAAATGCAATTATTATTCCTTTGAGTATCAGTTACAGATGGT
Source organism: Romanogobio albipinnatus (assembly GCA_023566225.1). Taxonomy (NCBI): domain Eukaryota; kingdom Metazoa; phylum Chordata; class Actinopteri; order Cypriniformes; family Gobionidae; genus Romanogobio; species Romanogobio albipinnatus. The sequence goes on along the minus strand of CM042250.1, from coordinate 41,643,917 downwards.
GCACAAAGCAGAATGATATAGATAGATATATATAAAAAACCTGTTTGGACCCAAAACTTTTGAATGGTAGTACAATGTTACAAAAGCTTTCCATTTCAGATAAACTCTTCTTTTGAACTTTCTATTCAAAGAATCCTAAAAATTTTTTTAACTTTCAACATTGATAATAATCATAAATGTTTCTTGACCAGCAAATCATATTAGAATGATTTCTGGAGGATCATGTGACACTGAAGACTGGAGTAATGATGCTCAAAATTAAGCTTTGCATCACAGGAATAAATTACATTTTAAAATGTATTTAAATAGAAAAGTTTTTACATTTTAATAAAATTTCAGCTTTTTTGTATTTTTAATAACAAATGCAGCCTTGGTGAGCAGAAGAGACTTCTTCCAAAAACAATCAAAATAGTACAGTTTCCAAACTTTTTATTTATTTTTAAATAAGTTTAATAAACTACAAAACATGAAATATCAAATAAGTACTCATTAAATCTTTGTAACAGCCAAAATGTTCAGAGAGTGAATAATGCACAAACCTGTGCCAGTGACTTGAAAGCAAACCATTTAGATGTGACTAGAATTTAAAATTAAATGTAATCATGACAATCCTGTATAAATCCCTTGCAGAAATGTATTAAAACAATGTGGATGAAGAAAAACTCACCTCTTGTGTTGGTATTTATCAGCCCTTGCCAAAGCCTTGCCTGACCCGCTGATGCGTCTGATCTAGAAAGAAAATAGACAACTATTTATCAAGGATTTATCATTCTGACTGCAAATGCAAACACTCACACTCAAAGCGTTGCTTCGCTTTAGCAGAGTGCTGTATGAAATAACTACATATAAAAAGGTAGTGTTCGACCGATATTTGCGTTTTTTTACATGTATCGGCAGACTCAAAATAATTTGTTGAATTTACTTTAAAAAAAGCTGCGTCAAGTGGTTCCACAACTATATTGAGTCATTTTTACAAATAACAATTTAGTTACAGTGAGGAAAATAAGTATTTGAACACCCTGCTCTTTTTGCAAGTTCTCCCACTTAGAAACCATGGAGCGGTCTGAAATTGGAGGGGTCTGAAATTGTAGGTGCATGTCCACTGTGAGACAATCTAATTTTTTTTTTTTTTTAAATCCAGAAAAAAAAAAAAAAAAAAAAAAAAAAAAAAAAAATCACAATATATGATTTTTTTTTTTACTATTTATTTGTATGATACAGCTGCAAATAAGTATTTGAACACCTGAGAAAATCAATGTTAATATTTGGTACAGTAGCCTTTGTTTGCAATTACAGAGGTCAAACGTTTCCTGTAGTTTTTCAGCAGGTTTGCACACACTGCAGGAGGGATTTTGGCCCACTCCTCCACACAGATCTTCTCTAGATCAGTCAGGTTTCTGGCCTGTCGCTGAGAAACACGGAGATGGAGCTCCCTCCAAAGATTCTCTATTGGGTTTAGGTCTGGAGACTGGCTAGGCCACGCCAGAACCTTGATATGCTTCTTACAGAGCCACTCCTTGGTTATCCTGGCTGTGTGCTTCGGGTTATTGTCATGTTGGAAGACCCAGCCTCGACCCATCTTCAATGCTCTAACTGAGGGAAGGAGGTTGTTCCCCAAAATCTCACAATACATGGTCCCGGTCATCCTCTCCTTAATACAGTGCAGTCGCCCTGTCCCATGTGCAGAAAAACACCCCCAAAGCATGATGCTACCACCCCCATGCTTCACAGTAGGGATGTAATCATTCTTCTTCCTCCAAACACGTTTAGTGGAATTATGACCAAAAAGTTATATTTTGGTCTCATCTGACCACATGACTTTCTCCCATGACTCCTCTGGATCATCCAAATGGTCATTGGCAAACTTAAGACGGGCCTTGACATGTGCTGGTTTAAGCAGGGGAACCTTCTGTGCCATGCATGATATCAAACCATGACGTCTTAGTGTATTACCAACAGTAACCTTGGAAACGGTGGTCCCAGCTCTTTTCAGGTCATTGCCCAGCTCCTCCCGTGTAGTTCTGGGCTGATTTCTCACCTTCCTTAGGATCATTGAGACCCCACGAGGTGAGATCTTGCATGGAGCCCCAGTCCGAGGGAGATTGACAGTCATGTTTAGCTTCTTCCATTTTCTAATGATTGCTCCAACAGTGGACCTTTTTTCACCAAGCTGCTTGGTAATTTCCCCGTAGCCCTTTCCAGCCTTGTGGAGGTGTACAATTTTGTCTCTAGTGTCTTTGGACAGCTCTTTGGTCTTGGCCATGTTAGTAGTTGGATTCTTACTGATTGTATGGGGTGGACATGTGTCTATATGCAGTTAACGACCTCAAACAGGTATTTTCCTCACTGTATATGAACAAAAGAAAGTCAAGTAAAGCTGACAATTTCTTTAAGTAAACACAAACCATTTGCATTTGTCACTGTTACATAATATTTATATGTACAGTTTACTTGAAAATGTTATGTTAAATTTATAAGTTTGTTAGGTGAACACATTTGATTTAATTTACCTTATTAAATTAACTACATGCTCTACAAGTGTAAGTGGAAAACTATTAAATATAACAAAGTATATTTTTTAGAAACAAAATAAAAAAATAACTTGGACTGATACAGGATGGACTTCCTGTTCTCAATTATGAGTGGCCACAGCCTAAACACAGGCACCACTCTTCTGCATAAGGGTAACCAAAATTACAGAAATTCCTCTAAATGTCCAACATAATACTAACATAAACTAACAACATCTTTCCCTTTACTGAAAAAGATAAAATAACACATTAATCCCTAAATTTAGTCTCCTAATGCAGTCCCTTGCAAAGCATGCTGGGAACTACAGATCCACTGCTCAGTTTGTTCGTTTCACTCAGCAATGTTAAGTTGACCGAACAAACACTTAAGCAAAGCTGACAATACTCATTTTTAGTAGAAACAACTCAAACTCATCTAACTAAATTTACTTAGATTTACTAAGTAATGTGAACAAGGATGATTTGAGTGCAACTAAAAACAGTGAAAGTTAATTTTTTTTGAGTGCAGATACAAGGCTGCTGCATTCGCCGATATTTTTCCCCCGGCATTATTTACAGACAGGCGTCCACAGGCAGCTGTGCTGCGCTGCAGTTCATGCACTGCCCCTCCCCCACTAGCAGAGCTGGAATCTCTTCAAGACAACGATAAGTTTTAAACTTTCAAAGCATCTTTTAACTGTTTGACTTAGTTGAAATATCGCCATACACTTTGAAAGTGGAAACACGTTGCTCTATATGCGCTTGCAACTATAGCTAAGCAAGTTTGTGCGTCCAAATGGAAAACGCAAACGCTGAATGCCTCGTCTATAAAACTGCTTGCCATTGTATTTAGGGAGCTGCAAATGGCTAAGTTGTAGGCTATCCGTATGCATACGTTAGCCGTTATGAACACTGGTCATAGGATTAAGTAATGCAGACGTTGTGTGGTATTTATGGGAGTTTTATTCAGCGACCACACGGCTGTGGTTTGGACGCGTGTGTATGTCTCTCCAGTGTTTCCCCACACAGACTAATTTGCGGCGATGCGCCACAGAATCAACACCGGCCGCCACACATTGCGTTTTTTGGCAGCCGCCAAAGCGATTTTTTATCACGCCAAAGCCTTATTTGATTAGTGAGTGGTGTAGAAACTGACTACTGCGCTTGTGACAGGTGGTCACGTGTTGCTGAGAGAGAACGAGCAGAGAGCACGCCCCTCCTCCGGCCGCGCGTGTGTACTCACCGTCTTCAAACGGTCATGTTCTCTCTACCTCGCGCATATTAATCAAAAATCAATTGAGAATTGACACGATGGTAAAAGGTCGGAAGACTGAAGTTTCACATGGAGCACTGGGAGATTTTCCCCTGAATTACCGCTGGTGTTGCTCTATAAGAGGTTAAGTTAAGTGCACCTAAGCATTAAATGATTAGGTTGTAAATAGTTACTTTTAAAATGAAGTATAGTACAGTCAGTGTGCACTTTATTATGCTGCTTGCTTGTTGCTATACTCTGTGCAATAGTGTAATTATTTTATTTATGCTTAAATATTTATTTTCAGAATTTTAATTATGCTTAAATATTTATTTTCAGCACAGAGATCTTTTTTTACTTGTTCTACCTTACCCGTTTTTACCATTTGTTAAATATAGTTTTTATAGTACAATAAATGTTCCTTTTTTAAATTGAGACTTGTAACATTGTTATCATCATGATCATTGTGTCATTTTTATGATGTAAATTGAGGGGACAAAAGCAGAATCGCCTCAAGAAAATCAACAGCCCGTATCAGTCATTGGCTAAGGCTGATGAAAAAAATGTTTAAACAAAAAACAAATAGGTATCGGCACTAAAAGTAAAATAAAAAATCTGTATCGGTCGAATCCTATATAAAGGACAAACAAAACCAAGCTCAGAAGAGATAGTGACTTAATGACCCACATGGTATTTTCAGGACTGTGACATGAAGCCATCTTCATCACTGCTTGTGACACATTATCAAATATAAAATGTATCCCATATCAACTAACCCCTTTCTCCTCCAGGTAGCGTAATCTGACTTCCAGCTTGGCTCTGTTTTCCACTCCCATCTCTGAATTGGTGTCTTCCCCCAGGGCATCGTAGCGGATGGCAAGGGACGTTTTAGCAGCCAGCATTCTGGAGATTTTACCCTTATTCTTGGCTGTGGTCTGCCCCACCAGAGAGGCGTGGTAGATGAGACCGTATTTGGGTGTATCCCGACGGGTTTTCAGAGCACGGAACAGAGCTTTCTCTGCCCCTAGAATTTGTACGGTGGACGCAGGGTGCTTGGCCAAGTTCAGCAAGGATCCTGATGAGTCGCACACAAATCAAGTTACAAACAACAACATGCAATATGAGGGTTAAAATCACAAGTAACTTAACCTGTTAACAGTCACCCCCTTTTTTAGCATAGATCTGAACTTAAATGGTTGTAATTCATGAATGCTTTGGAATAAAGCTACGGTTGGTCTCAGTAGATTATTGCAGAAGTGCACTTAAATTAAAGCGCATGTAAAAGCAAATGTATTAACCTGAACTTTATTTATGCAACAAATACATTTTACACAATAATTTGGACTATAGGCAATCAGTTGTTTTAGAATGTGAAAAATGGGTTAAAATATGAACATTACTATGTATAGCATAGATGCATTCACTATATTTGTTTTCATAGCCTGTATATTGCACATTGTTTGGAGGACAGCATTGGGCAGGAGGAGAAATAACTTTAATAATTACAATTACTTTAATAAACTTTAAAATATATGTAAAAAAAACCCATCCAATTAATCAAAGAAATCAACAAATTAATTGATTATAAAAATAGTTGTTAGTTGCAGCCCTATGAAAAAATAAATAGCTCAACCATACTAACAGACAAATTTTCTTTAGTATTTTATTTTGTGTGACCGGTTGCATCATGTTACAGACCAATAAGTGCTCACCTGCATGGGATATGAGACGGGCTCCCACTAATTCTCCCACCATGATAGTCAGGTTGGGTGCAATTGCCATCATACGATTCTTCAGATAATCATAAAGTTGTGTGCGATACTCGGATATTTCTATCACCTGGAAGTTGAGGGGGAAAATGCATAAATACACAAGAGGTGACGAGTTTCCTTAAAACATGAGAATTCCTTTCCAGTTTACAACAAAACTAATCCTAAACCAAATAAAAGCAACAAATGTGATGAACGATTTCAAATAAATATGGTTTGTGTTCAACAAACCTGGTCACAGAGGTGCATGATGTTGGCAATGTCCTCCTCGGACACCTCCGTTCCCATGGAGATCTCTGCAGCTAGTTTAACCTCTGCCTCGATCTCCTCTGGAATAGTCCCAGACAAGTCTGTTGTTGCCACATTTGTGCGATCACCTACACAGTGGAAATACAAAAAACACAGTCACCACAAAATCAAAAGAGACTTCTTGTTTATGGAATAGTGCAGTATTTATTATGAGGGATTTGTCCAAGAACATTTTTAAAAAATTCATAAGTGCTCAATCTTTATTCAAAATAACTTCTCCCTCCTGTAGCGACATCTTTGATGTGTTTACAGGCTTTACTTAACTTGTCACTCACATGAGATTAACCAATAGCAAAACACAACCATCCAACAAAATCCATAGAATTTTGATCGAGAAGACATTTTGCTCAGATATACGTCCCACGCTGACTGTAAAATATTTAAAATTAAGATTTAAAATGTTTATTTTATTAATATATTTAATTGATGCTCCAACAAAAAGGTTAGTAAAATTTAAAAACTTCTAAAACATTTCATTTTAATTTAAAATTATTATTTTAAGCCGTTATGCAAGTCTTTTATTTTCAGGTTTGTTTTCATTTAATCTTTTAGACCTTAGCCCTTTAGATCCAGTGTATATCACTGTTAATAAGGAAAACTGAAATGAAGTCTCCCTTTCCAACAAAGGGAAAAGCATCTATACGATCTAATCTAGACATTTTCAAAAAGGGCTTACGAGTGTGTACTAACCAATCGTGCGGACAGTCTTGCAGTATGCCAGGTTATCGGTGATGATCTTGCCAATCTCTGGGAAGTGCCAGCCGTACCATTCCCTGCAGCGCATGATGTAGTTATTGAGCTCCTTATCCAGATCATCCAGCAGAGCTGCGGACAAGTGACAGAATATAGCAGGGTAAGAGAGTGAACCAGGGGTACAGCCGTTTAAGCCATTTCCCATCTATATAGGACCTCAAGTACGTACAAATATGTCAATTTAAGTATTCCTTACAAATGGCTTGAACAATCATGGTGTCCACCTTGTCTGGGCTGAACTTCAGCTTGTAACGTGAAAGACTGCGAGGAAAGATCAAATGAAAAATCAAATTAATTGCTGAGCAAAAGCATGCATGTTGAGACTGATGTGAATCTGCTCAGAAAGTCTCAGTGGTAGTGACGAATGCTGATTAATATCCTCACAGAAGTTGGTCAGCAAGAAATAATCATTGACGTTAACAAAGAACAGCTTCAATCTTGAGATTTATGGTTGATTTTCAACTGTAAACTAACCTGTGGGCCAAACCAAGAGACATGGCACTGATCTCTCTAGCAGGAAGACCTGTGATAAGACCCTCCATCTGGTTTCTGATGCCCCTCATGAGTTCAGCCACGGCAGGGCTGTGCACACAGCTCAGGTTCAGCTTCTCCTGCAGGGGGCAATAGTGTGTCAGCTAAAGCCATTTTGAGTGTACTTACAAAGTACCGTTACCTTGTACCTTTCCCTGGCACAATTGTGAGGTGAGAACCAGACCCGTTATAAAGCTAAATATAAAGCTCTTGCCACCTCTTCCAAGCGGGCCAGGGACGGTTAAGCAAACCATGCCCAGGCACAGTACGGAGCGATCGCACTAGTCAAACGATCCAGACTTTAGGGGTCACCATAACATTGACCTACCTGGAACCAAACCTACAATATTTGCATTACCAGCCCTGATGCTTAACCATAAATCTAGCACTACCAAATTATTTTTCCATGTTTAAACAAGCTCAGATGAGGTAGTGACAAAAAGCCTCATGATTTTTCAGCAACATGACACAATGGTCATCATCATCATAGCTTGTAGTTTCAGAGTGCAAATGTCAGTAACAATTGAATTAGGAATGCAAAGAGCAGAGCTTAAAGTCGTTTTAAACCTGCCGTGGTATGTACTGATACCCCCCCCCCCAAATGTTTTTTTTAGAAAAACCTTCCATTTACCTTAATGACTCCTCCTAGTTTAGCATCAGTGATTGCCAGCTGCTCGTGAGCCTCTTTGGCCACAACTTTCTTGAGAACTTTTTTCAGACTTTTGCCCAATTTCCCCTCCACCATTGCCGTGGCCGCTGATGTTGACATGAAAAAAAAAAGAAAAGAAAAGAAAAAAAAGAATTTAGAACGAGTTTCCTATATTTATGTTGCCTTTAATTTTCAATCTTATATTTAGATAAATAAAAGGAAATGTGTGGTCTCAGTGGTAGTGACGAAAACTGTTTGGTGACCTCATTCTTGAGTCAGATATACAGATACATCATCGACACACAGCTGATGGACATCTAAACAGCTTTGCATATATAAATAAATCTTATTGGGGGAGTATGATTCAGTTCAGCATAGTTACCTGCAAGAGCTTCTGTTGTATCCTGGAACTTCTCAAAGTGCTTCAGTTTTACACTGGAAAAAACAAAGGTTGTTATTGAATGCGCAATCAAGAAAAATGTGAGAAATATTCATAGACTGAGATACAGTGACAGATTACAAAAAAAGGTTTCTCACACCTTTCAACCAAATTAATACAGTGGTGGTTAAGGATTTAATACATTTAAAAGAAACAATCTGTTCAATAAAATATTTTAATTAAAAATCTACATACACAAATTTCTGTGACTGATAATTTTATTAAAGGGATAGTTCACCCAAATATTAAAATGACCCCATGATTTACTCACCCTCAAGTCAACCTAGGTGTACATGACATTCCTCTTTCAGACGAATACAATCAAAGTCCTGGCTAATCCAAGCATTATAAATGGCAGCCCAAAATTAATACCAAAAAAAGTGCATCTATCTATTATAAAAGTAACCCACATGGCACCAGGGGGTTAATAAAGGCCTTCTGAAGTTAACCAATGGGTTTTTGTAAGAATAATATCCTTATTTAAAATGATTTTTGGATTACTTTTATAATGGATGGACACACTTTGTTGGGCTTCAATTTTTAGGCTCCCATTCACTGCCATTATAATGTTTGGATAAAACAGGACATTTATTTTTGTAAACCTCCAATAGTATTAGTCTGAAAGAATAATGTCATATCCAACTAGGATAACTTGACGGCAAGTATATTATGGGATAATTTTCATTTTTGAGTTAACTATCCCATTCATGCCAGTCCTTTTTACCATTTTAAAGTACCCTGGTATTTCCAGGTTTCCCATTAAAGTGGGAATGGTTAAGATATGTAGCTCTCCCATAAATAAATACTTCATTATCACTGGCATTTCCGAGACAAAAAAAAATTACATTCACAAAAGTACTCACATTTTGTTAGCTTTTTCTGGGGTCTCGAACTCTTTCCACAGGCTGTCCACCTGTTGAAGTTTCTGTTCATCCAGGACCTGCACAACATTAGTGTGTTATTTTCTCACAACTGATGATTAAAATGTACTAGCACAAACTATCTGTCACGACTGCGATGCCTAAAACGATTCAAACCCTAAAGTTCTCGACCGTAGACACTTGCCCCAGTAGTGGCATGCCGCATCTAAAGTCTAAATACAATAGCTTCTTAAAAGGCGTTTATCTGTGTACAACAGCATTCTTCGGCGACTTGTGTTGTGCAGCAACGTTTTGCACTTCTGGATGATTTGAAAATCGTCTTAAAGCGATGAACAGCGAGTGAAGAGCTCTCTCGTTAGCAGTCCTGAAGACACAACGTGGCTGTTCAGCAGTGCAGGCCACATGACACACACTGAACCGTAACTTACTGACCTCGCTTTGAAAAATGTATATGTATAGAGATACAAAGAACGATATCACATGCATTCAAGAAAATAGTTAGAATATTTCACTTCAGACTTTCCTAAACTCTTTGGTCTGATGGCAGTGCTAACTACGCCGGCTAGCTAACAGAAACCTCACGACCAAAGACTACTAACGCAAAAAAGTCACGATATCCATTTTCTCCACATAATAAATATGCTTACCTTGAAAATGGCATAGCCAGCGGCAGTTTCAAATAACACTAACATTGTGAAATAATTTATCTTGCTCTAAATTAAGTTTAAGGCTGCGCTCCCCACATGGAGAGCCTTCCGCTACAGTACAGAGTCGCTCTTCACCACGAGGTGCACATGGGGACTGTGCGCGCATGCGCACGCAGCACTACAGTCCAAATGTGCGCATGTGCATTACCGTCTGAACAGTTCTTTTCATTGTAATTTACAGGACCACGTGTGTACATATTATGCACTTAAAACTAACTCCGATTTAGATTTTCAGCTTTGTGTGCTTATATTGTATTAATTATTTTTGGTCAATGTTGAATATTCACAGTCTAACATACAAACTTTAAAAATGAACATTGTTTATTAATTATTTTAATATTTCGTACATTTTTGAATATTTTTGTACAAATTTAAAAATGGATAAGATCCTATGATAAGATCTCTGCTTTGGCACAGTGCATGCCTCCCCACGTTTCACCCTAGTATCATTTGGAACCAATCAGAAAGAGCGTGATGAGAAAAACAACACTGGTTGGGTCAACGACCAATAGGAAGTCCCGCCCCTTTCCAATGACGTAAACGGCGCTGTGTGTGTTGTGAGTCTACTGTTAGCAAAACCTCACATTACTGCACATTTTACTTCATTATTTAAATCAAGCAGTGTTGATACAAAGAAGGGCTGCACATTGCGGGATATCATGTCAGATACGGTGAGTTAAAACCTGTGTTATACAATCAAACTTGTTTGGGAGAGCAGAAGAGAAAGACGGACTTATAGAAAAATGAAAATAAGAGGGCCCATCTTTTAGCCTGTGTTTCCATAGCTAGCTAACTCCCTGTATGGATGGGAAAGTCTTGCTGAATAAACAGCTATAGTGTTTTAACCCGTGTATCGTCATTGGCTCCGGGATTGCGTACATCAGTCCAGTTTACTGTTGTTTGTAAACTTCATAAAGAGGCGAATTTCTTTCTTAAATCTTTCACTTAGCCTGGGTGCTAACTTAGTTAGCTACCCTGGGCCCTGAAAGCAAAGTTCATACAGGCTTGAGCTGATGGACCATGCTGAACATTTGAGCTACTGTTTATTAATTCATTTTATGATATGTTAATTAGGAAAAGTTGTGTAACATTTGCATATGTTGCTTTTTGTTTTGTGGGCGCATTATCAGTCCGTGATGCTTTACTGTAGTAGGGCTGGTTGTATGTTTACTGTTAAAGCAGCTCTTCACAGTTTCTTTGCTGCAGATATCAATGAAATACTGAGCAAACAAACCGCATCAGGCTGACAATGTTCTTTAGCACTAATATAACCAATTAGAACTATATCAGTTAAAAATATAATATATCCAAGGAATGTTGGTAACACTTTGCATTAAGGTTGTATTAATTGTATTTAGTTAATATGAACTAACCATGAACAACAACTCTGTTCAGCATTAGTTCATCTTTGTTAACGTTAGTGAATAAAAGGTTATGTTAGTTCATTAACTAATGTTAACAAGATTGTAAAAATGCATTACTAAATGTTGAAATTAACATTAACGAAGATAAATTAATGCTTTATTAGTGCAGCTCATTATAAGTTCATGTTAACTAATGTAGTTAACTAATGAACCTTATTGTAAAGTGTTACTGGAATGTTTTACTGAACCCACTGCCTGAATGATTCTTAGATTCATAGGATACAAAACATGTCATGCAAAATCGAATTATTCTTTTGTCATAGGAGACCAAGCCCTCAAGTGATGGAGGCGAGAAGAAGGATGGAGAATATATTAAACTGAAAGTGATCGGTCAGGTAAGTAGAGGGAGCTTTCTAGTTCACCAGGCAATTATCAGATAATTTGATAATATTAAGTCACCTCAACCCAGTACTGTCCAAGCTGACATGGGCTGCCAATACAGGTCTCCTATGATTTAATTGTATTATCACTCTTCTTAAAAGAACTAAGCAAATGTTATTATTTCATTTCATTTTGCAGGACAACAGTGAAATTCACTTCAAAGTGAAGATGACGACACATTTAAAGAAGCTGAAGGAATCCTACAGTCAGAGACAGGTGAGTGATCACTAGCACACTTTTGCTCAAATTATTTTCCACATCAGGGATTTATAAAATCTATCTCCACTACGGTTCAAAAGTTTGGGGGTTTAAAATAAGTCTCTTTATTTAACCAAGGCTACATTCATTTGATCGAATAATACTGTGAAATATTATTACATTTTAAAATAACTCTTTTCTATTATAATATTTTAAAAAGTTTTCTATGATGGCAAAGCTGAACTTTTCTTCAATGTCACCATCTAATACACCATCTAATATGGTACTCAAAAACATTTATTATTATTATCAGTGTTGAAAACAGTTGTGCTGCTTAATTTTTTTGTTAAAGGGTTAGTTCACCCAAAAATGAAAATAATGTAATTTATTACACACCCTCATGCCGTTCCACACCTGTAAGACCTCCTTTCATCTGCGGGGGAAAAAAGTAAGGTTTTTTTTTATTTTTATTATTTATTTTTTTTTAAATCCGATGGCTCAGTGAGGCCTGCATAGCCAGTAATGACATTCCATTTCTCAAGATCCATTAATGTAGAGTGTGAGTAGTGGTGAGTACAGTGGTTCAATATTAATATTATAAAGAGACGAGAATATTTTTGGTGCGCCAAAAAAACTAAATAACGACTTACAGTGAGGAAAATAAGTATTTGAACACCCTGCTATTTTGCAAGTTCTCCCACTTGGAAATCATGGAGGGGTCTGAAATTGTCATCGTAGGTGCATGTCCACTGTGAGAGACATAATCTAAAAAAAATATTCCAGGAATCACAATATATGATTTTTTTAAAACGATGTATTTGTATGATACAGCTGCAAATAAGTATTTGAACACCTGTCTATCAGCTAGAATTCTGACCCTCAAAGACCTGTTAGTCTGCCTTTAAAATGTCCACCTCCACTCCATTTATTATCCTAAATTAGATGCACATGTTTGAGGTCGTTAGCTGCATAAAGACACCTGTCCACCCCATACAATCAGTAAGATTCCAACTACTAACATGGCCAAGACCAAAGAGCTGTCCCAAGACATAATTAGAGACAAAATTGTACACCTCCACAAGGCTGGAAAGGGCTATGGGGAAATTGCCAAGCAGCTTGGTGAAAAAAGGTCCACTGTTGGAGCAATCATTAGAAAATGGAAGAAGCTAAACATGACTGTCAATCTCCCTCGGACTGGGGCTCCATGCAAGATCTCACTTCGTGGGGTCTCAATGATCCTAAGAAAGGTGAGAAATCAGCCCAGAACTACACGGGAGGAGCTGGTCAATGACCTGAAAAGAGCTGGGACCACCGTTTCCAAGGTTACTGTTGGTAATACACTAAGACGTCATGGTTTGATATCATGCATAACACAGAAGTTCCCCCTGCTTAAACCAGCACATGTCAAGGCCCGTCTTAAGTTTGCCAATGACCATTTGGATGATCCAGAGGAGTCATGGGAGAAAGTCATGTGGTCAGATGAGACCAAAATAGAACTTTTTGGTCATAATTCCACTAAACGTGTTTGGAGGAAGAAGAATGATGAGTACCATCCCAAGAACACCATCCCTACTGTGAAGCATGGAGGTGGTAGAATCATGCTTTGGGGGTGTTTTTCTGCACATGGGACAGGGCGACTGCACTGTATTAAGGAGAGGATGACCGGGGCCATGTATTGCGAGATTTTGGGGAACAACCTCCTTCCCTCAGTTAGAGCATTGAAGATGGGTCGAGGCTGGGTCTTCCAACATGACAATGACCCGAAGCACACAGCCAGGATAACCAAGGAGTGGCTCTGTAAGAAGCATATCAAGGTTCTGGCGTGGCCTAGCCAGTCTCCAGACCTAAACCCAATAGAAAATCATTGGAGGGAACTCAAACTCTGTGTTTCTCAGCGACAGGCCAGAAACCTGACTGATCTAGAGAAGATCTGTTTGGAGGAGTGGGCCAAAATCCCTCCTGCAGTGTGCGCAAACCTGGTGTAAAACTACAGGAAACGTTTCACCTCTGTAATTGCAAACAAAGGCTACTGTACCAAATATTAACATTAATTTTCTCAGGTGTTCAAATACTTATTTGCAGCTGTATCATACAAATAAATAGTTAAAAAAACATATATTGTGATTTCTGGATTTTATTTTTTAGATTATGTCTCTCACAGTGGACATGCACCTACGATGACAATTTCAGACCCCTCCATGATTTCTAACTTGCAAAATAGCAGGGTGTTCAAATACTTATTTTCCGCACTATATATAGTGATGAAGCAGTGTTTTGAAATCGGCCATCACTATATAAGTCGTTATATAGTTTTTTGGCGCACCAAAAATATTCTCGTTGCTTTATAATATTAATATTGAACCAGTGTACTCACATGGACTGATTTAAATATGTTTTTAGTACATTAATGGATCTTAAGAGAGGAAATGTCATTGCTGGCTATGCAGGCCTCACTGAGCCATCGGATTTCAACAAAAATATCTTAATTTGTGTTCCGAAGATGAACAGAGGTCTTACAGGTGTGGAACGGCATGAGGGTGAGTAATAAATGACAGTATTTTCATTTTTGGGTGAACAAACCCTTTAAGGACTATTTGATGAATAGAAAGTTCAAAAGAACAGCATTTATTTGAAATGGAAATCTTTTATAACATTGGAAAAGTCTTTACTGTTACTTTTGATCAATTTAATGCATCCTTGCTGAATAAAAGTATCAATTTCTTTAAAAGCTGCACTGCAGTAGACACGAAAATGCAACATTAAATGCATGCACCAAAAGTGAATGGCAATCAGAATGGGATCAGTGCTTATACAACAATTTACATGAAATAAATCTTGATATTGGGAAATGAAACATATTTCATTTTAATAATCGCTGGGATAAAGTAATTTACACATGATGCCTGATATGACACTTAAAACTCACATACATTTTTACTATCAGGAGAAAAATCACCAAAGTGTTCATCTTGTCAGAGTTCAGTTATGTTTTTAAACATATTCTGTAATACTTCTACGCCATTGAGAAACATTTTATTCTGTTGACTTTTGAAAAGGTTTTTAACCAAGTAAATCCAAATGTAGTCTTAAGTTGTTTTTAATTAATCTTAAACATCTTATTTAGTTTTATTTTTGAATAATAAATCTGGATCATGTGATGAACATAGCCATAGAAGCTGGAATGGCGTTAAATAGGAAAGAGAAAAATGTATTCATTTCATGTGTTCAGCCTCCTGCAGGTGTCATTTTCCTGTTTTGACATGGTTTGTTTTGCAATTTTTGCAGGGTGTACCCATGAACTCTCTAAGGTTTCTTTTTGAGGGACAGAGAATTGCAGACAACCAGACCCCCAAAGAGGTACAATATACAGTTCTATGAGTAAAACTGCAAGAAGAGAACAAATCCCTTGTGTTTTTGATGTCAAAGTCCATGCATCCAATCACACTCTGTGGTATTGTGGCATAAATCATCCATCACTTAGTAGAAGCTAGCCAAATTATGCAGATGCCAACATGGACAGGGTTCATGATATATAACGGTTCAATAAATAAGGGTTTATTTGACATGAGGATAAACTTGGTATGCTGTGTTGTGTCAACACATTTTCTTGAAAATAAATATATATTTTTCCTCATGTTTACATAAAGCCTTTTCTGATTGAGCTAATTCTTAAGTGACTTTATTTAAAGTGTCCCTATTATGCTATTTTAAAGGTTCCTAATTTTGTTTTGCAGGTCTCCTAGGTTTACATGCATTCAAGGTCAAAAAACACATGAATTTTCTCATAATATACATTGCAGCGTCACCTTTTCTCACAGTGTCTGAAACGCTTTAATCTAGGATTCAGTCTCTCTAACCCCTCCTTTCTGAGAGCTTACTCTGCTCTGATTGGTCAGATGGCCCAGTCTGTTGTGATTGGTCTACCGCTTACAGCACGTGTGTCGGAAACAAAAAGCCCATTGCCAAATCTGAATTTCAGCTACGCATGCTTCCTCAGCACTTGATATCCAGTGATACGAACAGTAGCGATGGTGCCGGTTTTACCGTATCAATTTGAGATCAAGTCCTCATCCTTTGGAACTCTTCCAGTCTCAACTCCAGTATTTGAGGGCACGTCAAAGTAGACGTTGTTCGCAGGCAGCCAATGAAATCCCTAGGCTGGCATTATGTACATTTTGTGCAGGAAGTAAGACTAGAATTACTGACGACTCGTTTCAGGCAGTTCAGATTTTGTTCTTTCTTTTGGGAGACAATAACTCCATTTATCGTGCACTTTGATCTTTAAAACTTTGCAGACCTTTTACATTCACAAACCGCTATATTACACACTTGATGAAAGGTAATATCAGAAAAAGCATAATAGGGGACTACTAAAAGTAGCTCATTTCTGTTTTGTGACTGAATGAAAACACAACATTTGACATGATCCATTATAGTCAGCTGGCCATAACCACAACTGCTGAAAATGACGTACAGTTACACGAGCATTACGAGTCGAATCAGTCTTGCTTCTGCTCACCATGTTTGTCTGTCTGTTTTACAGCTGGGAATGGAAGATGAGGATGTGATCGAGGTGTATCAGGAACAGACCGGTGGCTGTCGGAATGACTAGACCTTTATTTTTCATGCTCTTTATTTTTATCATAATTTTGTATGTATGACGTATTTCATCTGTTTCCTTTTGCTGTCACCACAAAGGGAAGCAGAAAAAAACCATCTGGATCAAACAGATAATCTGTTAGGACTGCCGTGTTTGCGCTAACCAATCCCTGCCTTCACGCGCCTCTTTTAAAGGGTTCTGGTCACGTTCTGCATTGACTCATATAACATGTTGTGTTATGCCCTGAGCTGATTGAAAACAGTCTTGCTTATCCATTCGGCAATGCTAAAAACCTTTCGATTATGCTGTTAAATACAATCAACAAATCAAGACATTTTTGATGGCAGCTTTGGTGTTCCTGTTGGTCACTTCTGTTCATGTTTTTGGCCATCGGTAAGAGTTCTGTCAGGATCATTGGCTTTCATGAAGTACTTGTTTTTGAACAAATCCAAAACTGACTCGTTTTATGCTAGTGAACACACCAGCCATAATGCCATAAGAAAAACTTCAGAGGTTGTTTATTTGTGCAATTGTTGTCTGATGTTAGAAAAGTGTAAAATGTTTCTTCCCTTTTCTTGTATGTGTCTTGGTACAGTTGTACTGTATATTGCAAGAGGGAGGTCACTGTATTGTTGTAAATGACAACTAGGGTTTTGTTTTGCATGGTTTTTGTCTAATGTATAAAAATTTGTGCTGCCCCTGTTTGAATCCGTGTTGTCACCTTCTATTCTGCCTGGTCTTGGATATTTGGCTCCCATTTAGCCTCAATAATGGATTTCAAAGCCTGGAAATAGTGGGTAACCATGTTGTTTTATTAGTGCTCAGGGGCATCATTCACATACATACCAGAAATACAGCCACAGTGTCACTGTGCTCTTGTTTCTTTTCCTAAACTTTTATAGTTTTAATTCTATGCGAGAGGGAAGGGAGTTTGGTCCAGATGGTTTTGTGGCTATAGAAGAATTATGACTTTGCTTTTGTCTTGTTTTTTTTAATAAATAAAATGTGTCATAAAAAATGTGTTTGTGTTCACATGTGGATTTGCACATTTCAAATCTTATAGGAAATTAACTTGGGAATGTTCCATTTGTAAACGCTAGATGGCAGCAACATCTTTCATGTCTTAGGGCTACTTATTTTAAATGAATAAATATCAGTTGGAAAATACAGCATATAACAATATACCGATAAAAAGGAATATGTCATATAGAATATGTAAATGCACTTGCAGTACTTGGTATTTATATATCAAACCAGACAGGATGGTATTATTACAGAGCTACTGTATAATACAAATATATTTATTTTAAATTAATCATATTAAATTAAATCTTCATATTCAATAAATATCTTCAATTATTTAGGAAGGATCATGTGACACTGAAGCCTGGAGTAATGTTGCTGAAAATTTAGCTTTGAATCACAATTAAATTACATTTTAAAATATATTCAAATAGAAAACAGTAATTTTAAAATGTAATAATAATTCACAATATTACTGTTTTTACTTCAATTCAGCCTTGGTGAGCAGAAGAGACTTCTTAAAAAAAAAAAAAAAAAAAAGTTTTTTAATTACTACAAACATTTGATCAATGTAAATGTTGACAATGCATCTACTACCCAACATAAAATATAGCATAAACACACCTCCCCTTATAGGAAAAGTGACATATTATTCTGTTTTGAATGTTCTTTGGTACTTTAGTACAAAAAAAGGAAAACTTACAAGGCCTTACAATGTGAAACTATAAGCTTTCCATCTCCTAACTTATCTTCGCACACAACTTTAAAATAGTAAAATATTGTTGGAAAGGAGGAATAATTTGAGAACCTCCTCCTCTAACACAATGTCATGATCTAAAGCAATACTTTGAGGATCTCAGTGTTATTATGGGATTGATCCACTCTTGACATCGTCACATATCATATCTTGACCTGGACACAGATGAAGAACTGGAACTACTTACAGTTTTTTATTAAATTGCCCACACGCTTTCTGAAACTATCTCTCCATTTCTCTAAACTCTACACACAAAAAACACACACAACATGCAAAACATCACACATCTGTTGCAAAAGCAAACTCTTCATTCAAAACTATTTGAACTCTCTACGCACAAACCATTAAATGATTGTCCACGTACACGACAAAAGATTTGAAACACTACTATATTGTATATTTTGCTTGTTCAGCAGTGGAGTGTACAGGAGTTTGTCAAAGCACTCTCACGTACATGCACACAAATACACTGTATATGCATGCACAATTGATAAACATTAGTTATTGAACTGAACTGAATCAACACTGAACTGACTTGAGCTGAATAATAGCACTATTTTCTTGTTAGTGCTGCTTTACAGCAAAATTTTTATTTGTTACTATTTTAAAGCTGCTTTAAAAGACCTATTGCATAAAGCGCTACAGAAATAAAGATGACTTGACTTTCATATTCAGTATATATTTACAAAATAAACAGAAATGCAAGAGTGAAAATTGTATTTCTCCAAAAACATTGAGTTTTGATTTCAAAGTGATCAAATTAGGTATATTTACACTATAAACATAAATGCATAGGGGTAGAAAATAAATTATTTATTTACAGAAACTTTCTATCTTAGGTCTTAACTTAAGAATTTTTTATTTTTCACAATTTCGTATTACAGAAGCAAATCTTAACTTGATTTAGGATTTGTGGCAGGGGGGGGGGGTGTGGTTTAGCGAGGTCTGTGACGGGAGAGAGAGTCGGGAGACAAGTAGGCATGTGCCGATATCAAATTTTGCGATTAATTGCCAAAGCTTTTATCACGGTATACGTTATCACGATATTGAAATTCGTTGCAAAAAAAGTGTTGTCATACTATAACAGGTTTATTAACTTTCTTATAACAAAAAGAACCAAACATTTAAATACATTAAAGCAATACACAAAAATGTGTAAAGTAAACAAATATTTAAAACAGATTAATGATGAGATTTGTTTACAAGGATTACCGGGGAAACGGCTGCATTTCTGCTGTTCTGTCAGCGCCCTCTGCTGTCAGAAAGTGAATGTGCGTTTCATTCTGGGCATGTCCTTCACTCGTTCCACCATGTGCTCGGATCATTGGGTTTTGTTTACATCAGTGTTTACATCAGTTTACTCTTTGACGTATTGTTCATTTTGAACGGTTGATGGGTAAAGTATTCTTAAAATGCATTCTAAAAATCTGAATAATTCGTAAGAAATAATTATTCACAGTATTTTGAAGTGCCCACGATAACAATATTGTGCATGTTCATTATTGAGGTATATCGTATTACCGTTTACCGGCACATGTCTAGAGACAAGTATGCCGTAAGTGGGTCAAGTGCAAATAATAAACACCTGTGTCTTGTTCCAGTGATGGGCGTGGAGAGACTGTTAAAAGCTGCCAGAGAGGAGGCTTAAGGCCCGGGTATACTTCACTTTTAAAATAGCAGCCCTGTCCGCGCGTCTTTCAAAGTATACTACACAACGGATGCGCGCGGATGATCGCGTTCGACGCATGCGCAGTACATTTTTTCCCTATGCTCTACCAGGCATTGGGGGGCAGCACTGAGTCCTGTTATCAACGGGACATTCGCTGGGCATGATCGGAGAAGAACTGTAGTGCATCCACCATTGCAAGAAGTTTGGAAGAAATACTGAAGAATCATAAACGATGGATTCTTCCATCGCTGTCTGCAAAACGCTTCATCCTTTCCAATATTTTTGCTTATCTCCCTCCATGAATTTGCCGCCCTAAACACGTCTTTGTACTCCTTCAAACATGAATTGTACAAATGTGGGTACTTTCTAATCTCTTCGCTCAAACGCTCGTCGAGTTCGCCGTCCATTGTCGTGTTTTTCACTCTTTTTTAAAGCGTGTTGTTTTTAAACCGGTCTTTGCACACTCTTCTTCGACGGCTGAACACTGTGCTCAATACTGTGCGTATTGCCACCTAGTGGACTCTTCTGTACTGCTGGCGCATGCGCTGTTGCATGCGGACCATCCGCGCGGTCTCGAAATTTGGGCTGCGCGCGGACGGGGTGTGCGGACGGCCGAAGTATACCCGGGCCTTTAGGGAGAGAGAGCAGCTGAGGACTCGTGTGCTGACGTTTTGAGAGCTCTGGAGAGTGCACCGGTTGTCTGGAACGAGACTGAGAACTGAGTTGAATGCCCTTTTGTTTTGTGTACTGAGAAAGAGAAAATAAACACACGAGTCCCAGCAAGCCGACCCTGCCTTCTTCCTTCCTCACAAAAACCTGAACTTTACTACAGTGGGGTCGAAACCTGGGAAGGAAGAAGCGACCGACGCCATGCAAACCCCGCCAGCATCCACACCGTTTGCGGACATCATCTCTTCCCTCGCGATCCTGCATCAGGAACAACACCAGGCCCTGCTCGACCTGCGAAGCGACCAAGAGCGCCACTTCCAGACGATTGTGCAGGGACAACAGGAGGACCGCGAGAGGTTCCGGAGCTGGATGGACCGGGAGGTTCGGACAGAGGTCCCAGTGATCCCGAGCCAGACCACCCACCTGCCGCTGAATTAGATGGGCCCGCAGGATGATCTGGAGGTGTTCCTCGATCTATTCGAGAAGACAGCGGAGGCGGCAGGTTGGGCTCGGGATCAATGGTCGATGAGACTGATTCCCCTGCTGACGGGGGAGTCCCAGACGGCAGCCCAACAACTACCTGTCCAGAACCTCTGGTCTTTGACGACCTGAAGAGGGCCATTCTGCAGCGGGTCAACAACACCGCCAGCGGTTCTGGTCGCTGGAGCTGGGCGAAAGTGGCCGACCCTTCGTGATGGCCCAACAGCTCCGGGACTCCTGCCGCAAATGGCTACTGGTTGAGGGAAGCGACGTCAGGAAAATCATCGACCTTGTGGCGCTGGAGCAGTTTGTCACTCGGCTTCCTAAAAGAACGACTGAGTGGGTCCAGAGCCACCGACCGACGTCGCTAGACTCAGCCATTGTGCTGGCGGAAGATCACATGGTGGCGTGTCCGGGGGTCAGCGGACCCTTAACATCTCTCTCTCTCTCTCCCCTTCTTCTCCTCTCCCTAAGCCTGTCCCTTTGCCTAGGTCCCGTCCTCCAATCCTGCCCGAGTTCCACCCCGAGGGAGGGGTGGGAACAGAGCAGACTACACGGGGGCAGCACGAGCTCCGATGTCCGATGGAAGTGGGGACAATGATCCGGGTTCCGGATGTCCCGCAGACTGCGCCCGGTCAAGCTGGCTGGTACCAGATACCTGTGAGTATTAAGGGGGGTACCTATCCGGCTCTGGTGGATTCAGGATGTAAACAAACCTTGATCCACCAAAGCCTGATTCAGCCCGAGGCATTGGATACAAGCCGCATGGTTCAGGTACGGTGTGTGCACGGGGATGTGGTGAAATATCCTGTAGTGTCAGTTGTGATTCAGTTTCTGTGTCAAAAGCATAGTGTAGAGGGGGCCGTTAATCCGGACCTCAGGCATCCACTGATTCTGGGAACCAGTTGGCCAGCTTTTAGGGAATTATTGGGACAATTATGTGCGGATGTCTCTTGTAAAATAGGAAAACAGGAGGGGGCAGCGGTCGTGCAGGTGGGAGAGACTGAACCGGGACCACTGAGTACTGACTCAGGGGAAACGAGCGGGATTGAGAGACGGATTCTCTCAGACCGCGATGACTTTCCCCTGGAACAGTCTCAGGATGAATCTCTGAAACACGCCTTTGAACAGGTCCGTACCATCGACGGCCAGTCTGTCCAGCCTGACTGCCCGCTGTCTTTTTCCTATTTTGCTATTATAAAAGACCGGTTGTATAGAGTGACACAAGACGCTCAGACAAAAGAAAATACAACCCAGTTGTTAGTACCAAAGAGCTGCCGGGAAATGCTTTTCCAGGCGGCTCATTGTAATCCCATGGCTGGACACTTAGGACAGGGAATAACACTGAATCGGTTAATGGCCCGTTTCTTTTGGCCGGGCATTCATGAGAACGTGCGCAGGGGGTGCGCGTCTTGTCGTGAATGTCAGCTGGTGAATCCGCCGGCCTCTCCAAAAGCGCCATTGCGCCCTCTTCCGTTGATGCAGGCCCCCTTCGAAAGAATTGGGATGGACCTCATCGGGCCATTAGAGCGATCTGCAGGGGGCATCACTTTGCATTAGTAATAGTGGACTATGCAACACGATACCTGCAGTAGCGCTCCGTAACATTTCGGCAAAAAGGGTTGCGGACGCTCTGTTTTGTTTAATCTCCCGTGTGGGGATCCCGAAGGAGATCCTCACGGATCAGGGCACGGCGTTTATGTCACGCATTTTAAGCGAACTGTACGAATTATTGGGCATTAAATCGATCCGTACCAGCGTCTATCACCCACAAACAGACGGACTGGTAGAATGTTTTAATCGCACGTTGAAAACCATGATTCGTAAGTTCGTTCACGAAGACGCCAAAAATTGGGATAAATGGTTAGAACCTCTGTCATTTGCTGTGCGTGAGGTCCCGCAAGCCTCCACAGGGTTTTCCCCCTTCAAGCTTCTTTACGGGCGTCAACCACACGGGGTGTTAGATGTCCTAAAGGAAACTTGGGAGGAAGGTCCTTCTGATGGTCGAAACGAAATTCAGTTTGTCATGGACCTGAGAACAAAACTCCACACTTTGGGGCGGCTTTCAATGGAGAATTTGTTGCAGGCTCAGGACAAGCAGGCCCGGAGAATTTTCACCGGGAGATAAAGTCCTTGTATTGCTGCCCACATCAAGCTCAAAATTACTCGCGAAGTGGCAAGGACCCTTTGAGGTTACACAGCGAGTCGGGGATCTTAATAATGAGGTGGTGCGCACGGACCGGGGCGGGTCACGTCAAATTTACCACCTGAATCTCCTGAAAAAATGGAGCGAGGCGGAATCAGTGATGCTGATGACGGTAATTGGGACAGAGGAAGATCTCGGGCCAGAAGTGATTACTAGCACAAAATCTATCGCTCTGGCCTCAGGGGGAGATCACCTTGCACCGTCTCAGCTCACTGATCTGGCCAAGTTGCAGGCAGATTTTGCGGACGTGTTCTCACCCCTTCCCGGACGTACGAATCTCATTCAGCACCATATTGAGACCAAGCTGGGCGTGGTAGTTCGCAGCCGGCCGTATCGTCTTCCTGAGCATAAGAAAAAGGTGGTTCAGAAGGAATTAGAGGCAATGCTTGATATGGGGGTAATAGAAGAATCACACAGCGATTGGGCCAGCCCGATAGTTTTGGTACCTAAAACGGATGGCTCGGTGCGTTTCTGTGTTGATTACCGCAAGGTGAATGCTGTGTCGAAGTTCGACGCGTATCCAATGCCGAGTATTGACAAATTGCTTGATTGGCTCGGCACCGCTCTATTTTATTCGACACTGGATTTGACAAAAGGATACTGGCAGATCCCCTTATCACCTTTATCCAAGGAAAAAACAGCCTTCACCACGCCGTTTGGATTGCACCAATTTCATTGTCACGCTTCCTTTCGGGTTGTTCGGGGCTCCAGCCACATTTCAGCGTCTCATGGACCGTGTGTTACGGCCGCATGCGCGTATGCCGCCGCCTATCTGGACGACATAGTCATTTATAGTAATGATTGGCGGCGACATATGGAGCATGTAAGCGCTGAGGGTGGCTGGATTGACGGCCAACACAAAGAAGGGTGCGATTGTGCGAGTGCAGGTTAGGTATCTGGGCATGCAGGCCGGACGGTTTTAGCGTGGTCTGTGACGGGAGAGAGAGTCGGGAGACAAGTATGCTGTAAGTGGGTCAAGTGCAAATAACAAACACCTGTGTCTTGTTCCAGTGATGGGGGCATGGAGAGACCATTAAAAGCCGCCAGAGAGGAGGCTTAGGGAGAGAGAGCAGCTGAGGACTCGTGTGCTGACGTTTTGAGAGCTCTGGAGAGCGCACCGGTTGTCTGGAACAAGACTGAGAACTGAGTTGAATGCGTAGACCGCGCCCTTTTGTTTTGTGTACTGAGAAAGAGAAAATAAACACACGAGTCCCAGCAAGCCGACCCTGTCTTCTTCCTTCCTCACAAAAACCTGAACTTTACTACAGGATTCTTATCCTATCTTACAAAATCTCATTTTATCTGTAGTTAGGAAATCTTAAACTACTCCATCGACTTTGGTAATCAACTGTCAGCTCTGTTACCACGGAACGAAAACGCGCAAACTGCTTCTGAGGTAAGGGTTGCCAACATTCATGCATTTGGCGTGAGACGCACGCTTTCAGTTTCAGGCCCTGTCTCACGCTCTCACTCTGCCCAAGTAAATCTCACGCCAAATTGCCAAACCTGCTTTTAATATGAAACAAAGTGTAAGCTTCTAAAAATATTGAAGTTTTAATATGAAATTCAAACAATAAATACCGCTTTGGCGCACTTAATGTGGCGTAACAGTTTTACTTAGCCATTGAAAAACAAGAGTTGCGACCTTTGATCTATATAAATGATTATATAGATCAATGGTTGTTGGAACATGCTTTATATCTTTCATGCTTTCATCATGTCTCCCGGCGGAGCGTGCGGTTACGTGGTTCATGGAGTTCTCGATAGTTCTAAACAAACCAGCGCTGTCAATACATTTGAATAGACAACAGCTTCACTATACAGGTATTTACAGCAATTTTTGGTAAACAGTACAGCATAGTGTGTATTGATTATTACGTCAACCACATTTACAGTATCATTTTATTATGGAGAGTGATGGAGATGCAACATTGTTAACATTAATGTTTTTCTTGTATTTAGCCCTCAGGTATTCCTTACTAATTGGTCACACTGATACTCACACTCATAGGTGGTCAAATGTGACCATACACCTTAACTATTTTTCAGTTAAATAAATGTTCTATATTTTAGTTCAATAATATTTATTGAATATTTTGAGGAGATCTTTTGGTACTAAATACTATTTGTGCAATAATTATGGTCCGTTAATGACCACTTAAAATACTTTTCTTCTAATATCTTTATTATTTATATTACAATTAGTGTAAAATAGTTAAAATAGAGAATTCCAATGCAAAGAGGCAAATTAGAGTCATTTTGTGGCTGGAAAAATAATAATTCTCATTTGTAATGCCATTACCGTGCCTGTATGGCTTTTAAATAAATATATCTATATCTAGTCTAGTTGCTCAGAAAAGTATTGCAGATCATAACTGCTTACATATTTTAAGGTTTTGCTTTTTAATAAATATTTAGACATGATCAAACACTAGATTTCTTTAAATGTGAAATTTCAAAACGTTAATAACTTACATCCTAATATTTTTAATGATACCTATATAATAATATAATAATGAATAATGAATATATAAGCACACACAAGTGAATATTAATGAATGCGATTGCGAGCACATTTAATTTAACCCAAGAAAAGTTTAAAATCGTGCTAAAAAGGCTAACTTATTTTTCCTTATATGTACATTGGATATGAATTGATACTGAATCAAGATCGAAATCGATATATTTGTGCCAATTAAATTTTAATAAGCTCTGTTGGAAAGTTAAAGACACTTGAAGAATGACCGGTAGTGCTCAGTGACGGCTTGTTGGCTTTGAATAAGCAACCTGTAGCGGCGAAAAACTACATATTGTGGCTTTAAATGAACAAATTAGGTAGCATATAAAAGTTTTCACACATCACTGGGTGTAGGTAATCGGGAAATGATTGTGCCATTAAGTGGTTTTCAAATGAAACACAAGGGCTGTTTTGAATGATGTGTATAATGTAGAAAACTGTGTTTAGAGTTTTGCAAAAAGTTTGTTTCACAATTGAATGTAAAGCAGATAATGTGCTTGCAGTTTTGCAGACTTACATGAGTGAATGGTTTCACTGAGTGGGCCTAAAGAACCAATTTTTACATGAAAGCAATAAAAACAAAACCTTTATATTGTGTGATCATTCTAATGTTAATTCTACATAATGTTTGAAATGTTCCTTAGACTGCAGTTCTAAAAAATATAATTTTTTATGCAAAAGTTACAATATTTCCTATGATTCAGTGAGGATCCTGCTCTGCTGAATGTCAGTGTGGAGGGAGAGAGGGCCTAACTGTGCTGTACAGAGATTGTTTATTTTAAGTGTCTGATTCCAGGAAGGGCCAGATATTAAGGCAGTGTGTGTGTGTGTGAGTGAAACATGGTGTTGGAAAAACAGCAAAGGGTGGATAAAGTGATGAGACTGAGAGAGATGAGATACAAAAGAGAGAGGGATGGAATGATGTTCTTGGAAAGAAAGGGAACACTCAGAAATAGTGTCCATTTGATGCTACATGAGCCATACAAATGCCTTAGGGGTCCTTTTAAAACAAGGTTGTGTTTTACCCTTTGAGATTAAGGGTTTTTTCAAAGTTTCACATTCAGTTCAAAGACCTTCAGATTCATTCATCATTGTTACCTTGAGGACTTGAGAAGGCGCGCTGTGTTTGTGGTTTATGTGTCGGTGTATAAAAGTATCACACCAAGGCATTGCGTCCCACTACAGTGTTCAAACATAATGTGTATAATTAACATGAATAATGTGTATGCTGGTTGTTAGGCACAAAGTGTTGCTGTGGGGGCCTCTGCTATAGCCGAAACCCCAACGGGATGATCCAATTTCTTTGCCTGCGATACAGCACCTCCGAAAGCTTAAACACTACCAGATGAAACCTCGCAAAAAATGGAGGAGAGCTGGTGTGTGTGTGTGTGTGTGTTTATTCAGGGGGGAAGGGTGCAGATCACCTATGAGCACACATTTTCATTAAGGTTTAGCATGCATTAGAACTAAGCATATGTCCCTGTTGCATATGTACATTTTGTTGAAAGGATCACATCAGGAGGAATCAGCATTTTCTTTATCTATTTAATTAAAAGAGCTGTACTATGAATACATACTGTAGGCCTAACTTTTAGAGCTCCTCCCAAGTCCATAAACATCATATAGGCCAGGCCACATTTCAGCTAAACCGCAAAAAACGGCTCGTTTTGTATCTCTGCAAATTCTGACTTCAGACAGTCACAGATGAGTAGCTTTTGTGCACGTTTACATAATAATGCATAATAATGCCAGTCATGGTAAAAATTAATCATATTAAGAGTATTATTAAGAGAAACTAACCTGATAATTTCAGTCTGATTTGATCAGTTTGTGTGGTGCATTTCACTGTGTATTGTAAACCTGATAAAAGATAATGCTCACTTTATCGTTGTCGTGAAAATGAGCGGCCACAACTTTTTAAGTTGTGATAGTCTTTTCTTCCCTATTGTGACGTATGTCCGAGTGAAACGGCTTCTCGAACAAGAAAAATTAAGGCTGGATTTGATTTTGTTTGTTGTGATTTGCTAGCCTGATGTCGTCATACTCAATTCTAGTCAGAATTTGAGTCTGATACTGCTCCGTTGGGCTGTGATTATGGGGCGTGTTTCAACCGAACCAGGAAAGACCTCAATTGGATAGACCTACAACCAATCAGAGCAACGGAGCGACGCATAACGTTAGTTGTCAAATGTCAACAGAACTCAACTGCACTGTGTTGCCAAGTCCGCGGGTTGATGTGACAACAATTATGTGATATACAGACCCAGGAATGCGAAATTTAGCAGGCAGCCCTGCCAAAATAACACATATTTTACCCCCCAAATGGCTTTTTTTCCCGGAGAATAGACCGTAAAAATAATATGGGCATATTCAGACGTTGGCAGCTTCACGTGTCTTCACTAACTTCCACTGAAGAAAAGTGAAGCGAATATGGCGCTGACATCTTGCGCAGATTTGGGACGAGTCTGCACAGTAGTGACCGCAGTCTGCGCAGTAGAGAGGAGGAAGTAGAGGCGCGATATCAAAAGCCTGCCCACACTCTCGCAGATGCAGAAAAATTCATTATGTCTGTGTGAAATAAACAGTTATGGAAATGTAGAAATTAAAGCTAAAGCTCCGAAAATCCTGAAGAAAGTTAGTTGGTGCCTCAGTGACAACTTCACTCAGAGAAACCGTAAATCTCAGCTGTCAATCATGACGTCACACCCCCGGTTTTTATAGCATCAAAGAACTAACTAAAACCAAACTTATTTAAAAAACGAACACTTGAAATGAAATCAGCATGATAAAAAAACTGCCTAAAATGACAGAAACCATCTTTGGGGAAAATATTTGAAGTGTAATTTGATTGTTTAGTTTGTCGAGACGTTTTGGCTTCAGTTTTCAACACGAGTGCGGCAGGCTTGGTTGGCGCATACACACTATTATTGCAATACTCCACCTGACCTGCAGAGAGCAGCACTGAGTAGTTGCATTGTCTGCAAGACATAGAGGTTAAAGAACTAATCTGACTGGCAACTGCTCTGACTGTTTGGCTAATGCTAATAATCGGAATTATCGTAAATACTAGTTTCCTAGTTTTAAAAAATTGGACCTGAACGCTTGTCTGGCTATCACCATACCAAGCTCAATCTTTTAAGATTGAACATTGGTCTGGGGAGTCTGCTCTGTATTTTCTACTGCACGAGGCGTGATCAACGGGCATAGTTCAAATGACTCTGTATGCAATTGGAAAGTCCTTCAACCAATCAGACCACAAGAGGCAAGATCAATGGGCATAGTTCAAATGACTCTGTATGCAATTGGATAGTCCTTCAACCAATCAGACCAAATATCCATCGCTTCTCTGTTTTTCATTGTGTTAAATCCGCCAATAGCACGCCAGGTGGATAAGCCGGTTTGTGATTGGTCCCCGCAAATTTGTAACAGAAGCAGGATAGTAAAATATGTACAGGTTTACAGCCTGAGCTGCAGGGCGATATCAAATCGCCGGCAGATCGGGCTGGGTTTACCCAGTCTACCTGAACGCCCTCTCAAGTAAAAACTTGAATGCCATGAGCTCGTAATCACGACTTCAGAAGTGGAAAGTACAAAATTTCCGATAGCACGTGAAGGCAGCATAACTCTGATATTGACCTCAAGGAAGAAAATAAAATGATAAAAACACAAGTCTTTAAGGGTGCAGATAATAGAAATGATACACTGAAAGAAAAAGAGTAGGAGAAAGTGTAGCAACTCAATCCAGTATTTTTGGCACAAATACTCCCTGATCTGTTCTGTGGGAAACTGAACTGGAGGGAAATATTATGTATCAAGAAGGAATGTTTCCCTGGGCAACCCCGCCATCAACTTCCTTTTCATAATTCTATCGAGGAGAGGGCACAGAATAGACATCAGATACCTCAACAATCAGGGTGATCTGCTGAGACAGCTCTTTACACAGGTAAACATTGTTAACACCTTGAAAAACATAGGTTAAAGCTTTGTTTGTGAGCTGAGTATCGATACAAATTCAGGTAATTGTATCTCAAGAGACTGAAAGACTTTTCCTATAATGGGTGTGCAGTTACCTGGGAAAACGTGTTTCTTTCAGGAGGTTGAGGGCACCTGGGACACACAGTAGGTAACAGATTTCCACAAAAATGTGCTCAAAATGTTCATCACAGAATGTTCATCACATAACCAAATAGGCTTGACTGTGGGTGACCATAAATCTTCAAGGTGTGGCCATATTCAGAGAACCTGTGGGTTCTTTTGTTAAAGTTGCCATGTATTCAAAATGGACAATGAAAACAAGATTTTTGTATCTTCGTTTTATTCAGCCTACAGCGCGAGCTTCACATTAAGGATTTCCTGAAAACGATTACTTCTCTGAGGCATGTGGAGTTTCTGCTCGAGGGCGCCCTCTGGCTTCCAGTATGAATTAAACTTTTGGGTAGAAAATGAGAAAAATAATACTTCTAAATAAATTTATATGACAATCCATATGTTTTTCTTCAATGTACAGGAGTTTTAATCCCCACAGTGGATGCATAAGAGGCTCATATATCATATTAAAGACACTTTAAGAAATTGATATCACAGATAAAAAGCACATATTTTTATTATAATATATATATTTTTCCAATAAATCCTTAGACCTTTCTAATGATTTTTAGTCATAGGCTGTCTGCATACTAACAGGTAACCCATCATTTTCTTTGTAAAATAAGCTTTTTGTAAAATATAATAATAATTATTATTATTATACTGTTATATTTATTTTTAAATGCTATTTAAAAATTTTAATAATGAAAATGTTATTGTAATAGTAATATTTCTTATTTTTATTTAGCAATAATAATAATAATAATCATAATAATTATTAATATATTTTTAAAAAATCGCATTTTAAATTGCAATCGCAATTTTAACCAGAATAATCGCAATTAGATATTTTCCCCAAATCGTGCAGCCCTAGTGGAAACCCATCTCAGACTATGTAGAAACGCTCACCCTCCAGTCTACCAGAGTATGTCGATTTACCCTTATTAGCTGATGGTCGATGATCCTGATTATGTTCAAAATGGACACATTTCTACTGTAGCTCTACTTTCTGAGAAAACCTCAGACTGAAATCTACATTGATCTATTGATGTTTTCAGTCTGTGGAAAAACTAATGATCAGGTGTTTTCAATCTCATCTGAAAGGAGCAGTGTTGGGAGTAACGCATTAAAAAGCAACATGCCTAATTTAATCAGATTACTTTTTGATGTATCAAGTAAAGTAATGCATTACAGGTAATGTGCATTACATAATCAGATTACTTTTTGATGTAACAAGTAAAGTAATGCATTACGTAATCATTACTTATTTGATATAACTGCAAATAACATTCTAATAACACAAATACATTTATTTAAAAAGTTGCTGCAAGAACAGTCACAGTAATAGTATGGATTTTAAACGAATATAGCTAGTGATGCATGATGCTCAATTAGTGGACAGATGTTTATTCAGAATTTGCTCCCAATCTAAAATCAATACTTGGAAAATTGAACAATGATATGACCCCTTAGATGCAACTTGATGCTAATTTTTACCTGCAATAGTCTCCTAGGATAGAAGGAATGGATTGATATTTTGTAGCAACTTGGCATTTCAATGGCTTGACACTTGGTGGCAATGTATAGCATGATGCACCAATGTCCATTATAGAGGTTGATGTGCAACTATGCCATCAAAACCCATGGATATGCTAGCAATAGCAAACAACGATCCAATCAATTCCCACTGGAAAAAATCAAGTCCCGCCCTACAATTTTTCTTGTTTGAGAAGCTGTTTCACTCTGATACGTCACAATAGGGAAGAAAAGACCATCACAACTTCCGTTTCATGCCGACTTTAAAGGTCCCATGGCATGACATTTTCATTTTATGAGGTTTTTCAACATTAATATGAGTTCCCCTAGCCTGAATATTGTCCCCAAGTGGATAGAAATGTTGATCGGTGTAAACCCGAGTTCTGGCTGTCTCTCTCTGCCTTTGAGAAAATGACAGGCCAGACGAGCCAATCCTGAAGTCTCCTGTTTTGACGTCCAAGCAGGAACGGTTACCTCCCTTTCCTCCGCCCAGAGAATCTGGCACGCCCATGCAAACACTCGAGAGATCATTCCTTGTGAACGAGTGAATGCAGGCAGTTTCTCAGTGTTTGGATGTACAAATGAAAACAGAAGTCTTTTTTCAGTTCCTTCTGATCTGTGATCAGTAATTTCTGATGTGTAGCTAATTATTTATTATTCGTGCACACAATGCGGCTTCTCTCTCTCCAGACAGAACGGTGTTTTCGTGTTTTCTATCTTGTGAGTCAGTGTTTTTGTACGTCCTCGTCGCGTCTACCGGTTCTAAAATGTGCATACAGTCATGAGTTTCTGCTCAACATCGGCCTCACACACGCCGAAGCTCGGGCTGCACTGGCCGTTGGCCTTCAACATCCCCGACCCCCAGTACTGCATCTGGCCCACAGCGGAGGCACCAAACGCGGCGTGAGATTAAGCAGAAGGGGGGTAAGCATGAGCGTATCCGGGCTAGCCAGCCTAGCCCCACAATAAACTGGATTACATTCGATTACTGCTGTTGTGTCTTTGTTTGCGCTGTGTACTCAACGCGCGTCACTGACGCTTTTATTTTATTTGAAAAATAATGCTATTATCAACACTTACTTTTAACTCGTTCATCTCGACAGCTGTAATGGTACTTTGCATGTGTTACACAGTTGGTAATAATGATGAAGACGGACTCGGTGTGACTGGGACTCGTGTTTATTCAGAACTCTCAGATACAAACACAATAAACTCGCGCTGACTGACAGCGCTCTCATAACTCAGTAGGTACTATAAATAACTTTGTTAGCGATCGCTGAGCTCCGTCTCTGGTACGTTAGTGATGTCCGGTTCGCGAACGATCTTTCTTTTGAACCTGTTCTTTTTAGTGAACCGAATCAGTTCACCAAATCGGACTGAATCGTTCTAGATGTCAGCCAATCACAACAGTGGGCGTTTTTACTGAAGTCTCACAGCAGACACGCCTCTTGAAGCAGGGCATTCAGCCACAGGGCAAACAGCAGTATTGAAAAAATGCCTTTTATTTCTAAATTATGACATTTTATGATGTAAAAGTCATACTAACAATATAAGTACACCTCAGGAAACATTATAAAATAATAGAAAAATGCCATGCCATGGGACCTTTAACTAGTGTGTAAAGCTTGGTTTAGCATCTGGTTATTTCTGTACAATATATGTTCTCCTGTACAATAAACAACTCTGGAAAAAATGAAGAGACCACTTAACATTGATTTCTCAATGTTAAGTGGTCTCTTAATTTTTTTTACAGAGCTGTACATTCTCAAGAAATTCCTAAAACAGACATGCTTCTTGTGTTGTATTGCAAAACTTTCATTCACAGACAACCTGTTGTAATGACAAATACATCTGAATTTTGTCCTAAGAATGACTTTTGCACTAATATACGAGTAATTCTCAGGAGACCGTGGCATTTGTGGCTTTGCTGTTACTGTTAAAATTTCAAGAAAAAAATGGGGGTCCAAAGTATCACTGCCCTAACCAGGCAGGAATGTTGAAGGAGTTTAAGATCAGTGCATTGTCAAGCACATTATTTACCGTTAGTTTTCTTGAGCCAAGAACTCTATTGTTTAACTATTGAGCTTGACAAGGCAATGTGTACACATAATGAAATATTGATAAAAATGATATGTATGAGGAATTTCCCTCTGTTTGAACTACAGTACATGGTCATTTTTAATACAACCTCCCTAAATGATGTCACAAAGATCAGTATTCTTAAAGGAGGATGTCACAGCAAAACATGGGTGAACGAAAAAATGTCAGGACAAGGACAAATTTGGTATTTAAAATATTGTGTTCTGAAGTCGTGATTACGAGCTGGGCGGAAAGAACAGTAATTGTGGAGGACACCAGGTTTATTCTTGCCTATTTTTGGGGAAATCTTATTAAAGCCAAAATGATTTTTAGCGTCCCATTCACTGACAACAATATAAACATTCACTTCGCTTTCTAGATAGTCAGCTTGCTGATGATTCTGGAATTTCGGTCAAATACAGGCTATTTTCACTGTACAATACGCTTAGTCGTGGCCTAAAGATTAGAGAGTCGGACTTGTAACTGGAAGGTTGCCGGTTCGAGTCTCAGGTCCGGCAGGAATTGTCGGTGGGAGTGAATAACCAGCGCCCTCCTCCACCCTCAATACGACGACTGAGGTGAGACCCTTGAGCAAGGCCCCGAACCCCCAATTGCTCCCCGGGCGCCGCAGCAATATGGCTGCCTACTGTTCCGGGTGTGTGTTCACTACTGTGTGTGTGCACTTGGATGGGTTAAATGCAGAGCACAAATTCCAAGTATGGGTCACCATACTTGGCCACACGTCACTTCACTTCACTTCAAATGATTATTCATATAGCCTATGTAAATATGCATGACGTAGCTGTTGTGGAAAAAAAATAATAAAGAACACCGGTCCCAGCAGCCATGTTTAAAGTTTATGGCACGCCCAACTTGGGAACTTTGGTATCAAAATTATCCCCAAGCTTCCCAGCGGTAAATATGACTTGAGAAGGCGTTCAGGTCCAATTTTGAACTAGGAAACTGATAGCATGTGAAGGCAGCATAAATTCAGTATCAGTTCAGTATAGGGACACATATGACACACAAATGGCAGTGTTTCCTAAAAATGCCCTATATATCACCTTGTAAACATGCATGAGTGTGTGTGTGTTGGCAGCAAATTAGACGTTGACAGTTAACGCTGTTGTAAAAAATTCCATTAACCCAACTGTCAATCCAAGTGACGGACATTCCTTGGCTGCACACACTGTGAATTTTACACTTCACATCCCCAGAGGCACTGAGTGCCAACACACCCATTGGGGGGGCATGTACCCACACAAATAATCATATAATACTGGAACAACAACTGCATGATCTAATGTTAGTGTAAAGTTGTTTAAAATATAGATTCAAAATATGTTTTACTGAGGAAGGTTTGTTGAATTATGTCTCTTTGCCATGTACCTATAATCATATGTGGTATTCCAGATACCAAGAATTCTGGATCCTTCCTCCTCAAAATCCTACTGTATTCTCAGAGATACTGTAACCCACCCACCCACCCACCCCCATCACCTTCCAAATGCCCTTACTGAGAAACATCCCCCAATCCCCAGGAAAACAAACAAAACAGGAGAAGTGGATGTGGGATGGGGCGTTTCCCTCACCCTGAAGAATGAAGCGGTATCCAGTTTCATCTGGAGAAGAAGGGAAGAGATCTTGTGTTTTGGTGCATCTCAAGGCTTCCTGTTGTCCCAGAGGCAAGGTGGCAAACTTCACACCATCCGCGATTATATCCTGTTTTTGTAGGCCACTTTTGTTCTTTTTCTTTCTTAAAAGAAATGTTTACTCTTTCACCATCATAGACCCCATTGATTCTTTTGTTCACCATTTTCTATCGTTTTCCTTGCTCTTCCATCTTAGATTCGAGCTACACACTGAAACCATTAATGGACTCGAGACACATGGAGGGCTACTCACTCGAGGCCTGTTTTTGTAGTAAATTATGCTTCTATCAGTTTCAACTACTTGCTAACAACTGTTTTGGGATAAATATCAAAGTGTCGCCAGGGCTAAGACACAAGTCACCATTTGAGCAAACAAAATCAAGCAAATGAAAGCAGCTTTTAAAAATCTAATCACTTTATTAAGTGAAATTGAAAAAGGCCTTAAAACAATTAATCTGCTTAAATACATCATACATCTTTTGACAGAAATGTGATATTTACAAATAATGAAATATGGTAACATTTCCTCCTGTACATACCTCTTAGCTAAACATTTGTAATTCTGTCAGTCACTTTCACAATCTCTAAGGCCTTTAAAATGCTGGAATATTAAATTACTTCATGAGACCTGACTTGATATGGCAACATGGATGAATAAGCAACTCGTGGCATTAAATTGAACTAGTTCTAAAATCTAAATAAATGGCCATGTGCAACCAGATACTAAAATATGTACTCTATGAGAAAATGACCAAAAATGTGGTAAAAACAAAACAAGAGAGACATTCATTCAACAACAGAAATTGATCCGTACGGCAAGGCACAAGACTAAATTGCAGACATTTCTAGCCGCCGTCGGGTGAAGAAATCACGGCATAAAAACTCCTAATAACATCAGTATGGAAGATAAGAATTGTGCCATCTTTTCCATTAAAATCATTAGTAGGGTTTCCAAGGCTTACGTTTTTAGTCCATTAGAGAAATGCATGTTCTTTGGAGCTGTGCTTTTTCAAAAGTGTTGGCAAAGTCTGGGCACTTTGTATGTCGCTTTAAATGAGAAAAGAATCATGCTGGGCTCACACAGCAGTGTCTTTTACCGGCAGCATGGTTCAACGTAGCATGTGTGACCTGATCGCAGTTCACGTTTCCTTTCAATATTGACCTGTAATTCTCACATGCAGTCCACAAAGTTCAGTTCACACTGTTGTCTCCCCTTGGTTGTTGCCCAGCCTTTTGTAAAACCTTCGCCACGACTGTACAGTCTTTCCAGACCAGATCCAGAATCCTGATGTGATTCCTACGATCATAGTCATGAGGTACTTGATCATAAACACCGTGAAATCAGGCGACATGGGCGCAAAGTTGTTGGCTGGGCACGGCACGGCAAAGTGTTTGCACGTCTGCATGTGCCAGGTTTTTTCCCACTGTTCACGGAACGCCTGTTCGTAGAAGTAACATGCAATGACGATGGTAGCCGGAACGGTGTAGAGGACGCTGAAAACGCCAATCCGCACCATCAGCTTCTCCAGTTTTTCTGTCTTGGTGCCGTCGTGCTTCATGATGGTACGGATGCGGAACAACGAGACAAATCCAGCTAGAAGGAAAGACGTTCCGATGAAGAGGTAAACAAAGAGGGGGGCGAGGACGAATCCACGCAGGGAGTCAACGTTGTAGATGCCCACGTAACATACGCCGGTCAGCACGTCACCATCCACTTGTCCCAAGGCCAGGATAGTGATGGTCTTCACAGCGGGGACGGCCCATGCTGCCAGGTGGAAATATTGAGAGTTGGCTTCGATAGCTTCATGGCCCCATTTCATTCCAGCAGAAAGAAACCAGGTGAGAGACAGGATCACCCACCAGATGGAGCTGGCCATGCCAAAGAAATACAGGATCATGAAGAGAATGGTGCAGCCCTCCTTTTTAGTTCCTTGTGCCACAGTCCTATAAGCATCATCCCTGAACTTATCAATGCAGACCACCTTATCCTCCAGCAAAAACCCGGCTGCATAAGCCACCGCCACCATGAAGTAACACCCGGAGAGGAAGATGATGGGGCGTTCCGGGTAACGGAACCGGCGCATATCCACAAGGTAAGTGAGGACCGTGAACAGGGTACTCACACAGCACAGGATAGCCCAGATTCCCACCCAGAGCCGACCAAATCGGACCTCTTCCTCCTTGAAGTACATCAGCCCATGTGACATTTTGTGCTCGCAAGGGGCGCCACAGTTTTTCGCCCCCAAAAACTGGTAATTGAGGTAGGAAAGGACTGTGAGTTGAAGAGGGCAAGTGAAAGCCTGACTGTGGCGTGGCAGATGCATGCGTGGAGTGAAGGGGTCTGGTACATGTGGCATGGGGTCAGTCGTCGGGATGTCAGGGTCTGATTTGTTCTGTCCCACGCAGATCTCTCCAGCTCCATGCACGGGAAAGTTCTCACAGCGGAGTCGTTCAGGCCACTGGAAGCCAAACTTGTTCATAAGGGCCTCGCACCCTTGTCTTGCACGCTCACACAAAGAACGACAGGGTGGAATTGCCTGTTCTAGAACTGTGCACACTGGCGCATACATGGAACAGAGGAAAAACTTCAAATCTTGAGAACATTGAACCTTGACCAGGGGGTAAAACTGGTGCACCTCCAGTCCTGCGTCCTCCTGGTTGGTGTGTCCCAGAAGGTTTGGCATGATAGTTTGGTTATACTGTATGTCTGTGCACAGGGGGATAGATATGGGCTGGCAGAACCCGTGGTCTGGGATGAATATACCCTTCTCTCCGTGATACTCGGCTGAACACAGTTCAAGCAGAAGCATTGTGATGAACATGTAGCATGCTTTGTGAATACACGGACCGTCTTCCCATACCGCCATAATTGTTGCCTGGAAAACACAGAAATATGGAAAACCGTTTTAACATTTATTCCTCATACAACTAGTAGTACCTATTTTTATGTTTCTAGTTCCTATTTTGACTACTATTAAGAAATCCATCCAATTTCACTACAAATCATTGAATACACATATTTTTCGAAATTATCTATTCAGTTAGTCATTATCCAAATAGCAGAAACATTGTTACTTGCAGCAAATCTTGGATGCAATTCCTAGGGGGTTTACATAGCAACTATTCACTTCTGACTACAATGCATTATATTTGTTGCTAGTACCCATTTTAATTTTAGTATTAACTATTCATTAGGTAGTAGTACTTAATCCTTAACTATTCAAATTTACTAGTATCTAGTCTCAGTTGTTTTCTTAGTACCAGCGTTTCTAGAAACATATCCATCATCTCACTGGTAAAATGTTTTATTGTAACTATAAAGTAGCCAGTCTTACTAGTTATTACATATGAAACAACTAACTTCTGAGCTAGTGCACTGTAACTAGTGAGACAGAAAAAAGTTACTAGTTAAATTAAAGACCAGCCCCTAGAATTCAGTAGCAAAATCTGCAATTTGTTAACAGTAACAATGGTAATGTTACAACGTCAGTATGGGCTTCGTCACTAGTA
This sequence comes from Romanogobio albipinnatus, assembly GCA_023566225.1. Classification (NCBI taxonomy): domain Eukaryota; kingdom Metazoa; phylum Chordata; class Actinopteri; order Cypriniformes; family Gobionidae; genus Romanogobio; species Romanogobio albipinnatus. The sequence continues at coordinate 41,605,329 of CM042250.1, read as the reverse complement.
GCAAATTAAGAACTACTAGTATGCCGTGATTAAGTACTAGAGAACAATTAGATAAACACTAGTCACTACTGGAATAAGTGTCCCTAATTAACCATTTAAAGAGTCACAATTGGATTACTTAGTAGCAATACAATAATACAAAACATAAAATGTATAGTAGTAATACAAGTTTAAATAAAACGTGAAAACGAGTTTTGGGAAAAGTTTCAAACAAAGGAGTGTTTCACTGACTAAGAATAAGTGGTAATATTAATATATCTACACAGATAAAGCTCTAAAAAGAGACTTAATCTATTGTCGCATGGAAACCGGACACAAACAAATGTACACTTACTGGAATTGAATTGTTCCGCGAAACTTCGGCTTGTGCTATAATGTGTTATTCCTCAACCCCGATCTGTAGCTCCAGACGTGACCGATCACTCGTACAAGGCGAGTCTCAAACAAACTATCCTCCGGTTCAGAGTCTTGCGTTCAGGTATTCATAACCACTTTTTTCGAGACTCCTCCACATATTTCATCATCAGAATTCCCAAACATCTGCCTCCTTTTACACTCGGCCCTCCTCTCCCTTAAAACAATGTAAGAAACTTTCTCCGCCACTCCTGTTGAATCTGCAGCTCTATCTCTGTAAAGTTGATACGCTGACTCCACATTGCCCCACAGTAATGATAAAACGGTTTCAAGCAGCCCTTCATTCACTGTCCTCTCAACGGGGCGCCTTGAAACCCCATACCTTCCGACCAATGGGAAGTGTGTTTTTCTTAACGAAACGTTCCTTATTGGATCGGAAAGGATATTTCAGGAAAAAAAGGTGGGATACTGGGATTGCGGTGTCTCTTTATTGGAAAATTGGAGACAAAGTGAAAGCTTTTTCGCGAAGGTGTTTTAAAATATCTTGAAAATTTGGTCGCATTTGAATGGGACACATTTTAGTTTTTTTTTTGTTAGCGATGCAAGAACTTTAGAAATAGATGTTTGTGTTGTAAAACTAATAGATTTATAGCAGTAACTCCTCAACTGAATGTGATTTCTGCCACATACATCATAAAGCCATTTGGTGATGAAGTGGGAGCCGGACTGAATTATTAATCTCAAACAAATATAAGAGGACATTCTTAACTTGTGAAAAGTTAAGTTTGGTGATTTGTAACCTGGAAATGGGCAGAAAGCCTGTGCATGTGTATTTATGATGAATGAGGAATCTGTTATGAGAAAACGCTGGCCAAGGAAGGGTAGAAAGCCATAGGCCAAAGCAATGACATTCTCCTGCTGTAATGTCCATATTTATTGTGATGTTTATTGCTCAGAGTTGTTGATAAATCTCAGTGGTATGTGAGCTTTGGAGATTTATACAGCCAGAAACACATATGATGTCGAAATCAGGACAAAAGCATATGGTAACCCACTACAATATTCTTTTTTTTAACCCTATAACTGTCTTAGCCAAAAGCAAGGCGTATAACAGATGCTTTTGAGACAGTATTACGCAAAGCAGTTTTCAGACATGCTTCAAATAGTTTTTCCATTTTTTTGGTGCACCTATAATTGAATAGCATGGATGTGTGCCTGACGAAGTGTAAATAATCCTGATCAATGACTCTAAAGTTTATCATTATGTCTGTTCTTATTTTGCTTATCCACGTTTCTGGCAGAAAGATGTTTGGAGTTAATGTCTATTATACAAACATTTGTCTTCCTTTCACATTCACCTGAATATTTTATCCATCTGTCAGCATTCTTTATCTCTTTGCTTTGTCATTAATTAATTACACAAACACACAGTATATTCAATATCACTTTAAACTGATTCATGGATCTTTGTGAACTCAGGAATGGACTCACATCTGAAAGATGCAAAGCAGTATGGATCTCTTTAAATTGAGGGGAGCAAAGGCTTTTCTGCTGATCTTTTACCAAAATATGACATTTGTAGCCTTTAAGAATACATTAAAGTGAAGCTAGTAAGAGTTTTTGATCTTACACCAGGCCATAAGAAGCACTATATCAATATTCCACTCAGATTATATAGTTAAACCTGACACTTAATTACTGCAATGTTTATCTCCTTTCTTTCTCCATTCTTTCCTCTCACATGCACACACTCTGACAACAATTTGTCGTTCCTAACACTGTATTGTGGCTTTCATGGTGCCAAAGAAGCATTTGGTTTTCTTTTGCTGTGTGAGAGAGGTGAGACACTTCACGCAATTCACATCTGTTATGCCTAAAATAACTAATTCAAGATATAACGATTGGTAAAATAAAAAATATCTTTAACAAAAGGCAAATCTAACTTGAATTTGAAAAAAAAACTAAAAAACATCTCAATTGCTGTGTATAGTAACTCCTGTTTCACGATATAGACATTTAGTGTATCAGTCAGAGCATCTTGCAGTGTGAAAGCACAATAGACACAAGCTGCTCATGTATTTAGTGTGAAACGGGCCTAGCATTAACCTAGCCTGGCTCCAGATCATGTTAGCTTGAGTGTTCACTGTATTTCCACCGGGGGCTAAAATTGTCTTCCATGTCCGTTTTAAGCGCGAGATATGTAAGTAGCTAAACTAAACATTTCAAATTTGACAGCTGCTTCTTTAAGTCAGAAATGTTAAACAAATGACAAAAATATTCAGGCAAATGAATAAACTTTTGTCTAATTTCGCCATTTTTAATTGAAATAGGCCTATGTAATGTAATAGAGCAACCATTGACTACCATAGTAGGGAAAAAATACTATGGTAGTCAATAGTTGCTCTCTCTGCTTAGTTACAAACATTCTTCTAAATTTCTTCTTTTGTGTTCAGCAGAACAAAGTGAGTAAATGATGACAGAATTTTCATTTTTGTGTGAACTATCCCTTTAATAAAGCTGTTTTTACAAAAATTATTCATAAAACATATCAGTTAAACATATGTTTTACTGTCTTCATTGACTAAAATGGAAAAAAACGTAATCAGTCATATCTGCCCACTGACATGGTTTTCAAGCTATTGTTATCTAATTTTTTTGCGTTCAGAACATCTTAAAATGCACATTTGTAGATCATGGAAATCAAAATTTTCTCCCCCGAACACCCCTAACTACTTCACATTTGGGATCTCAGTGATTATAAACATGCCTACATTGTATGATTATATGATATATGTAATAATAAACAGCCAATATCCTAATATGCTTACTAATAAGCTACTAGTTAACAGTGAGAATTGGACCCTAAACTAAAGTGTTACCATTTTTTCCCCCATACCCTCACTGGGGGCTGAGCCCCCTAAAATGAAAATCCTAGAAACGCCCCTGGTCTGGTCGCTATAGATATGGGGCCTTGTATCTTTTCGTCCTCGTAATTCTGAAAATTCTGTAGTAAGTTTCTGTAGAAAGTGTTTGTAATTTTTACAGAAGCTAAAACTCAGTAAAAACCTCTCAATTAGTTTACTAGTTTACCACAGATAGTGAAAATTATATCTGGTTTTACACCGCATTATATATAATTTTACTGTCCCATTTAGTTTTTTTTTGCAATAAAAACGTCTCGGTTACGTATGTAACCCTCGTTCCCTGAAGGAGGGAATGGAGACGTACGTCGGAACTGACCGATGAATTGGGATCTGATCTCAGAGACCAATCTACTTCTAGTGTGTTAAAAACGAGCCAATGGAGATTGGCATGCGACCCACGCATTCCATGCTCCGCCCCGCGGTGCGGGTATAAATAAGGAAGTGGAATGCTAGATCATTGCTTTTTATTTGTTGAGGAGCCGAACTAGTGACTCGGCCCCCTAGCGGAAGCGCAGCACCTGGCGACGGGACGTACGTCCCTCCTTCAGGGAACGAGGGTTACATACGTAACCGAGACGTTCCCTTTCAGTCGGTCACGTTCGACGTACGTCGGAACTGACAGACGAATTGGGATCCCTACCAAAACGCCAGGGCACTGGCCCTTCCAGCGTCCTGCTTGAGCGCACTGGACCGTCTTAGATGGTACAGAAGTCAGGGCTCCAAGCAGGGAGGTCAGTCACTGCTGTTTCTGAAAGACCCACCCAGTGTGACTATTGGATAACGCTGGGAAAGCGTGCCCGTCTCGGGAGATGGTACGCTGCGGAGCCACGTCCTTCAGTGGAAGGATTGGTGGCGGAATACACATAAGGACTAACCTAGCAGGGTAGTGCAACATATGGCAGTCTCTGGGGTGGTTCCAGCCTGGTTCCAGGGGGGAAAGAACACGCCCAGAGACGACAGAGCGGGCTCTGTCAAGGGAAAGACACGGGGCTAGCCAAGTAGGGTAGCAGGTACCGTGGAAGAATACACATATGGGGTTGCTGTGAGGGAACTGCTACATATGGAACCCAGCCTACACACACATTACACAAGCATACGGGTGCAGGCCTGGCTTCAGACGGCCACAACGTCTGGCACTGCAGGGGTGACGGAGGAGCTCGACAGGGTTAGCCGTTTCCGGGGAACACAACTGGAGACAACAGACACACGTATCCGGCCCAGAGAGTGGGAGTGGCGTTGCAAGCCAACACTTAGAACGGGCACTTAGCGCTACTGGCCACTGGGGGCGAGGATGCGGGAAGATACCGGCTCTACACGGATGCTATAGAATCTAGCGAACGTGTTAGGTGTCGCCCAGCCCGCAGCTCTACATATATCTGTCAGCGAGGCGCCTTGAGCCAGCACCCAGGAGGAAGCAACACTCCTTGTTGAGTGTGCTTGCAACCCGAATAGGGCAAGGCACGTCTTGGGACTGGTAAGCCAAGATGATAGCATCCACTATCTAGTGGGCTAGCCTCTGCTTGGAGACAGCCTTTCCCTTCTGCTGGCCTCCGTAACAGACAAAGAGTTGCTCTGAGGTCCGAAAGCTTTGAGTCCGGTCAACGTAAGCGTGAAGAGCGCGGACGGGACATAACAAAGCCAGGGCTGGGTCTGCCTCCTCCGAAGGCAGCACTTGCAGGTTCACTACCTGGTCCTGGAAGGGAGTGGTAGGAACCTTGGGCACGTATCCAGGCCGGGGTCTCAGGACAACGTGAGAGTTGTCCGGCCCGAATTCTAGGCACGATTCGTTGACCGAAAGTGCATGCAGGTCCCCTACCCTCTTGATGGAAGCCAATGCCGTCAGAAGCACTGTCTTCATTGACAGGATTTTAAGCTCCACCGACTGCAAAGGCTCAAAGGGAGGGCTCTGAAGTGCTCTAAGCACTAGAGCCAAGTCCCAAGAGGGTAACGAGTTTGGACGAGGAGGATTTAGCCTCCTCGCACCTCTGAGGAACCTGGCGATTAGGTTGTGCTTCCCCAAAGACTTACCTTCGACTGCATCGTGATACGCCGCTATTGCTGCGACATACACTTTGAGGGTGAAGGGAGACAGCCTTCGCTCCTGCCCATCTTGCAGGAAAGAAAGCACAACACTAACCGAACACCTTCGGGGGTCTTCCCGGTGGGAAGAGCACCATTCAACGAACAGGTTCCACTTCAAAGCGTAGAGGTGCCTCGTAGAGGGGAAAAAGACGCAGGGTCAAACCGTGTTGCTCTTTTAGAAAGGAAAACTGCTCTTTTTTATGTGCTGAAGCACTCAGGGAGATAAACGCGGCACCACACAGTACAAAGGTGCAAGCCTGTGTGTGCACTCAAAAACGGAAACGCCCAGCAAATCAACTCTTTGATCTCCGTTGAAGCGGCCACCCGCTGAGACGTGCCGTCACACCCGCACTGGAAGCAGCAGTCGTTCCTCTCACGAGACTCGTAAACACTCTTCGTAGAAACAGGAAACATTCACTGTTCGGCTCCGAAGTAAAAAGCAATGATCTAGCATTCCACTTCCTTATTTATACCCGCACCGCGGGGCGGAGCGCGGAATGCGTGGATCGCATGCCAATCTCCATTGGCTCGTTTTTAACACACTCAAAGTAGATTGGTCTCTGAGATCAGATCCCAATTTGTCGGTCAGTTCCGACGTACGTCAAACGTGACCGACTGAAAGGGAACTATAAATTAATTCCCATATAACTTACGGTAAACCCCCGTATGTGCAACATTTCCTATTATGTAGTTTAAGGTAGGATTTGTTCCAGAAAACATTTTTGTTATGCTGATTGAAAGTCTCTTTATATCCTGATAGCAATAACTATGTTAACCATGTTGTTGTTGTTTTTTCAGACAGCCTATCAGTAATCACTCTTGGTCATGTGAAGTTTCCCAACATTTTTTGAACACTGATCATAGCAAAATGGAAGAAGGTTGTTCCTCTGCGCAGTGTGTGCACCCATGGCCATACTTAAAAAGTATGTTTCAGTTTTCTGAAAATATTAAAGATTATGAGATGATTAGTTTTTATTAGTTTTAGTGTTTTAGTCTTTTTTTTTGGTAATTTGGGTTATTTGTCAGGAGCAAGATTCAAAAAGGTCAGAAAAAGTATTGTGTAATAATAACTCAACAAAAACATCATACAATTTTAGAAAATATTAATTCAAAAATAAAACCAGTACATAAAATGTACATATGGGCACAAATATGTAAACAGTCTCAACACTTGCAGTAAGTGCAAAATGTGTAAGTGACGTGTGCCAGTAAAAAACCTAAAGAGCCAACAGACTAAAGAAGACATAGCCTACATGAACCGCATGTATTCAACCCATTTTTGAGCCACAACAAGACATTTCTGTCAGATTGTCAGGGAGCTCAATCTGAGAAAAGAACATGACAAATAACAAATAAAAAAAAAAAAACCTTTAAATTCAGCTTTTCAATTTTGTGTGTGTGTGTGTGTGTGTGTGTGTGTGTGTGTGTGTGGGTGAGAAAGAGAGAGATGGCTTTACTTCAGTCAAGCAATAATTTCTATAGCTAAATTTACCCTATACAACAGTCTTCTCATCTGGATTGAAGTGTAAGAGTAAACAAATTACATAACATTATTAATATTTGAATCACAGCTTATATAGTGTTTTGACATCGACAACCCAAGTGCATTTTACCTCAAACTTGTGACTAGTTAACTTCCTAAAGTAGCAATCGCTTCTCGGGTCGACATTAACACACTGACAACCTTATATTCAGAATTAAAGTATTTTTATACCACTTTTTAATGTGTGATTGTGTAAGGTATTCACAAGATAGATACCAACCTTTTGCGAACTTGCTTTCAACGTCGAACTCTCATGCACGGCATGCACGGAGGGGAGGGGCTGTGTGTGTGTGCGCACGCGCGCCCACGCTGTGAGAGAGACGCGTGAGTGAGAGACGCAGGGAAAGGAAATGCAGCTGAAAGTTATTTGCTCTATGAAAGACTTGCTCGTTCTTGTCAGAACCCAAAATGCAATGTAGCTTTTGGTCGTGCTACACCGCTACTTGCTGGACAAAGTAGTTAGCTACTGGAAAAGCTACACTGTTTTAAAAGTAACTGAGCTACTGACAAGCTACTGAAAAATGTAGTTATGCTAATAGCGTTGCTACTTGTAGCTCGCTACTGCCCAACATTGATGTTAACGTTTGGGAGAAAGAGAAAAGTAAACAGTTGGGAGAACATAGGATGTGTATCAGTGTATTGGATCCGTGCATTTGGCCTTAAAGTGATAGCAGCTTTGTGAAGAGCTTTGTAACTTTTATACAAGTATTTAAATTAGTTTAAGGTAGTCGTATGCTAGCATGTCGGATGAAGCATCACTGACTGGCTTAAACCACCATAGTGGCATAATGTGCATTTATACAACAATGCAACAATAATAAAATAATGCATTGACATAAAAAATTTAATTTACTTTTGATACTTAAGTACTTTTAAATACAAATACTTCTGTACTTTTACTTAAGTAAAAATCTGGTTTTAGAACTTTTACTTGTAACGGAGTAATATTTGACTAGTAGTACTTTTATTTTTACTCAAGTAATAGAGTTGTGTACTTTGTCCACCTCTGTCCTGAGCACACATAACACTGTCATGGTATTTTTAGGGTGAATTTAATTTAATATTTTTTAGTGTGTAGCATTTTTTGGTCTGTTTTTTTAGAAAAGAGGTCATGGAAAAGTCACAAAGTCACTTAAAGATCAAATTATCACATGATTGCCATAGTAAGAATATTATCTGAATTAAGCTGCTCATTAACTTAACTCACCTGATCCTCAATAATCCCGCTTTCATTGCTGTACAGCAATATTTTTTAAACCTGTGACTAAACTAATATGGGGGAAAATGTTCATCAGAATAATACTTCAGTGTGTGCCTTCCTATCCATGTGACTGTCTCTCTCTCTCTCTCTCTCTCTCTCTCTCTCTCTCTCTCTCTGATACTCACTTACTTAACAAAAGAATGTTAATAGGTTTTTTATAATGTGCAGCTGTTTCTGGGGTGCTTTTCAGTCATTGTTAAGTCCTTTCATTGATTTCCTTGCTCGCGGTGCACGAGTCCGAGTGAGAACAGACCAGGAAAGTCAAACACAAAATACCCAGGCAGCTCCGTTTAGGAAAAACACCACATGCAACATTGTGTCTGTGTACAGCACCGCTAATGGCTTGGTATACATTTGACTTGGTCTGGTCTCAAATGGGAATCTTCTGTCAAATGGAGGAAAAGTACATTTACACACTCCTGCTGCTGATACACCTCATCAACAGCTCTCTGCTGAACGAACGCAGGGAAGGTTCATTCTAAATGGGTGGTTGTGTTAAAAATATGGATCAGGAGGGGTGAGTGCAGGAAGGAATGCAGGAAAGTAGCGCTCCAGTTGGCCTGAAACTGACCAGAGATTATTTAGTGCTTAGACACAATCTAATGGATTCAGAGCAGTGTCAGATTAAAATAATAATAATAATAATTAAAGATTAATATTAATATTTTCACCCTAGAGTTGATTTTCAGGGGTCGACCCTTATGTCGACCTTATGCAAGTCGACATATGCAAAGGAGCATATATAACATACTATGTGTAATTATTTTATTTCAAATGGCTCGATTAGTTTTGAAAATAAATTGTATATATAATTCTGAAAATCTATAAATAAATATATATATTCTTACTATATTTATGTCACTTTCAGTGGCATTTTTGCTCTGAGCCTCATTCAGAGTCGGATTCATTTTTTACTTGTTTTTGTGCAGTTTCTTGAAAGATTTGTTTGATCAATTATGTTTTTTGTACTGCTTGTAATATTTATTTATGGGTTATACCATATTAAATTGCATGCCAAACATGTGTTACATTTATCCATTTGGCAGATGCTTCTTCCAGTCTTTCCCATCCAGTTTGCCAACTGTTACAAGTTTTCAACTATAAGACATAGAACATCTCATTTATTAGCTTTCTTTCTTTCTTTCTTTCTTTCTTTCTTTCTTTCTTTCTTTCTTTCTTTCTTTCTTTCTTTCTTTCTTTCTTTCTTTCTTTCTTTCTTTCTTTCTTTCTTTCTTTCTTTCTTTCTTTCTCTATATTCTCTAAAATACATATTTTGTACATTCCTTCTTGGGGCAAAGTGTAGCTTACAAAATCCATGCAAGCATTTTCCTTCTCACTCACATTTTCACATTCTCTCATTTTGTTCAGGTAATGTTTGCATGATGTTTGGTCCTCTCTTGTGTCATTCCTCTGAGCCCTGTGTCTGTGTTCTTAATATAGTAGGAAAATCCTGCCTAATACCTCCAGTGCATTTGATGTACCTCGTGGCGGCCGTGGCTGGCCTAGTCCCTCATGTACTGCCCTACTTCCATGTAATGTAAACTATACTATATCAAACTACACAGCCGAATGCTTGATGGGTCAGAGTAAAGGAGAACTGGAGGATGGGGCAGTGTTGCTTTGCTTAGCAAAGCTGATGTAACACATGGAAAGACAGAAGACATCAGATGCTGATTGGTGTAACAAAGTGTTGGGCTGCTATACAGTTCATATAGGTATAGTTTAAACCTTTTTTAATGCTTACACTTCACCAAATAATGAATTGGGTTGAATATTACATTACATGAATCTATAGTGTGATAAAACTGCTTTCTGACCTTGTGCTTGCAAAGTTACACTATAATTCAAAAGTTTGGGGTCTGTAAGATTGTTTTTGTATTGTTTTTTAACAGAAGTCTATTACCAAGGCCATTTTTTAATTAAAATACAGCAGCAAACAGTCATATTTTGAAAGGTTGTCAATTTTTTCTAGAAAAAAAAGTTTTCTACTTTATATTTTAAAATTAAATCAGAATTTTCAGCATCATTACTGCATAATATGCTGATTTGGTTCTCAAGAAACATTTCTTATTATTGAAAAAACTATGGCAAACTGTTGAAAATACATTTGCTGCTTAATATTTTTGTTGAAACGTCATATTTTTTTTAGGATTCTCTGATGAACAGAAATGTCAAAAGAACAGCATTTATTTAGAATAATTTACTTTTTTTTAAGTATTTACTGTCACTCTTGGTCAATTTAATGCATTGTTGCTGAATTAAGTATTAATTCACAAAAAATGTAAGCTCATAAACGTGAACTGAATAAGTGCATTTAAATGCACATTAAAAGTTTGGTTTCAGTAAAGGTTCAGATTAAGGTTCATTTAAGTCTTTTTTGTTATGTAAACTGTTGATATCATGGTGTCTGATGATGAATAACTAAGGTATTTCTCCTGGAACAATCTTTACAGCTTAAATAAAACAGTTTTTGTATGAAATAATTCATGTGAGCTGTTAATTTCCGCTTTAATGCCTTGATCAATAGATACAGCTTAACTTGTTTTGAATCTGGAACATTCCTTTAAGATTTCTTCCGAGTTCTGACTGTTAAAACATGTCGGTGTGCTCAACTAAACTGTTGTCAGAGGTGGTTTTGTGGTTTTGTATTGTGAACAATTGTAGAAAGTAACATGTGCTCAAAGCATTTTGTAGACAAAAGTTGATAGTTTAACAGGTATACCTTATCGACAATACCAAAAAAATTTAAGGGTTTCAATGAGCTGCCAAAAGACAATAGCCCCCTTCCCCCTGTTGAAATCCCATTATGTTAAAGGAAACCCACACTCTTCCAGCAGACCCCCACTGGGCCTCACTCTTTCTCTCTCTTTCTCCAAATAACTAGATAATTTGCATGCTAAGTATGGGTGGCTATTTTGTTGATAATGGTCAATGGAAGAGTGATATGCAGATTAAATGAGCAGGCAGAGGGATTTATTGTTTGAAGACTCAATCTCACATGGAGCAGGGAGGAGAGGAAGACAGGAAAGAAAGAGCAGAGCGGGATGGGGAGGAAGGTAAGAGGAAAAATTCTCAATAGGAAAAAAGCCAGTGTTTCATGAGATTCCAGATAATTGCACAAGGTAATAAAGCAGTGATAGTGTCTCTTAAATTGCATCCCTCCCACTGAAAAAAAATAGACTTTTGCATTGATTCAAGACCATTTTAATGAAAGAAGGAACAATTAGTGACTGTTTTGATGGAAGATTCCAAACATAGCTGTACTTGTTTAATTCACTCCATGCTCCAAAAACACAAATACATCTATCTATCACCTTCCACACCGCAATTAACAGCGAAAAGTTCTGTTGTGACAGCTCCCACAATTCCTCACACTCCACCCCAGATGTAGTGACACCTATCTGGATGGTGTGTGTAAATCCAGCCCCAGGCTTGTGTGAGGCCTGCATGGAGGTTGGGCGTAACAGCTGTCTCTTGCATGTGTTTAAGAAGCCATGAATAAACAGAGAGAGCTACAAAAGCTGAGAGTGCCCGAGACCACACACGCACAGAACCCAAAACACTCTCTCACACTTCACAGTCGCCTTCCTCAGCTACACATGCTGTCAAACAAATGCTACTGCAACCTTGAAACGTTACCCAACAGGCCACATGCCTTTCTCATGTTTATCCTCTATGAAAGGCTAATGCGAATTCCTGACACATCGCATCCATGATTTAGCGCCTGTCTCATTTCATATAGCCTGTTGTATGCATTTGTTTTTCCTCTCTTTATGTACAATCACCACAGTAACATAAATTGGATTATAGTGAATTACAGTAGACAGCAGAATTTTTTTTCAAAGCAATTTGCATTCAAGCTAACTTTTTTTTCAGTTCATGCATTCCCTTGGAATTGAACCCTTGACATTGCCATTGCTAGCATCATGCTCTACTGTTTGACCTACAAGAACGCTAACAATAGTTTAGTTTATAGAAAAGCTCATTTTCTTAGTTTCATGTAGCTCTGCTATGGTTGCAATAGTGTTCTGAGAGGGTTGCTAGGATGGTTGTGCTTTGAGTGGTTAAAAGACAACTGTTAAGAGTATGTGTGGTTAGTAGAGTAGAGTCAGTACATTGTAAAAAAAATAATAAAAAAAAATTCATGATTTGCCATGGACAACTTTTTTCTTGTGTCAAATCAACTTATAGATAATTAATGGTTCAGATAACATTATATTTTGAATTTTATTTATTAAACCAATCTCCATTGTATTTTCAATGAACTCATTAAATGACAATTACTATTGCACACCTGTTGGTAATAGGTGCGTATAGGAAAAAGGATAAAAAAATCCCCAAAACTCAAAAGTTAAAGGAAATCCCGCACAATATTGATACTTGCAGAAAATTTAAAAAACTTTTTATTAGCAACATTTTGGTCTCATGACTTTCATCAGGCAATTTCAATGAACACAACATTTTAATTTTTACATTGACAGTAGGGTGCTATGTGGCTGCTAAGGTGTTCTGAGTGTTTGCTTGGCAGTTTGATAGATAAATCAAAAAATAGTTTTCTTTTAATTTCTAGTGTTGGGGAAAGTTCCTTTGAAAAGTAATGCAACAATATTGCGTTTCTCCATTTAAAAAGTAACTAATTGCGTCACTTAGTTGCTTTTTACGAAAAGGTAATGCATTCCATTATACTTTTGCCTTACTTTTTCTCATCTGGTCTGGGCTTGTTTTTGTTTTTAATAGCACCCAATTGAAAGGCCCTTTCAAACCAAATTTGAAATAATACGGCTGAAGGAAATGCAACATCACACCTGTACAGTATACAGTAAAAAAATTACATGATCAATAAGTTATGAATACATATGCTTTTACATTGCTTTAAAGGGCCCGTTCTTCGTGATCCCACTGTTCAAACTTTAGTTAGTGTGTAATGTTGCTGTTAGAGCATAAATAATACCTGTAAAATTATAAAGCTCAAAGTTCAATGCCAAGCGAGATATTTTATTTAACAGAAGTTCCCTTTCAAAGCCTACAGCGAACGGCCGGCTTGGACTACATCCTGGTACTTCCTTCATAAATGACGTCAGTAGAACAGACTAACCTCCGCCCACAAGACTACGCGAAAAAGGGGGCGTGGTCTTGTTGCTGTCCCACGTGGAGAAGAGGACGGTCGCGTGTAGAAAAGGAATTGTTGCGTTTGAGTGTGTTTGTCGCCATGTCGTCGAGACGCTGTTATTTTCATCCCGGAGTCAAATCACCTTTGTTTGGCTTTCCCAGGGACGCTGTAGAGATCATTGAGCGCATATATCTCCCGTTAAGAGGCGTGACCTTTCCACGTGCGCTAAGCTGCTGTCCAATCACAACACAGGAACCGGGCCACGTTCGCTAAGCTGCTGTCCAATCACAACACAGGACCGTGCCACGTTCGCTAAGCTGCGGTCGAATCACAACACGGGAAGCGCTGGCACAATCAGAACTCGTTACGCATTTCTGAAGGAGGGACTTCATAGAACAAGGAAGTCATCAGCCGTTTTCAGGACAGTGAATACAGCGGGACACAGATAAGTACATTGTGTGAAAAATACTGTGTTTTTTTACACGCGAAACATGAACACATGTTATATTGCACACTGTAAACACAATCAAAGCTTCAAAAAGACACGAAGAACGGGACCTTTAACTCATTAAAAGTTGAATTTTCAACTTTTTGTACAAGATTCAGCTCATTTATTTAAGTCAGTTTAATGTCATTTAAGTTGAAATTACTTAAAGGGTAACTTCAGTGATTTAGCATCAGGGACGTGCACAGGAATTTTGAGGGGCAGTTGCTCTGACCTAAAAAAAAGGGCACTCCCCTACCATCCCCAAAATGTGAGAAACTAACTATCAGCAGGCATGTAGCTCAGTTTGCCTAATGCCTACCCAAAAAATAGTAGCCTAGGCTGCTTGTCTGCAAGCTATCTGTCTGATTATTTAGACTAAACGTGGCAAACTCATCCTGGATTTATGAAGATTTTAATTCATTTCATAAAACTTGATGATGATGATCGTCCGTTTGTTATACCTTTCCGACAACCGCAACAATCTCCTTCTAGTGCCGCTCATGCAGGCTCAGCTCAGGTGCCGGTCATGTGCAGCGCTGCAGCCACGTAAACAGAGTTTGCCCTTCCCCCCTACTGACTTTCACTTTCGGACGGGTGCCCGAATATGGAAGTGAATGAGGCTTTGCGATTTTTATTTATTTATCTAGGCCTACGTGAAATTCTGCATCCATTGTACGATTTTTTTATTTATTTTTTTCCACCTCGGAAGGGCAACGGAGAAGCCTCTCGCAAATGTCGTCATCGGAGGATTTTTGGCCAGAGGCTAGAGACCACAGGAGCTAGTTCCGCATGTTTTCAACCCGCCCACAGGTGTGGGATCTCACTCACAGAATGTAAATGCGCATGGCCGCTGCCGCTCGGCTCGGGCATTCATAACTGAGCGGTGTAGAGCAAAGTGAGTGTTTCAACTTTTCAATGAATTCCTATGAAAGTTTAGCTTCCATATGCGATCTGAAAAACGCTCCAGACTGGACACGCGCTGAGAATGACTTCTCTCGTGATGAATGAAATCTGACTCCTGCTGCGTCTGTGACATGACTTTCATTCGGCTCACTCACACTTTATTGAAAAGACACATTCAGTTTTTAACTGTAGTGTCTGTTCTCTAACTAAACTAAATTATTTTCTTACTATGAATATCAAAACGACGTTGGGGGCGGTGCCACGGTGGGCAAGCGATAACCAGTGGCCACGGCTTTGGGAGTGGCCTCGTAGGGCAGTGAAGCAAGTGCATTCTGGGAGTTGTTGTCTTTCATCCACATGAGACAAAAATACATTTTCTGTCTTTTCTCAGTCTAGAAGGCACCAAATTCAAAAATAATTACACTTTTCTACTACATAAATGACACAGTTTAAATACACATTCATCTTCCCAGCGCTGAATTATGTTCAACTAATGTCTGATATATTGTGACAAACGAACACTCAGACAGAAGCTCGCACATCACGCACATCAGCTCGCACATCACGTGAATATCGCGCGTGAATATCGCAGTGTCAACGCTGTCCTGTGACTAAAGTAAAGTCACTAAAGTAGCTTAGAAACTCAACTCAACCGTTATAGGCATATGTTTGAATACCTTTGAAGTAAGTACAAACCACAGCTTCATAATGAATAGAGACGGTATGAGTAATTCACACACACAATCACTCTCTCATTAATACATTCAAATAAATGTAATGTAGGCCTACTGTGTTAATTTATCTGTAGGTGTTAAACAAGCATAAATCTGCCCCATAGACAATAACTGCTGAAAGTGAACCGTTTCCTTCAAGTATTTTCAAATCACAAAGAAATGCACTTTTTGCATTTGTTGGAAAAATTCCAACTTTAATAGTAGAAAATATTTACAGTAAAAACCTTATCAGGAACTTACTCTCAAACCTTATGAGGGCAAAAAAAAAAAAAGAAGAGCAAAATAATCGTTCATTAATCGTAATCGAGGTAAAATGTTCAATTAATCAAGCTTTTTATTTTTGGTCAAATCGTTACAGCCCTACCTAAGCCTATACATTGATGTTTGCTGATTATAATCTCATTACTGTATTTGTAGCGATGTCGTGATGCGGTTTGACTAGATATGATGTTTAGCTTTGATGTTTTTAAGTAGTAAACGTATTCACGTTCAATTGCAAGAGAGTATAGCCTACCCCCCCCCCTCACACACACACACGCATGCACCATCTTCTCTCTCACGCGCCAGTCAGACCAATCCCGGCAATGCATCACATATGCTTAAACTTTTATGTAGCCAAGCAACAATAATTTCAGCATACATTCACTGTATACAACGGGACGTGATGGTGTGACGCGATTTTTCGAATGGATGCTTCACCTAAAATGCACCGCAATGCAAGTGATGCAAGCCAAATGCAGCATTCTATTGAAAATGAATGTATGTATTTCTGCTGTACCAAACTGCGTGCGTGCACACACACACACACACAGGTTGCTAGGTTACCATAGCAAATAGGCTTACCCCAGAAATTATATATTATTTGTTAGTAGCCTAAAGGTAAATGCTGCAGGTGTAGAAATCTACATAAAAGATATTTACTTCGATGTCAGGGCTAGATTACAGCATGAAACCTGTTGTGCATATTAATAAATTAAATTGCTTTTCCTCTTCATTTTTGTTATGCATTATTTGTTTTGGTTGTTTAAAAACACGAAAAATGCTTTATCCGATTAATCGATCGATTAAGTTGCCAGATTAATCGATTACAAAAAGAATCGATAGCTGCAGCCCTAGTTACCCCAACACTGCTTCTAACAAATTATTTTTAAGTGGAGAGAGTGTTTTAAGGAGCTCAGAGGGTGTTAGACTAGAGATAACTGTAGTTATTCAGTATCCTTCAGTGGGTGGAGTGGGTGATGACAGATGAATGGTTTAAATGGAATGTCCTCATACATTCTCAAATCATCAGGATATCGGGTGAGATGCCTGAACACTGGAGACAGACGGCAGATTCATTTTTGTTCTTTGTACTCAGGGATCCTGTGTTTAGGAATAAACTGGAACTGACTCACCTCAAATTGCACACTTAAACACACACTTACATGTGAAAAGAAACTATATGTGCACCATCGCAGATCACTTTAATTTAGCTGTGAGTAATGGATCTCCACCACTATATTGTGCACACTTTATGAGTGAGTGTTCTTTTGTGTGACGTTTTTGGCTTGTACATGTGTTTATACAGGCCTATACAGTTTTATATTTGTCAGAGCTTTACCGACATCAGTAAGCACTTAATAGTTTCTTCTTTACCTAACGGCGGTCTTATGACCTTGAGCTTTGACATTAATTAATATCATAAACCCATATAAAACCTTGCTGGCGCTGCAGTAACGTTAACAAGACCACATCAGAGTGAGTTAAGCCTTGGAAAATACATACTAAGAGAGACCATCTGAGCTCTCAGCTTTTCATTTCATGGCCTTGAATCACTCCGTCAAAACTCTCTCCACCCACTGACTCCCGTGACGGAAACCAACACATACATTTCACAGACTTGCTCAAATCAGCTTTAGGGAGAAGGTGTAGGACACTAAAATGTCCACGGAGAAGTCCAAGGCTGCCATTTTAACTCAAGTGAATATTTCTCATGGTGGGTTTATTTACCCTAGTCTCAGCAAAAAAAGTGATTAAACATTTCTCTATTGCCCAAACTGTTAACTCAAAATATATTGACCTTTTGTGACAACATGCCTGCATGTTTAATGGCAGCTTCCATTGTGACAATGTAAAGGTTCTATATCATGGTTCTTTAGGTTATTAAAATGTTTTTCATACTAAGAAAGAATTGTCATTTTAAGGACTTTTCACTGAATAGTTCTTTAGGAAATCAAAAATGTTTCTTCTAGAACCTTCTATTTAGAACCTTTAAAGAAGGTAATGGATTTATGGATGCTAAAGGGTCTTCATGGAACCACTGATGCCAACAAAGAAGCTTTTTTTAAAAGAGTGTAGTAGGCGAAATTTGAATAATAAATTATGAACAATACAAAACAACATATATTTATCCAGTGTGGTGTTATTGTGTTCATTTGAGTTGTATTCAATATAATGTTTTTATTTTAAGAGAATATTTGATGTTTGCAACCAACATACAAAATAAGCGCTAGAGAAAGTACATGTTTGTGTAACTGAGTCCTTGTGACAACTAAAACTCAGCTCTTCCGTGAGCACTTAACCTCATAAACCCTTTCTTTCCTCTTTCTCTTTCTTCTTCCCTCCCTACTCTAGCCTGTGCTACACTGAGCAATGTACACGGTCTCAGGATTTCAGGCTCTTATTGCGCTTCAAGACTCTTCATGACCAATCGCTTCATGTACCCCCAAGTTGTAAGTCGCTTTGGATAAAAGCGTCTGCTAAATGCATAAATGTAAATGTAACTAGCCCCGGCGTAGATAGTCGTGTTACTGTTGGGTGAATTAGTGCGAAATAGTGCGCCATCTCGTGGCTCATTCAGGAACTGCATAAGTGCTGCATTTCAACAGAGCCAGATGGGAAATGAAACGCAAGAAGGCTGGAGGAAAGGAAGAAAGACAGAGAGGTTTGATCTTCCGGTGTGTATATAAAGCCCTTCAGGTTTAAATGAAATTCGATATCTTGAGAGCTTGTTGGAACATTGTGTTGCCCATTCTCTGGTTTCATTACCAGACAGGAAGTTTCTCTTAGTAGGCCTACCATCTTCAAACAAAAATCCATAAGTTACACAACACACCTGAAACGGCGTAATGAAAAGACACTCCTCATTTATACAGTGTTTTTGTTGTTGTTGTATTATATTGTCACGTGTTTTCCATCCCTTTATAATCTCTCCATATGGAGTGTGTTTAATGGATGGTTAGCAAAGTGACTGAAGAACTGAAACATTCATTATTTGTTGTAGGCCTATCATCGATTTCAGATTCAGCCATAAAACAAAACATACTGTGGGTCGGTCATTATACATGTTAGTCAGGTAGTACTTACTTAAAGCTAAACGTGGACCATGCTAATAGTCAAATGAAGGAAAGCGTTCCTATATCAGACCTATTTATACTATAAACTAGCTGTCGAATCGATTAATCGCGATAAATCGCATTCAAAATAAAAGTTTGTGTTTACATAGTATATGTGTGTGTACTATGCATAATTATTATGCATATATACACACTCATTCATGTATATATTTAAGAAATATTTACATGTACTGTAGCCTATATATATTTATATTATAAGTTAATAAACATAACAAATTTGTCTTACATGCATGTTTGTGTATTTATAAATACATAATAATTATATACACAGTACACACACATATATTATGTAAACACCAACTTTTATTTTGGATGCGATTAATCGATTTGACAGCACTAAAAATTACTAAAATTGTATAATTAAAAAAAAAGTATATTTTTTGTATCCACCATTTGAGCAATTATACATTTAAAAAAAAAAAAAAAGTAATTATTTTTTACAGTTTAAAACTACCTCTTTCCCTCACGGCCCTGGAGGAACATGGGTAAAGTGTCTTGTTCATGGCCGATTGGTGAAGTAAACCACTACTTTGTTCATGCGCATCCTGGATTTTGAACATTTGGGATATCAGTGCAAATTAAACAGACACGCATTTACTGATGTTTTTACTGTATTTATTCAGAAGTCAAGACACAGTGGTATTGTATTCAATTTTCTGAACACATACACAATTTTCACAGTATTGCAGATTATTCTGAAGTGTGTGGATATCCATGTATGACATCAGTATTGAGTGATTGCTTCTATTATTTGAAGCTGTTATTTGTTGGTGATCAATATTGCTGTACATCTCTCACATAGAACATTGACTTAGAAGCAGTACATGTTTGAATCTCTGAATCTTATGCATACATAGCTAATATGTAAAATGTAAATATATTGAATTTATTAATTATGAATGCAAACTTATCTAAAAACAGTATGTTTTGACACGGTGGACAGAAATTATGAGTATGTGCCGTACAAAAACAGGTAATTTCAGGTGAGACTCTCCAGGTGTTTTATGAATGCATACAAGTATTTTTTTTCACCCGCACACTATACAATAGAGCTTTGAAATATTAGTAGGTATATTCCACACATTTTCATATCATATTCCCAATTCATCTCTCTCACACTCTCGCTCTTTTCTGTGCAATATATACAAAAAATAATTACATATCAAAATTAATAAGTGCATAACTTATTCACAATGAAAGTGTGCTGTAAACAGACTCTGGACATCACTCTGCAGAGAGGCAGGAAAGCAGACATATTTGATCCTCTCTCAATGAATATGATCTCAAAATACAGTGGATCATGGTGATAAATCAGCTTTAACTTGGATCATCATGATTTACCATAAAACTTTCTCTTACGAATTACTGGTCTAAAATGTAAAAACACAAATTTTATGAAATTGAATCTGATATTCCTTTAGAAATCTATTTGATAAAGCTGATTTAGATTTGAATAATCAACTTACAAACTGCCTGTCATGCTTTATTCATGCTGGTGTGTTTTTGGTTTTCACAAGCACACCAACTATTTACAAAGGCGAGTCTTTCACCAGCACTTGGCCAGCGGAGCAAGAGGCAATTTCATTCGTCTGCTGGGGCTGAAGATATCCCTCGCTTCCGTCTCTAACCTCACGCCCGGCACCTTAAAGATGGACACGGCTGACGGAGAAAGAGAGAAGGTTAGGAAAAGAAAAGACCTAAGATTGCATAATCTCTTTTCATCTTGAGTCAGTGTTGAAAAAGGTTGCCAGTTTTGACAGAAACTAAGAGGGATTTAACTTTGATCTTGTCTGAAACGGGACCGGATTAGCCTTTGAAGCTGGAATTGCGTGCATTCCGCTCATATAGTGAAATTCTCCAGCACTTACTGTCCCTTAGATGCATTAACGGAGGTGGAAGAGTGTTGAAATATGGGTGCAGTAATGCATCCTGGGCTGAAATCCTGTCTTTTGGAATCATCATCAGCATCTGCTGGGCCAGATCCTCCGTCTTATAAGGTAACTGAGCGAGTCTGGGCCAATGTACACACACACACACACACACACATACAGAGAGCTATGGGTCAGACATCCATTAGAGGGGGTTGGTGGAAGGGAGATGAAGACCGCTATACAAAAACCCTTCTGTTCCCAATCTGAGCCAACACGCACACACATACGCGCACGAGCATGAATGCATGAACCGGTCTTACCTTTTCCAGACATCTCGGAATTGCTGGGGCTTGCAGGGCAGGAACCACTCTACAGGAACACAAAGAGTCCTCTTTAAGCTTAATAGACCACCAAAACATCCAACTCTGATCAGGTATCTTCACTCAGAGCCTGTTAAGACAATGAGCCACGAGACAATCTCTGAAAGCCTTCATCATTTACCTTTCTTCTGTGGAGTTCAAAAAGAGACGTTTGGCAGAATGTTCACGCTGCACTTTTCCATGAAATGACAGTGAGTGGTGACTTGGGCTTCCAAGCTACAATTAAAGTTGGAATGAGATGAAAATTCATGCTATAGATCTTAAAGGGTTAGTTGACCCAAAAACGTAAAAAATTACCCAAAAATGACTCACCCTCCGAAAGACTTTCGTTTATCTTTTGAACACAAATGAAGATATTTTTGATGGAATCTGAGAGCTTTCTGTCCCTTCATTGGGAGCAACGCAACTTACAGATTCAAGGTCCAGAACGATAGGAAATACATCATTAAAGTAATCTTGACTTTAGTGGTTAACCTCAATTTTATGAAGCGACACGAGTGCTTTGTTTGCACAAAAAAACATAATTTACCTCTATATTTACAAAATAATATTCTCCAAAGCGCGAGCACAGAACAACTTGCGGACTTGAGTCAACACAACACGCGTGCCTTGTGGTGCTCCCCCTACTGATTGCAGGTCAATATTTTTGTAAATAAAGTGGTAAATGTATGTTTTCTTGCGGAAGCACAGCACTTGCATCACTTAAAATTTGGGTTAAACCACTGGAGTCACATGGATAATTTTAACAATGTCTTTCTGGACCTTGAATGTGTAAGTTGCTTTTCTTCCAATGGATGGACAGAAAGCTCTTGGATTCCATCAAAAATATATTCACATGTGTTCTGAAGATGAACGAAGGTCTTATGGGTTTGGAACGATATGAGGGTGAGTAATTGATGACAGAATTTTCATTTTTGGGTGAACTAACCCTTTAAGGTAAACGATTTATCCATTTCTAAAAACAATTTTTTGGAGCTTGTAATGTTATATCAAAATGTCATAACTTGACCTTCAGGTGAAATGATAAGACTTCTCTCTGGTGACAAATGTCAGACTTCTCCAATCATTTACAGTAGTTCTCTTAAAACCCACCCCTTTACAATTGACTGCAAGCTTACATTAATTCTTGAATGAAACGCCCACCACATCTTAAAATCCAATGATGGATAGAATCAAGTTCCTGCTCTACATTTGTTTCTTTAACAATAATTCATTACACTCTGATGAACATCACAATATGGAAGAAAAGATCTGTCGCTACTTCCATTACTTTAAAGTAGCATAAAATATAGCATAACTCAAGTCTTATTTGTGCTTCTCTATATTCAACTGTTTATGAGCCGCACCAGAACCAATGGCAACTAGTATCACTACTGTCAGACAACATGTGCACAACATGTCTCGATTTAATCAAGGCAAATGCAAAGAGATGCCTGTTTTTTTACACCGTTTTTAATAACACCTGAGCTCATGAAAATACGTTATGAAAACATTATTGCAATATAATATATTGCAATTTAGTTATTCATTGTCTGTGTTTTAATGTGTTGTTTTAGAAAGACCTTATTTGCAATGTGACACACATTTTGACTAGCACGTAACTTAGTTTAAGTTCACTCCTGATTAATCTCATGTGTTTGGGTGAATTAATTAACCCGCAGACAAAACGTTTCAGTTTACAGATGTTCATTCACAGCACCAGTAAACTAGATGTAATTAGCACAAGAGCTGTGAAGGACACTTATATGGTGTTTTTTGGAATTTTGTTTGGAGATGAAAAGAGCAGCATGAACATTCTGCTGAATTTCTCCTTTTGTGCAATTTTGTCATTATTAACTAAAACTATTTAAAATAGTTTACATTCATTAATTGAATTAAAGCTAGAGTAATATAAAATCAAATATTAAATGAAATACTTGAGCTTAAAAATGTTAAACAAAAATTAGAAATGTTGTCTTGGCAACTAATTGAACTAAAATAAGTTGAAGTACTAAAGTTACTAAAACTGAAATAAAAATGAATTAAAGCTAAACAGATATATATAAAAAACAACCTAATAAAATGCACATATCAAATTTAAATTAAAAAAAACTTAAATTAAAATAAAAACTGAACATTTAAAAATAAAAAGCTCATTCAAAATATTAAATAGTATAATACTAGAGCTGGGCAGTATGATGATAAAGAAACATGCAAGAATGAGAAAATAAAGTGCAGGAAGTGTTTGAAGATTCATAAAGCTAATTTAAAAAAAAGAATTCAATGGAGTACTGATGCTGACTAACAAACCTGAAGTACTAATTTGCATCTTTGTTCTGTTTATTAATAACAAAGATAAAATAAAATAAGAAAAATCACTATATTCTGATACATATCTAGTTCAGTCAAGAAATTGAGGGTGCAGGCTGTCGCACCATTAACGCATGGCACAACCTGATTGGCCTCTGCTGATCCTGCAGCCAATGAGATAGCTTGCTCCACCTTTAAATAGTCTGGTTCTCTATTTGCTGTAATATAGTCCTGCTGCATGCTATCGGAGTTCCTCTGAAACCCTCCACCTCCCCCAGCTCCACCTGCCTACATCTGCTACAGGATTTATGTATGTCTATTTATGCAGCATCAGCATCTTACATGTTCACATACTTGCAGACCGTACTTGTTTTGAAGCAGCAATAATCAGCAGCAGCAGCAGCGTAGCAGATCTAGTCTGCCAAGACCAAATACAGTAACATTGCCATATTCGATAACATGCTAAAACTATTCAGAGAGTTGTTATGATTGAAAAATCGTTATCGTGAAATAAAATTCCTTGTATCGTGAAATACGATTTTGATCATAACGCCCACCCCTATATAAGAGTATATAAATAATACTAAAATAACTCTGCTTTTTAAACTCCCATTTGGGTAAATTATTAATTTGAGAACTTTTATTAGCATTCAAGGAAACATTCAAACCACTCAGTAATGTTTTTTGCTATAAAGAGCTTTTGAAGAACCTTTATTATGAGTGTCCCTCTGTCAGTGGCTGTGGTCACGGGCCACCCGGTCATTCTTGGCTGAAACCTGAAGCCACACTTACGCTTCAGCACACCTGGATATACCTGAGAGACCACAGCGGGTTCTTGTAGCTTCTCTCCAACACATGGCACACACACACAGAACAGCCTGGGGCTTGGGTAAACCCAGATTCATGGAGAAACACAGCAGGGAAGGCCTGCCAGCAGTTTACCTACCACACACATCATCTCCATCAGTACCCACATACTCTAAATGAGGCATATTTCCCAAAGCCACCTCACATTGCTCATTTGTGCACCTGTGTAATGAGTTTGCACTTTATTTCCAGGACTGCAGTGGAAAGACATCAACCCCTTTCCTGCATGAGTGTGTGAAGGTGTGTGTTTGTGTCTGACTCGAAGGTGTCAAGTCAACTCCTGGCCAACAAAACCACTAACAGAACACCTATACACATAAAATGATTTATATTGGAAACAGCTTCAGCACAACTTTGTGAATTTGCTCTAGCAAATTTCTGTTTGTATGACTGCATGGTATTAAAACGACTACCCACACACACGCACACACACACACACACACACACACACACACACACACACACACACACACACACACACACACACACACACACACACACACACACACACACACACACACACACACACACACACACACACACACACACACACACACACACACACACACACACACACACACACACACACACACACACACACACACTGCATATAGATAACGGTGTATATGTGTAGTTCTAACTCTAAATTAATGGGTACATTTGTATTTACTGAAAAGTGTGCATGTGCAGGTAAAGTTCACTAAAAAAACAAGAATTCTGTCATCATTTACATATCACTTTCTTCCATGCAACACAAAAGTAGAAAAAAAATAAAAAATCTGTGGTGTACAAATTTCAAATTTGCATATCAACCATATTTTTGTACAATGCACAAGTAAGTAATTTTATTGTGAATGTGCCAGACTTCAGATTTATTAGCTGCTGTAAGGTAAATAACAAGAAAAATTGCAGCAACCAATAAAACTATCTTGCGCTACAACCAATGTGTTTATTATTATTACAACAATAAATTAAAATTGTATGATAATAAATACCAGTTTGCAATGTCAAGCAGCATAAACAGACATTTATTGTACAGCTAAAATAACTGGAACCTCTTGACACGGAAGTCTTGTACATTCAAGTTAATAATGGCCGCACCCACTTTTATGTTAAAAATAATGGATAGCATATTATTATATTGTATTAACTATATTATATTGTTACAGCTGATAACACACAAATAGCCAACATTAAGATTCTACACAATTATGTTCAAATATATTACAATAAAACACTACAAAGTAAAACCAATAGTTTTAAATGCTACAAGTGAGTTTAGGCATCACAACATTGCAATGTTCAGTATGAAAAATGGATATTCATATTGTGATCTACTAAAGATTACATTTAAGTGTTAATTAAATTATTAGTGTTTTAAAGATTAACGTAATGTGAGTGGCAGAAGATAAAAATCTTTGGCAATGGGCATGCACACATAAATCATTCTTTATATATATAATATCAATAAATAAAAAATATCTACTCATACGGTACCTACATACCATTTTTATTTTTAGTCCCTTAAACTGTTGACCTTTAAAATGAGACAAAACAAGCAATACAATAATTATATAATTATAAATACATTTTATTAAAGGGGTCATGAACTGGCTTTTAATTTTTTTTATATACTGTTGTCCGAGGTCAACTTATGACGTTTGCGTGGTTTTTACATTCAAAAACATCATAATGAACAAGTAATAGGCTACTTTCTACCCTGATTTTGAGCCTCTCTCATGGAACGCTTGGTTTTTATGGGCGTGCCGCACTGAAGACTTGGAAGTAAACGCCCACGGCTAGGATTGGATAAGATTTGGGGATCAGCTCCCCTGTCAGTACATGTGGGAATTGTTTTGAAAGCGTGTGGGGAAACGGCAACCGGGAATTAATCGCCCACAGGGCTCGCAAAATGTCTTTATCAAACAAACACAATGATTTATCTCTCATCCACCCGCGATTGATTTGAAAGTAATTTTTTTATTAAAGGGGTGATGAACTGAGAAATCAACTTTCCCTTGAGCTTTTGATATATAAAAGGTAATGGTAATATAAGAATATCCTGTAAGTTTCAGAACTGAAAACTTCCTTGTTAGAAAAGCTTTTATGACACCAGGCCCAGAAAACGAGAGCTCTCAGAATATACGGATCTCTTACGTAATAGGACCAAGACGCCGCCTCAACAGATAAATATGCTTCTGTAGCCCCGCCCACCGACTCGTGAGCTAAGGATCGTCCCTGCATAAGCTTCCTTCTGAACACACACTTATGTGAGTAGGCTAAAACATGTTTTTTTATATGTGTTAGTTTTGCATAACATTACAGATCGTTTGAAATCTATTAATTACGGGACTTGACAGTGATCGGACTTGTAATGTTATGGGCCAGGCGCGAGTGTGTGTGTGTCCGTGCGACGCGAGTGAGTGTGTGTCCGTCCGCGCGAGTGAGTGAGTGTGTGTGTCCGCGTGAGTGAGTGAGTGTGTCCGCGCGAGTGAGTGTGTGTTCAATTAAATTCAATTAAATTCAAATTTATTTGTATAGCGCTTTTCACAATACACATTGTTTCAAAGCAGCTTTACAGAAAGTGCATTTCATAAATGTACAGTAAAAATGTGTGTGACTGTGTGTCCGCGTGAGTGTGTCCGTGCGAGTGAGTGAGTGTGTATGTGTCCGCGCGAGTGAGTGAGTGTGTCCGCGCGAGTGAGTGTGTGTGTGTGTCCGTGTGAGTGTGTGTGTGTCCACGTGAGTGAGTGAGTGTGTGTGTGTCCGCCCGCGTTAGTGAGTGTGTGTGTGTCCACGTGAGTGTGTGTCCGTGTGTGTGTGTGTCCGCGTGAGTGAGTGTGTGTCCGCATGAGTGAGTGAGTGAGTGTGTGTGTGTCTGCGTGAGTGAGTGTCCGCGTGAGTGTGTGTGTGTGTGTGTCCGCGTGAGTGAGTGTGTGTGTCCGCGTGAGTGAGTGAGTGAGTGTGTGTGTGTCCGCGTGAGTGTGTGAGTGTGTGTGTGTGAGTGTGTGTGTGTGTGTCCGCGAGAGTGTGTGTGATTTAATTGTGTTTGTTTGATATTTTGCGAGTCCTCTGAGCATTTCCCCCAAACGATTCCTGGGACAGACGGTAGCTGAAGCTCATTAAATATGCAAATCTTATCCAATCCTAGCCGTGGGCGTTTACTTCCAAGTCTTCAGTGCAGCACGCCCATCAAATCCGAGTGTTTTTCAGAAAGCCTCAAAACCAAGGCAGAAAATAGCCTATTACTTATTCATTATGATGTTTTTGAATGTAAAAACGTCATAAGTTGACCTCAGACAAGAGTATAAAAAATGAAAAAAGCCAATTCATGACACCTTTAATTTAGCCCGCCTGATCGGTGAATACAACCGCGAACCGTACACACACACACGCACGCCCCTTCAAATATCAAGTCAAGAAAGTGAACAACGCACATCAAGAAAGTAATGTTATTTCACTATTTAAGATAGCCCGTCGGCAGGCCGGGCTTCCGTTTTGGTAGGCGTTGTTCTTTTTCTGTTGAGGTGGTGTTTCACCACACGATGACGTCAAGGTGTGGCATATTCTGAGATCGATCGTTTGCTGGGCCTGGTGTCAATAAGCTTTTCTTTGACTAACAAGGAAGTTTTCAGCTTTGAAACTTACAGGATATTCTTATATTACCATGAGCTTTTATATATATCAAAAGCTCAAGGGAAAGTTGATTTCTCAATTCAAGACATATATATTCAAATGGAGCCCGCAGATTAATACAACTCAATTGGCATTTTTATAATGGGTAAACATTTTAAGTAAAAGAAAAAAATAACAACAACAACAACAACAACTTAATCATTATCCAGTAAATCACAATCAACTTGAAAAGTAATGTGACCGTTAAATATTGTTGTGGACAATGATGGGCCTTGGAATCAAAATGGTTGAGAACCACTGATGTAAAAGGAACCATAAAAGTTGCTCATATGATTTTTGGGTTAAATTCCAAACTTAAGAGGCCAAGAAATCATGATACATGCAAGAATCAATGGCTTTGACGTCAATGATATTTGAGAGCTATGATTTAGGGGGAAGAGTATCAATGAATAACAACTTAATTTGAACATGATTCAAATCATTCTTTTGTGTTCCGTAGAAGAAAGAAGTTGTACAGGTTTGAAATTGCATGAGGGCGAGTAAATGATGACAGAAGTTTCATTTTGGGATGAACTATCCCTTTAAGGACTTATTTCTTCCTGTCCTAAGTCCTAAAATTACTTTCATTGCTGTAACATAATATAATCAAGCTTATTCAATTATATTAAACAAAAAATTTACCACATGAAGTACATACTAACACATACCCTGACGCAAGCATTTAATGAATGAGACAAATCTGTTGAGGCAGGAAATCACCTCTCATAGCAGACACATCTGTGAGATTACAGTACAGAGACAGATGAAAGAAGGATTTTGCACACACCTGGTTTGTAGTTTGGCAGATCACTGACACCTGGCCAGCTCTCCTCGGTCGGGACCCCGAGGACCTCAGAAGGAAAGAAGAGGAGAGATGAATATCGGGAGGGGAGGAGATTCAATAAATGGATAGAAGAGAAATTTCACACGATTATAGTACATTCCCAAAAACAGACTCACTGTCCAAATCTTCAGCAGCTGCTCAAAGACATCAGAAACTCCAGGAAACGCTGGTGACCCCTGTAGCATCTCAATAAAAATGCAGCCGGCTCCCCTAAAGAGACAAATGTACACATCATATACTGTATACTTATGAGTCAGACATTACTGTTGCTCTCACTATTATGAACCTTTCTAAGAAGAATGAGGTGCAGGGACTCACCAGATGTCCAGAGCTGTGGAGTAATCAGTGGAGCCCATGAGAACATCTGGCGGGCGGTACCATAATGTCACAACCTCGGCTGAGTACGTTTGGCACGGTATGGACTTAGATCGGGCCAGACCTGAAGCAACAAGAGGCCCACCGTAGTTTAGAATACATGATTAGTTAGCGTGTGTATGTGTGTAGTTTAAACGAAACCAACCAAAATCGGCTAATTTGAGTTCTCCCAGATAGCTAATGAGCAAATTCTGAGGTTTGAGGTCTCGATGCAGAATTCTTCTGCTGTGAATGTAAGACAATCCTCGCAGCAACTGAAACATGAAGAGCTGAAGAAACAGAGAGAGTGTGAGGAAGCCAGCTCATTATTTCTGACCTTGTGTGTTTTTGTGCATTTACGGGTTTGTTTACCCTGATGTTGTACGAGTGAAGTCCGCCAGGATGCTGAATCATATATTGAGCCAAATCTGTTTGCTGAAAGAGTGAAAGAAAGATGTAAAATATGCCAGACAGATGAAAAACGAAAAAACTAAATCTTGAAAGGCGACTGCTAACGTCTTAGACTCACCACATACTCAAAGACAAAGGTGAGAGACTCTCGCGTGTGGATGATGTCGTGAAGCAAGACTATGTTGGCATGTTTAAGGCCTTTTAACAAGGAGGCTGGGAATAATCACAAATAAAATAGGCATACGGCATCAACAAGAGCAGT
Organism: Romanogobio albipinnatus; assembly: GCA_023566225.1. Classification (NCBI taxonomy): domain Eukaryota; kingdom Metazoa; phylum Chordata; class Actinopteri; order Cypriniformes; family Gobionidae; genus Romanogobio; species Romanogobio albipinnatus. Next base: position 41,575,583 of record CM042250.1, on the reverse strand, counting down.
ACGATCACATATTTAGAGGAGAGTGGGGTGAGATGATCCTCTTTTCACTTTTTCACTCAGGTAGCCAAGGGGAAATTAGTCCATTATATACACCAGCAGTCAAAACTATGGGGTCGATAAGATATTTTAATGCTTTTGAAATAGGTTTCTTATGCTTACCAAGGATGCATTTATTTGGTCAAAATAGTTCATAAAAATATGAACATAAATATTTTGTTTCTATAAAAACAGTTTATTCATCCACTATTCCATTAATCATATTTTGGTCACAGACATCTATATATTATGCTTCCTGAATATATATTTGATTGACAAAAAATTGTATTCTTGATTACATGGACAACATCATTTGTTCACATACTGGCGCATTTTACCCCACTGCCCTATGTGTGTATAAGCACTTTTGTTTCTTGGCTGTGTGCGTGTGTGTGTGTTATGCTCTTGCAGTACCTTCTCTAATAGCTGTGAATGGAATTCCTTCTTCGGTTTTCATGTGAATCACCTTTAAAGCCACAAGATGACCATTTATCCTGTCAGATTCACAGAAAAACCTCAGCATAATCCATAAACATACATCTACTTGTAAAATTTTACTTGAGAAAGTAGAATAAACACCAAAATTGTCCATTAGCTGTGAGGATATTTATAAGCTAGAGTACTCTTAAAAGTGACACATTTAAAGGAACACGCCAACTTTTTGGGACTTTATCTTATTCCCTATATCCCCCAGAGTTAGTTACAGTGAGGACAATAAATATTTAAACACCCTGCTATTTTGCAAGTTCTCCCACTTGGAAATCATGGAGGAGTCTGAAATTGTCATCGTAGGTGCATGTCCACTGTGAGAGACATAATCTAAAAAAAAAATTCCAGAAATCACAATATATGATTTTTTAACTATTTATTTGTATGATACAGCTGCAAATAAGTATTTGAACACCTGAGAAAATCAATGTTAATATTTGGTACAGTAGCCTTTTGTATTTTGCAATTACAGAGGTCAAACGTTTCCTGTAGTTTAATATTGATAATATTAATATTATAGATGAGAATGGTATGTATGGACTTATCTAACTCTGGGGGATACGGTGAATAAGCTAAAGTCCCAAAAAGTTGGCGTGTTCCTTTAAGTTGTAGAAAATACACATTTAAAATGTCAGCAAAAAAAAGTCTTTATCTTCTATTTATTGTCTGATTAAATGTGAAGAGAATGTGCCCTTGGTCTAATAACACCAGCCCATGACAATAGTATGCAGCAAATCATAGTTCATGATTGTGAGGTAAATTAAAGCCTATTGGCTGTCAATAAAAAGCCTAATGACTTTCAATGGAGGGCCAGAAATCTCTCAGATTTTAATAAAATGATCTTAATTTGTGTTTCGAACGAAGTCTTAAGGGTTTGGAATGACATGAGAGTAACTGATGAAGGATGTCCATCGAACAATTCATGAAAGAAACATTTCACCTGCTGTGGGGTTTAATCATCCGTAACTGAGGTAACATTGTTCCACATAAACAAGCTAAACATTTGCCAAATGTAGCTTTCTATTCTAAAATGTGAGCTGTTTCTCATTAAAAAGCATTTGTTGTTGTACAGCAACATCAAACTGCCTATCAGTCGAAGCCTCAGGTGGGTATCCATATGTTGTAAGATGACCTTATAAAATGAATCCATGTAAAACAAGCTGCTACAGAAGAACTCAAGGAATGCCTACAGGGAGGCAGTGAAAAGAATCATTTGCTGTCTATTATACAGAAGAACAAAGCCACAGGGTGGTGTATCTGAATAATGTGCTTGCCAACTGCATAAATGTTGTCCTACAGGCAACATCTAACTGAGGTCTAATAATTATACTATTAATTTGCAGTTTGAGTGCGTGTCTGTGTGAGTGTTTACATATGACTACTAACCTGCTAATTCCTTTGTAAACTGTGGCGTATGTGCCCTCTCCAAGTTTTTCTAAATTAAGATAAGATGTTGCATTCCCAAACTGCAGACCAGTTTTCTGTGAATAAAACATACACGCTGTTATTTTGCCAAACAACAGCCCTTGAAACGAATGAGCATGTTAACTGATAGCTTTTTCCAGGTAGCTATTATAGACCCTCTTTAGTATAAATTTCAAACTAAAGGTCACTAAACAATAAACGTGTCCATGTCATTTTATGCAAACTAACACATAACACTTCTGAAGTAAAAAAAAAAAACTATAATAATTAATTATAGCTTAATTATAGCTTTTTAGAAATTAAAAATAACTTTTATGGCCCATTTAGTTACATTTCGAGAGAATATGGAGCTCATATGCAAGGAGAAAAAACACATCAAAACAAACCCAAACTGAGCAAAATAATGCAATTAGCTACAGATGTTATTTATATAGCCAAAAAAGGAAGAAATTATGATCATATTATGAGGCTACTTACATAAAATGCATATGAATATCAGTTGTCACTCTATATCTTGCAATACTATGTCTTAGTATACTAATATTATATTTAAATGCTTAGTGTTATGATCAAAGCTCTGTTGTTTTTATTCTGGGGGGCAAAACATATAATGCACTGCAGTACAACGATGATTAAGAGATGAACAAATAAAAGTTCCTCAAAAGAGTTGCTTCAGCCCAGTAAATGTTCATCTTGAAATTTTAGTAACAATATAAAAGTTATTGTTAAGTTTACTAAAATCATGAAAGATTTCAGAGCAAAAAGACGTGGAATACGTCCTGAAGGGGGACGTTTTACAATTATACTAAAATGCCTTTTATTTGTTAAAAAAAACTATAAACAATCAATCAGATGGCAGAAGGAATGTAGTAGATTGTGCACAACAGGTTTTTCCATAAAGTTTTGATCATTCAGAGGCCTTATAAATTAATGCATCTAAAATTATACAACAGCCTTTATAGGGTTAACATTACTTTCAATGTGACATAATTACAGTTTGTAATATTTTCTCAGCATGGTGCATGGCTGTGTATGTCTCTGTGTAGCTGTGGACATGCTTAAATCACATGTTGTGTATTGCTGTATGTCTGAGTTGTATTAGTGTGTCCCTCACCCACTGGAACTCTTGCTGGAAGCTCTTTCCTCCCATAGGATCGCTGTTACTGCGGCCCCTCTGAACTCTGAGCCGTCGCACCTGCAGCGTGTGAAACCAGTGCGGCTGTGGTTTCTCCACCCCGTCCAGCTCACCCAGCTGAAATAGGAGACAAAGATAGAGAGAAAGAGATAAACGGGGACAGTTTGATCCATTTTAGATACAGGAGATGTTATAACACCTTTTTTCGCTGATACAGCCATCTTACTGTATCCATCACATCTGTCTGTGTGTGTACGCGTGTAAACTGTGTCCTCATATTCAGCGTGGTTTTAGAATTTTCATTTATACCAGCTCAGAACTGTACATGCAGATTAGATGATTACAGACCTCACAGATCTTCAGCAGGGAAATACATACTCTTACAGGCGGTCAAAAGTTTAGATTTTTTTTTTTCCTTCATGTTATAATAAGTCTCTTGTGCTCACCAAGGCTGATTTTATTTGATTACAAGTACATGATCCTTCAGAAATCATTCTAATTTGAAGATTTAGTGCTCAATTGTTGTTCATTATTATTGGTGCTCAATTATTAATAATGGTTCTTATTATTATCAATGCATACTATTTTTGTGGAAACAAATTTTTTTCAGAATGATTTTATTAATAGAGTTCAAAAGAACAGCATTTATTTGAAATAGAAATCTTTTGTAATATTATAAATTACTTTACTCTCACTTGAATCAATTTAATGTGTCCTTGTTAAGTATTAATATACATATATACGTATATACATATATATGTATCTTAAATGGCAGTGTATCATGGTTTCCACAAAAAACTTAAGGAGCACACCTGTTTTCAACATTATAATAAATACGAAATGCTTCTTGAGCACCAAGAATTTTTTTTTTTTTTTTTTTTTTAAGGATCATGTGACACTGAATTACTCCGGACTGGAGTAATGATGCTGAAAATTCAGCTTTGCATCACAGGAATAAATACAATTTTAAAATATATTTAAATAGAAAAAAGTTATATTAAATTGTGATAATATTTCACAATATTACTAGCCTGACGTCGTCATACTCAATTCTAGTCAGAATTTGAGTCTGATACTGCTCCGTTGGGCTGTGATTATGGGGCGTGTTTAAACCGAACCAGGAAAGACCTCAATTGGATAGACCTACAACCAATCAGAGCAACGGAGCGACGCATAACGTTAGCTGTCATGTCAACAGAACTCAACTGCACTGTGTTGCCAAGTCCTCGGGTTGAAGCGACCCCAATTATGTGATATACAGAGCCAGGAATGCTAAATTTAGCAGGCAGTCCGGCCAAAATAACATTTTACCCCCCAAATGCCATTTTTCCCGGAGAACCCCCCCCACCCGGAAAGCTATTGGGCTTGTTTTTATAGCTAGTTTTGAGTAGCAATTGGGCGAGTTTTGCTGTAAAAACTTGGCAACCCTGTCTGTGCGCAAACTGGAATAAGTCACGTTAGAAGAAGAAGATGAGTGTAAACGATCTTTGCCGGTGTTGTAAAAAAAAGAATTTAAGAATACACAGAGTACTTACCAACACGATCATCATTTCTGAGAGAAATAGTAAAGGTGAATGCATATACGAACAAGTTCTCCGTTTAGGATTAGAACAAATTCAACCCAAGCGCCTTTGATGACGTGGATGATTACGTTACTGTTGATCATCTGTCCATCATCGTCTAAAGCCCGCCCTGACAATTTCATTGGTCCGAACAGTTTCTGTTCGGGCATAATTACTTCTCTATGGATCAAGTCCAGACCGAACTGCCCCTGCAAAAAATGTTGTGGGCGGGGCTAAGTTCGTCTGGCATCCAGGCTACAATATTACTGTTTTTAATGGGAAGGGAATCTAGAGGAGGATGAGGAGCAGGCAGAGGGAGACCCCAGGAGATGACCAGGGAGAAGAAGGTGGGTGGAGCCAGAGCAGAGACAGGGGAACCAGAGGATGACCCAGAGCCATGACAGGATGAAAGCCCATGGCGGAACTCTTGGAGCTGGGCAGAGCCAAGAATGGCGACGAAGGACACTTGGTGCTGGATAACAAAGACTTGCCGCAATGAAGATGACTTGGAACTGGGCTTAAAGGGATAGTTTACCCAAAAAAATGTATTCTGTAATTAATTACTCACCGTCATGTCGTTTCAAACACGTAAGACCTTTGTTCATCTTCGGAAAACACAAATTAAGATATTTTTGATGAAAAAATATAACGTAAACTGCGTAGGAGAATGGCACAGGCTGGAACGATATTGTTAAATAATGTCGTTATTTTTGTTTGTTTTTGCGCACAAAAAGTATTCTCATCGCTTCATAAAATTAAGGCTGAACCACAGGAATCACATTTCTAGTCAGAATATGAGTCTGAAACTGCTCCATTGGGCTGTGATTATGGGGCATGTTTCAACCGAACCAGGAAAGAAAATGCCTCTGCACTCAATTGGATAAACCTACAACCAATCAGAGCAACGGAGCGACGCATAGTTGTCAACAGAACTCAACTGCGCGCACGCTGGAAGAAGTAGAAGAAGAAGATGAGTGTAAACGATCTTTGCCGGTGTTGTAAAAAAGAATTTAAGGATACAAAGAGTACTTACCAACACAATCATCATTTTTGAGAGAAATAGTAAAGGTGAATGCATATACAAACAAGTTCTCCGTTTAGGTTTAGAACGAATTCAACCCAAGCGCTCTTTGGTAACGCGGATGGTTACGTTAATGTTGAGCCTCTGTCCATCATCGCATAAAGCCCGCCCTGACGATTTCATTGGTCCGAACAGCTCCTGTTCGGGCATAGTTGCTCCACAACGGATCAAGTCCAGACCGAACTTCCCGACCTCAAATGTTGTGGGGGCCTTGAAAGTGTTCATTAAATTGCTGTCTATTGAGTGGTTTGGAACAACATGAGGGTGAGTAATTAATGACAGAATTTTCATTTTTGAGTAATCTATCCCTTTAACCAATGACGACTGAGACGACTTGGAAGTGGGCTTATCCAGCAATGACGAAGACGACTTGGAAGTGGGCTTAACAAGCATCAATAAAGACGACTTGGAACTGGGCTTAACCAGAGATGAAAAAGACGACTTGGAACTGGACAGAACCAGCACTGACTGTAATAAATATTTCCTCATCCAGCTCATCCAACACCAATTATGTCGAGCTCCAGCTTTGTTTAAGAACCTTTTTTGCTGTGGTGCTGTAATTTCAGCAATTTCATGCTATTGGAACACTATGCAGCCATGGTGTATTTTTGTAACAACAGCAGACGAAGCACTAAGTTGTAGAGCAGATGATGTCAGAATGTCCTGACATAGAAGTCCCTTTTAGCACTCGTGTTCCCTATTTCTGTCTCTTTGCCTAAATCTGAGTGATTTCATTACAAGGGGACAACTGACACTCTCAGAACGGACTTCAGGTTTAGCTGTACAGAATGTGCTGTAACCATACAATAATATCTTCAGTGAATTTGGAACTAAATGGCTGTACATTGTATCTTAAAGACTCCTCTTCGATCATACTTTTGACTCTCAATATTGCTTGGCAACGACACAAGAACACATTTAAAAACAAATCGTAAACATAGTTTAACCCTTTGACATTACAGTAAATTAGAGACACTTATGATACAGTAT